>JASGCC010000041.1:0-402653 GCA_030067915.1 Hydractinia echinata | reverse complement strand
CATGCTTTATCGAAATAGCCCGTTTGCGTTTTTCCCCTTATGATTATGGCATTGCACAATTTTTTGAGAATAAAATCAACCGAAACATATACACCTCAAGGCTTTTTAGACGAATTTACGGAAAACGGAGATGTTATACCTGGTGAATGGCGTTAGATACCACGTTCAGCAAATATCGCAGATTTAGAAAGAGCTCGCACTGGTCGAACAAACTTTACAGCAGAAAAGATGAGGAATCACTTAATGAAATACTTTAGTGAACCAGGTCTTGCGCCATGGCAATGGAACATCTTACAATTATAAAACAGAATAAATAAAACATTTTAATGAGTTTTTAGTTGTAGAGATATGTAGCTAGAGAGTTCGATTACATATTGGAAATGTACCCTACTTAACAAGGAAAACAACGGTAAAAAAATACTAAAAAATAACAACCTAAATCCTACGTTAAGAAAAAATTCAGGATTATAATGCTTAACGCTCGTAAGGTTACTCCTTCTGAAAAGAGTTTGATGACAAACTTGAAGGCGTCGAGCACTTTGCAACCGTTTCATAGCTGTCACTTTTGCATTCATGTTTGTGTATAGTGGGTTTTAAATATTGAATAACACGTCTATCTTGCTCCATTGTTTAATTTCTTTTTTTTAATTTATTTATTTATCTTCCTTTTTTCGTCGTAACTATCATCCATCTTTATCTCAAAATAAAATGCGCAAAAAACTCTCATAACGTCAGAAAAATGCGTACCTGTTGTCAGCACCTTTGAGCTTCTTTCGAAATGTTGAAAATTCTACAAATCTATTTGCAGAATTTTTTTGGTCTGAGATGCCTTAAATTTTAAGTGTATCTCGCCCTTACCTCCATGTTTAGACAGAACCAGGCATGCCCGAATGGATATAACTTTTACATGCATGCAAATGACGTCTCCGTGAATAAAAAGCTCAGTTTGTTTTATACTGTATATTATACACTGTCTTTATAAGATCCAACCCACTTGGTTTAAATATCACCGTTATTTGTGGAAAGACTGATATAAGGAAGTTTGAATATATTATAACTCATTCGATTGTTTTCCAAAAAAACAACTTTTTTAATTCAAATTTAAAAATAATTTAGTTTCTAAAGTTACGAGGTGTATTGGTTTGCAGTATTGCGATAGCTATTAGTTGTAATGACGTAGTAATTGTAATTACGCAGTAAAATGTGCAATTTTCCAGTAATTTTGGAGGAGTAGTTTATAAAAGCGAAAAACATGTAATTCCATGGGAACTACTTATCAAAAATTAAGAGTAATAAATTGCACTTTGAGATATGTAATTAAAAATAAAAATGTTGTAAAGAGAGACAACAGAAATTTAACATTTTAATTTTCAAGTTACTATTAACGTAATTGCACAAACGATAAACCAAAACACAACATATCTTTACGATAAAGGAATTTTTCAGCGTTTTTATAAAGCATTTAATACTCTTTTTTTTAATTTCAGGATCTCTTATTTTTTGACAAATTATATGTCAATTTTCTTCTTAAATAAAAAAGGCGGGAACACAGTGTTTTGTGTATACTGAATTCTATAAATTAATGCTATCAAATCTTATCAATTTACAGTTTACAGCATATGTTTATGCTTTTCGGGTAATAAGTTTAGGTTTAGATCAGTATAAGACTACGTGTGCCAGTTTTACAACTAACATATTCTTGGTGGTATCTGGTTTAAACTAAAATGGCAAACACGCGACACGGAATATTCTCTTAAAAAAATCAGATGATTCCTTTTTCTTATCCAATGATATTCAAGCGTGTTTTTATTCTCTGTGTGGTTGTGAAGTTTGTCACACTGGAACATTTTCTCCTCTTTCACAATTGGTAATGGTTTACGGTCTGTGAATTTATAAAATTTATAACTTGTGAGTTTTACAGTCTGTAGCTTTGGTGTCATTTTATCATGACGATTCTTATCGTTTGAAGCTAGAATGATGTTCTGGTAGAAGAAACTAAATCACGAGTAATCAATATAGGAAGGGTCGCGGAGCGGGGGATAGAGTCCCCTAGGTTCGAAAGCGAAAAATTGTAGGTGCCACTTTCAAGAAATAAGTCCGGGGATTCTGCATTAACAGTACCGCAATCTGTTCCCGGTCATAATTTTCCAAGGGCCTGTGACATATTGTGTTTAGAACCTGATGTATAAGAAAATGCTAAAAAATGTTAAACGAAACAAGAATGGTCATTTCGTGTCAAGTTACAGAAACGAAAATTACGGGAAAATTATTTGTATGTCGGGAAATGAAATAAGAAATGATGAATGTGATATACATATTTGAAGATTTTCAGTAGTTGACTATATTAAAGACATTTGTTTATTTATTTATTTGTTTGTTTGTTTTTTTTATTTTAAGCCACAATAATATACCGTACAAATTTAACTTTTACCCATCTGATCTATACAAAACGTTTACCATAACAATAAAATTATGCAGCGTCATGTACAGACCATCAGCCACGTTGCTGGTACTAAGTTACATAATTGGTGCCAACCTCAACTTATTTTGATCAACGTAAATAGGTAGGTTGAAGTAATTGTTTTTACATATAATGGTATATGTGGCTTTTTGCCAATTTCGCTGAATTATGTTGCGGCTACATTCAAGAAAATATGTTTTTAGATCATAGTATTAACCTTAAGTGGATGGAATTTATTTCCTGGAAATGGTATGTATAGTACATGCAAAGGATACATAAAAACACACGTTATAAGATATACAAAATGTCAATGCAAAGTTAAATTTAGTTCTACTTTTATAAATTCTTAATTAACTAAAATGTTGATTCTCTTTATTGTCGAAAATGCCACAAAATATTCACTCCAATTTTTATTGCGAATAAAAACTATACGTAAAATATCTGAGTTGCAACAATGAACTCAAGTTATGCAATTTCATATGGCGTTACGTTAGTACTCAACAGTGAGACTTCGCGGTTTCCTTCAAACTTGGCACTTATTCGAAATTCTCGGTTATTTCGAAGCGATTTTCATTTCCCTTGAATTTTCTAACCTCGTTTTGAGAGTAAAATCTCTCTCAGGTTTAATTCAAAACTTCAGTTAATTCGAAAAATTCCGTTTATTCGAAGTGGTTCTAACCCCCCTTGGACTCAATATTCTCTCAGTTATTCAAAATTCTTGAACAAATAGGCTGGAGTAAAAGTGAGAATTTTTCAAACTCTTCAAACACCTTTATAAAAGAAAATAGTCTTTATTCCTAAAAATAAAACTATGTACAAAGCAATTTTTTTAAAAGTTGAATGCTTTCACCATTTCCAGAAAATTCAAGCAAAACAAGGGATTCGCATTACTTTGTCATCACCCATATTTATCGCCTTACCTGTGACTTTCACAAAACATATATTTGTATATTTTAACGTTTGAAACACTCGTTGCGTTTAAAACTGTAGAGTAAGAAACTTGATATGATTACTTTTTATTCAAATCCCTCCAAAAAAATCCGTCAGAGTGAAAATTGGACCAAAATAAGAAAATTTTCAGTTATTCGAAATTTCGGTTATTCGAAGTAAATTCCTATCCCCCGTGGAGCTTCGAATAACCGGGAGTCTACTGTACTTATGTGGCCAATCAGAATTGTGGAGCATCTAATTTACACATCGAAAAAATTGAAACAAAAATTGTTATCTGACTCACCTTTTTTATTTTCTCACTAAACATAAAATTTTATAAGCGTAATAAATTCAACTAGCATTAAATTTTGTAGCCATTACGCATAAATTATGCAGCCATTACGCATAAATTATGCAGCCATTACGCATAAATAATAAAGAAAGAATGGTTAGAACTTTTATCAACATTTGTATAGTTGCTGCTACATATTTAAGAAGTTTGATTATGTTGAAATTTTGATCAAAAGCCACTGCCACACAGAACAAAAGAGTGTGGAAAACGTGGCGCTCCACGGCTGGGACCCACAACAAGCAAAGAAGAACACTGCAGAAATCTAACAGAAAGTAGACGGCAGTTAATTCGCTTAGGCTGAAATGTTAACGGACTAAGGGCGGTCGACATCAATCTGAAATTCTTGATATTTTTTTGTTTGTTTTTTATTATTATCAGTTAAACAGCTTCTGTACTATTTTGTCTATTGCTTTCTCGAAGGCAAAAACAATTTTACCTTGTCATGTTAGCACCAATTTTTATCAAGCTTCTATTCGTAGCCGTGTCATCGATTCGTTCATAAAATTTACGCATTATGTTGTTCACAATAAGCTTTCAGACTCACCGAACAAACTCTGCTACTGCTAAGTCTTTATTGCATGTCAGGGACACTGCAAATGAAGCGATTTTAAATAAAGTATCATAGCTACATTTGGGAAGAATTTATTTCTTAATTAGCTATCGCCTCTAAGTTTTGCTAAGTACAGCCTTCTTGTTTCTTCATTTGCAGCCGATCTTTATGATAAAAATGCCGTTACCAATATCTTTTACAAATTAACATTCTCATACATTTATAATGCGTTTCGCAGATAGCTAGACTTTCTTTCTTTTTTACGCTATCGAAGCTAAATAAGAAAAAAGAAAAAAGAACGATTACCTTGGAGCTCCTTCCAGGAGGTCGCACTACCATAACTCCTTTTGAAAACGAAAATTAGTTAATGGGATGTTTTAATGCAATATTTAATTTTCCAGTTCTGAATGCAAATGCTATAAAATTTGGCCAAAGACTAAGCCAGTAAGTATATTAAAACAATTACTATGGCGCGGCCAAAACAGATCGTCGAGATATTACGGAAGAAAGCTTTTTTGTATTACCCGATGTAGGCTATTCTCGTCAATTTAAAATTAAAGAAATCCTCAGTTTTTTAGCTTTTCAAGAAAGAACACCTTTAATATTAATTCATTCATTGCATAAAAATACCAAATGTCACCAAGGAATCAAGTAACAAAAATGAGAAGAATGATCGCGAGCATGATAACACTTGATTTGAGAACCAAAAATATTTGGTATAAACGTTCTTTTCTTGCCAGGGGAAAATAAATCACAGTTTAAAAAACTGGAAAATGTTGTTTTTCCGTCATATCGAATATGCTCATTAAAAGATCTCAGAGCCATCAGGAAAGTTAGCCTAGTTAACTAAGGCATCTCCAAAAATATTAAAATTTAGTTTTTCTCATACAAAAGCTTAGACGCAAACGACTGCCTCAGAGAAGTCACCGAGTTCAAATCCACCAAAAAACGCAAATTCATTTTTCAAAACACACACCGTGGTCACACCTTACTTTTCTAAATAGCTTGGAAAAAAATTATATTTTTTAGGGTGAGTGAAATCTGTCAAAACATTGAAGAAGATCAGGCTTTCCCGACAATGATCATGTGAGCAAAAAACAATACACGTATTCAATCAAACGGTCAATATTCTGGCTACAGAAAATCCGTTTGTCCCCTGCTGTAATTTTACCCGGTGATAAGAAAACCCACGCTGGGTTTCCTGGCTACAGGAAAATATAATTAAAGACACACAAGAAACTTTTTAGAAACCTTTCAGAAACATTCTATTTTGTTTTATTTGACATGGTGTGAAGCCTGATGCAACGGTGTTTATATTTACGAATATTATATTTTCTAATTATTGGTAATATTGCTAAACTTTTTTTTGCACCTGTAAAGAATCGAGAATTAAAAGATCAACATCTAACACAAATTTTAGCTTCAAGGTTGGTGGTCAGGTTGTAATATCAATATAAAAATTAAATTTTTAAAAAAAACGCCCTATCAATTAAACGTTCCCTGATGATTGATCCGCCTACATTTAAAATCCGAAAAGCTTACTCCCCATGAAGACAAGGCGCGATACGCTGGATTTTGATTTTGTTACTTTAACAAGTCTCAGTACATATGTTATACATGTACATAAAGGGATGTGTTTTTAGTAGGATGTTTTTTACTGATCATAACAGCTGTTAGCAGAAAAGTAATTTCGAAACTTGCTTAACTTGCAAATTCGTATATCACAAAATCAAATTAGTGATAGAATGTTTTCAGATATAATGTTATTGTAATCGTAAACAAACTATTGCTTGTAAGTAGATGTTGTCTAATTATTAATTAAAAGGCGGGAACAACGGACCAAATATAACTATCAATGAATGATAACAATATGTCATGTTATTTTATTAGTTGGTATTCCAATAATCTTTTAATTCAATTTTAACCGTGAGACCAATAGATGGATTATGTTACGTAAATCTTGAAGTTATGTAACATGTTGACTAACGAATAGTCTCTATATTAAGGATAATGAATAGGGGATTAGATAACAATTCTGCAGTGTCATCATCGAAATATTGCGGATCCTTCTGTTTAGCCTTTCCTTACTAAATATGACCCGTATTTTTTGTTAAAGGACTGATTTTAGCGCTGGGAGAATATAAGCATCGGAGAAAATTCCACACGACACGAAAACGAGTGGCAGTAAAAGTGAAACTCACTCACCAAAGCTAAAAAATACTGAAATGAAAGAAACAGATACCATTGTAAGTAAAAACGATAGGCAGTTCTATTACCAAAGACATTTAATGCTAAAAAATGAATTCATTGCGTTTGTTGCAAATTGTTTTGAAATAGCAGGGAAAAAAACGATTTTTGTTAAGCATTTAGCTAGCTGATTGGTCCCGATAAACACCTGATTAGAGAATTTCAACTCATGATACAAACTCTAGTTGTTTCATATTCATAGTTGTCAAAAATCCTCATTTGGAGAAGGGAAAAATCCAACTGGCTACTAAAAATGAAGTGGCCGAATAAAGTTAATCAGATAGACATCTGGTGTATTTTTGTAATCAACATAACAGTTATATTCACAAATATTTTGTTTTGTTTTTCTTATTCCGACTTTAATATTCAATGATTATAGCTAGATAGCTAGATAGCTGGAGCTATTTGCAAAAAACAACACAAGAAAAGAAGGTACCTTAAATCAAGATAGATGTTATCACACATAGCTACTTGTCCTTTTTTTTGCTTTTGTGATGTTGTACTGAACGAGACGTATGTTATCAGATGTTAGGAAACATGTTGTCGCAAACATGCATACATGCTGGTGTTTGTCTGTAGCTATCCATAAAAAGCTGTGACTTTTTATCGTTCTATTTTATTATTATTTATAAAGTATTTTGCAACTTAAAAAAAGCTTTAGCAACCGCTGATTAAGATAATCAGAAAATTTACAATTCTACAACAATCTATAATTTATTAACTTAGCGATTGGTTGCAAGGGATTTTTTGGTGTGAATTAATTTTGGGGAATCAAAAAGTGGAATGTGGTACTGCTTTTTTGATAATCAAATTACAAAAAAGCTGAAAAATGAAATATGTATTGTTTTGGTTCATCATTGACTGTTTTGACAAATCACTTAATCATATTCGTTTCCAATTCTTGAAGGAATTTGTGATTTTTGTTTTGTATTAAACATTTATTTATTTTAGCGACAAAATCTCACCAAATTTTCAATCAACTTCAGAAATTCAATCAACAAAATTTCTCACCTTAAGGTACCTGATACTAACAAATGACATGGAAAAAGTGTAATAAAGCAGAAGGGCTGACATAAAGATAAAACATCACTGAGAATCTCGTTACATGACCGAGTCTTGGTCTTCGATTAAGAGAGTGTCTACATGTTATAGGGTTCAATCACATTGTCATATTAAAGATTGTGTAGTGTTCAAGGTATATCACAAAAATTGTGGTTGAAATGGCAAATTTATTTTTAAAAAATAGCTGTGCTTAAAATTTGAGATTATAGGGTAAAACTGGCCACGGTATATGATTAATTTAAAAAAGCTTTCCAGCTTTTGATTATCGTAAAGGTTGTTATAGATTTATTCTGTAAAAATATTGAAATTAATAATATGTATAGTTCATATTGTGTATTGTAGGATAAACAGTGTTTATTTGGTTTTAACTTTCTTCGTCTCCGAAAAAGAAATCAGCCCTATTCGCGCATTTATAACACACGGGCAGCTTTGATGTGTTCATACATGAAATTCTTTACATTTTTCTTATCGGGATATAGGGACTTCATTTTCCTAAAGAAAATATTTACATTTACGGGTGATTGTTCGAACAAAACTGGCCAGTTTTGTTCTAATTTACACAAAAACTTGAAAAAGAAAGTTGAAAAGGGAAAAGAAATGACAACAACTGCCAATATCAGTCGTTGAACACTGCTAAGGCCAGGAAAATTTAATTATCTGTTTTGCGTGACAGCCTTGAAAACATAATATACACTGCGTTTTTGCCTAATTTGGATGATGAATGCCTAATTAAGCTAGCTATTTATTATGACGCGTGTTGTTTATATTCTCCAGACCTCTCTACAGGCAAAATAATTCAGGCGGTAAGCCATGGACCAGCCTAGTCCAAGTTTTAATATTCGAGTGATCTTGAAAGTAAAATATAGTTTGCATGTATTTCTCATTTAGAACATATCAGTGAAAAGATGCTACTACTCACAGAAGAAAAAATTTTAATTTTACTTTATTCACCTAAAGTCTGCATTTCATTGCCTGATTTTTCAGATTTTTTTCGTACATACGCGAAAATCATGTCAAAATGTTATCATGGAAACTTGTCTATACACACAAGTGTAAAATCATTGATTAAACAAAGATAAGTTGAAACCGCACGATCTCTGGACATCCATATGCGCAGAAAACTTAGATAACATTTTTGTGAAAAGTCACAAAATTTTGCTGGAGTCGACAGCAGTATATAACCATTTCTTAATGCATCTATAAAGGAATCCTAATTGGGCAAATTATATAGCTACCTCCTTCTTTCCCATCATCTTGAAAGCGTACAAGTCATATTTAATTGGCTAATTAGACAGAAAATTGTGTAAATAAGCACAGAAGAAATGTATGGTACCTTTTGGTTCCAAAATTTGTGGTACCCCTCCCACGCCTTTAAAAATTGTTCAGATACTTAATAGTATTCCTATTACTCTTAATCTAATCACTTAATTCACAGCGCTCGCTTAACAGTTTTTTAACAGATATCAAAGTAGTGAGGTCAGTCAAAAATGGAACAAAAGTCCTATAACTTAAATTGACATTGTTGTTGTTGTTGTTGCATGGCAAACATTTTAAGAGACGTTTTGCCGACTCTGGTATTTTTTCCAAGAATATTTTAGCTACCTAGCAGCTTCATAGATTCTAGTTAATTTTGTGTTCTTTTTGCTTTACGCGAAGAAATGATGATGTTTCATGGATATTGAATAAAGTGTACGTATTACTTTCTCGGTGCTAGCAATGTTTATAGAACCGTGTTTATCGATAAGCGGAAACTAAAAGGCGAAGACGATCTAATCCCAGAATTTTTAATTATATAAGAAACTTTGAAAGTTATTGTGCAAAGAAAGATGTAAAATATTGCAGTGTACATTGTGTCTTGAGAAATATGATGTGAACTTTTTAGTGTATTGCTAACTTGACACAACAAGCTAACAGTTTATGGGTACTATTGGTAAACGCTTTTAAAAATGGCAGCACATTGTGCTAAATATGTCCTACATGACAACCTGTGTTTCTAATCAAAGCTGGAAGTATTTTGCGGTCACCATATTTTCGTCGGATGACAAATATTGAGTATCCGGGGAAAACCGATATTACCGAAGCTTTAACTATAACGGATTATTGTAAAGTATCATATGTTCAATATTGATCTATATTATAGGTTACCAATCTTTTGATTGGTAACCTATAATGCCAGACCCTATAACCATATTCATATTGTGTCGTGAAATATGAGAATGTGCCAGGTTGAGATTAATCAAAAGTTGACCTAAAAATAATGACAAGCTCATTTGGTCTGGAACTTTTTTACCAAGTGCACGGGCTTTAAAGAAATCATTTTGCTATATATATCACACCCTTATAAATATAGCTAATACGAAACTATTTTTTGCAAATTCCTTAACATCGATCTAAGAGCATCCCATAACAACTTTTAGGTCAATACAACTTTTCGTACTTAAGTTATTGCATTTTTGACATTGACAAAATGGGCCCGGGACGCTCAATTATGATGATATGACCACTATGGTTTTGCCAGGTTATGTCAACCCTTGACTTATTTAAAAAAGAAATTATTTTAAAATAGTGGAAAGACTTTTATTCTGTAGTGCTTTATTCCAGGTGTGTGGCACTGGATCTTAGCTAGTACATATTATTACATACACTGCAAAAGATTCAATGACATTCAAGCTTATTCTTCTCTCCAGTTTTTAAAAATGCAGAAAAGCAGGACCAATTAAGCTATAGTTTTTTTTAAATATCCAGAAGACACTTCGTGGTGATCTGTGGTTTATATTTTCTGTTTGTGCAAGTTTTGCAAATGGTACCTAAAAATGTGTTGCGAAAATAATCCTTCTTAAGTAGTTGTGAAGTGGCTGAAATGACATGACCTTTACTATACCAATGTTTGAAATAAGCTACCGACGTTTTGCAAGCTTTTCACCACACACACAAATTTCTAGACTTTTGGTCATCTATTTTAAAAATTTCATTCATTGCAAGTGTCGCATTTAGAATTTTCATTTTGTTGTTGAAGGAGCTACGAAAGAGCTCTTTGGTTTTCGGCTTTAGTGACTGACACGAAAGTCGAGCTAATGGCGGTGGAAAAGTTTATTTTCACTGAGGACAAAAACAACAACTTAAATCATCTTAAATATCATATTGGACATGCAAATATAAAAATGACAGAAATGTTCCCTGCATATATTGGATATTGATGATTTATTCGATATAAGTATTTACCTTGCTTTTAACTTAAACATTCTAATAAAATAGACTTCAAACCTTTTGAACTAGCTAGCTATATCCCTCGAAATTTTGCATAGAAACATAACTTTATTGCACATAAAGCCAGTCTAAGCAACAACAAAATCTTTTTAGAGGTATTAATTACCTTCTTAAGCCAGTAACAGCATTATTTAACAAATACAGCTCCTCGTATTTTCTCTTTCCCTCGTCAGAACAAACTTTTGATTTACTGATATTTAATATATTTTACAGACCATAGCTTATTTTACCGCCAAAAAAATACTGTAGAAAAAATTTTCTTTTTTTAGAAAATAAAATTTAAAAAGTAGGGAATTCATCATAAAAAATTAAATATTCTTATCATATACTTTGCGTTTTTCTCGCAACTTGATTGGCTAATCTGCACGAAATATATGCTGTATTTTGTTTTTCAACCGAGAAACGAGTGCAATTTTTACTTATACGGAGTGCAAAAAGCTTATATTCTTCCTTTGATTGGCTGATTTAGCGTGCGAAAAGCTTATATTTTTTCCTTGATTGGTTGAAAATTCGTAGGAAAAGCCTATTATGTTCTTAAAAACGAAAACTTGTCGGTGAATTTATTTTCACAAATATACATTTTATGATTCGAAAATTTTCTTTTGTTTCAACAGTCATTAAATAGTCATTAATCATAGAGCACGCGCTCTCCACCGGGTATGAAAAACAATTTAATTATATCAGTCAACTCGAAAGAATAATATAATAGCACGGCGATGGAGTTCTGTGTTATTTGGCTTCACAATGATAATTTATTCTTTTAAAAATTCATAGTTTTTATTTCCATTCAAATTCTTTCAAGCGTGACATGAACATAATTTGTTATAATGATCTAAATCGCACGTGACTTCATAAATTCAAATAATATAAATATAAATGGAATAAATTACCTTGCAGTGATTTTATTGGCCCCCATAACAATGCTTGTTAATATCGTGAACATAATTAAGCAGTGTGCAACCGACTATGTGAAATTAACATGATATAAGACCGAGTATATGATAAACAAGTTATCGCACATGCTCTCGAAAAATATCGGCTAATATTTTTTTCGTTTTTTATGTTCTCGTATATTACACTCGCCTAAAGGCTCGTGACTCGTGAAATATGTAACAAGAACATAAAAACACTCAAAAAATATTGCCGATATTTTTCTCGGCACTGTGCGATAACTAGTACATAAACTGGTTATCCAGACGTCTATTCTAAAGTGTGTATAATTTTCTGCACCATATTTATTACACGCCAATCTTCGTAAATTGCGGGAATTGAGCTTACTGAATCTTTTCGTAGCGCCTTTAACGTGTCTTTTTAAATAAAAAGGTTTTTTTATAGTCATCTTAAATTTCCGCAAGAACTAGAAACAATGACCAATGCAAGAAACGAACAGAAGTTTTTGTTGTTTAAACCAACAGGTGTTTTTGTTTGTTTGTTAAAATCTCCAACCTATGCGATGCGTTTTTACTCGCCTTGAAATGTCATAATGAGAAAAAAAATGAAAAATGGTAAAATTTATAAACAAAAAAATATATTTCACGAGACAATTTATGACTTTATGAGGAGCAAACTAGACAAATTATGACTAATGTAGATTAGTCATAATTATGACTAGAGTAACTTTTTATACTTCATCACAAAAAGATTTTTACTACATTTGAAAGCTCTGATATTTTTCTTTCTTGTGAGTAAAAGAATAATTATGATCCTAATTTATATCACCCATTCCACCCTCAATTTAGTGCACCCACCTCACCCTTAATTTAGTGGACCCACCTCACCCTTAATTTAGTGCACCCACCCCACCCCCCCAATTTAGTGCACCCACCCCACCCCCCCAATTTAGTGCGCTCAGCAAACTTGAAATATTTCTGCAAATTTTTTCAAAGATAATTTTCAAGGTGCCTAAGTTTTAGTACACAGTTTTTCGTTTTCCGGAGATTTAAATGAGTACACAGTTTTTAAATGAGGAAAGAATTTTATATTTATTACGTTAACAAACTAAAAATAAAAGTGTAGTTCTTAATTTAGTGCCCATTTTTCTCAGAAATAGTATTCGTTTTTCTGTGTAGCCTCAAACAAATTATATTTCTGCTCAAACTAAATTAGTATAATTGCGGCAAAATTTAATATTTTTTTTAACTTTCCTCTAGTCGAGCTTTATAGGGGAAGTAACCTCAAATGTGCGTAAATCTTTTTTTGGACTACGTATTTGTATTTCAACTGATAAAATCAGAAAAATAACACACAAATACAAGAATCTATTTCTAAATACTTATATTCTAATTCGAATAAGACGTTTTTTAGTTCAAAACATTGCGCTAGCTAGACGAGGCTCTTTGCTGGTGTTCATAATTGGTGTTTATAATAAATATAACTTAGCATCAGCAAAGACGTTGTCAATAGCTTTTCATGAAAGCCCGTCATATGAAAAACGCGCCAAAAACTGATCACGAAAAATTAAACGAAAACGACAACATGAAATAAAAGCAAACAAATGGCTACTGTTGAATTTACTTTTTAAAGTTGACTGTTTTATATTATTATTGTATATATTACAAAACTAGTTATGGGTATATAGTAGAATTTTTATAGTTCTAAATGTTTTCTTCATATTAAGCAGATATTCAGCAAGGTAAAATCGAATATCCGTAATTATTCAGTCGAGCTTGTGATATTCGACGAGGCGCAGCGGAGTCGAATATAAACAAAGCGAGACTTAATAATTACGATATCCGATTCCACCGCGCTGGATATCTGTTTTATCATGCACCATTGGAAAGGAATCATTATCTTAAAGTGGCGAACCTCTCCATATTTTATTTCATTTCATTTCATTTTGTTTTCGTCTTTTTCGTTGTTCTTGTTTCTTGTTGTTTTAAAACGTTCGCGCTTCAGTTATTTTCAGCTCTCCATCTGATTGCTTATCCTTTGTGTACTACTATCGAGAACAATAAAAGATGGAGTGCGATATAATACATCCTTTGTTTCATAACGTTTTTATTTTAAATTAGTTTTAACTCTCCATCTGATTGACTTGCATGTAAATTTTTAAAGGAACTATATATATAAAAGAAATATAAGTGCCGGAGAGACTATCGAATATCTCGAGCAGATATTCGATATCGAATATCTGCTGAGATATTCGACTCTCGGCTAACGACTGCAGGAATATCCAAAAATATTCTGTCAGACGCTCCCGCCTGAGGTGCATGATAATAGTAAATATTGGAAAAATAATGCGAGAGGAAATTTGGCAATTAAAAAACTTTCCAAATTTTTTATAGTAATTTTGGTAATTGACATTATGAAAAATTTTACACTTATTAAATTTCTGCGAATTGACAATCCAAAAACTTGTATAACATTAATTAAAAATCTTGAAACTTGAGAACATTCCTCTCACATTGTGTTCACCAATTAAAGAAGGCAAACTATTAACATGAGTGTAATTGATACATGTATCGTACTGAAATTATTTAATTTGATTGGACAAACTCGTTTTCTTGTTGATACATTAAAATATGCTATGTTCGCATCCTTTAACCAACACATTTGTGGTATTAAAACCTAACTGGGTCAACAAAATTTTTCTGTCGTCATGTAAAGCGTAGAAAAGCCCTGATCAAGTGGTGCTAATTTATGTTATGGTTTTGGAAACAATTTTACTTTTGCCGATCAATTGATGGTACCCCGAGAGAAATTACATTGAAGCTCAATGATATATTTCTGCTGGATGTTTCACATGAATGAGTCAAGTATAGCTAGCCTCCACAGTTTTTTTGTGCATACAAATATGTAGGTAGCTCACTAGTTAGATAAAGTTTCTTAAGAAAACACAATATAACAACTTGGCATGGTTTTTTAATATTATAAGTATTTTTATAATGAGCTACATTATTTTTGCTGTGCAGGTAACTTTATATAAGTTTTCCGTGACATGCTAGCTATAGCTTTCTCTTCTGACAACATCAAGACGACAAGATATAGGTATAGCAACAGCTTGAAGCAATTAATAAAACTTTGTCTTGATAGTAGTGCCATGGATGTCAGTACTAAATATCCTTTCTTCAAATTATTGCAAAATTAATATACCGCACCAGTTTAAAAAGTTTAAATACAAATACAAACTGAGAGGCCTTTTTGCATGATGTCATACCATCATGCAAAGAAACTTGGAAACATTTGAGGTTTAAATATTACTATACTATGCTACAATGTTCCATTTTTGCAGTTTTGTAGCTAGATTACGTATTTTTAATTTCTTATAGATAGATCCTTTATGTTGTCAATCGAAAACTTGCTGCCGAAGTGATGTTTGCCAACGTGTATGTGGCAAACATCCTGTTTATCATTGCGGAGGTTTGTAATTCATTTTGCATTTTGTTTATTCTTCGTTCTTTTAGTCTGCGTCTGGTTACAATAAATTTTTAAATAAGCGTAGTCCTGATTTTTTATTGTGTTTTATTTTAGATTTTCTTTCGTGGGGCACACTAAAGAAAAATAAATTGCGGTTTTTGTGCTAATTCTTTTTCACCAGTGTATATAAAATAATTTTTACAAGTGATGACTTACAAAAAGTATACGCAAAACATCAATTCGACATGTATATTCTACCCCCTCCCTCCATTTCCAACATCAAACCCAAAAAATGTAATATGAAAGATTCGTCGACCCCTAGAATGACAAGAATTTGGACATATCTGTAGGTGCTTGGAAATTAAAAACACGATTCCAACGGAGTAGTTAACAATCTTACTCGCTAAACAACAAAATACAAAGCGAAGTTTAAGTAACAAATAACACATGTAACATGACATAAATATTAAGAAATAAACACTTACTAGAAATATAGTGGCGTAAACCAAGCCAACTACAAGTGAGAGAAAAACAACTGAAACTGTAACTGAGATACAGGACAACTCCTGTGATATGCGAATATATAATTACTAATTCACTCAACAGCGAATATATTCCTGAAGTTTATGTCCGACCCTGTCGCTACATGTTGAAGACAGCACAGAAAAAGGATGTGCAAGATGTGCAAAAACAAAACGGACTCAAGGGGAAAATTTAACTAAAAATAGTACCAAAATTACAATTATTCTTTTTACATAATTAACACGGGACATCACAACACAAAACTAACAAATATAATGCCGCATACTCCACCGCTGAGCGAACTCTACAGCAGAGCACAAACGGGACAACACAAGGACAACACAAATTACATAACAAATCTAAATTTCAATACGGCAGGAACAATATCTACAACGCTCCTATGAAGTGTGTTCTTTAAAAAATCAATATTTTATGGCAAAAAAATATTTAAACCTTAAGTACTTAATTGTCCACCCCCTAATGTTGGATTGACGTTTAACGTGCACTGTTTGATTATTCAAGCATCTTTAAATTAAGTAGATTGTCGATTCTTCCATAAAAGCTTATTGAAGACATGCGGTTTTAAACTCAGGTGTATTGTTTTTGTTATAAATTAGGAATTGCGAGCAACTAATATTTGTTTTTGGAGCAACAGTTATGGTAAATTTCAAATTCATCAAAATGGCACACTCATGAAAATAAAACTTCAACATTGCAACGAAGGTACATTAAACTGCTGGAAAACAGAACGTACGGAAGGGTCCAAATTGTTGACAATAACTCCATTAGAACCTAGAATCTAGTATACCGAAGATTTAAATAACAAAGATGATAATTCTGGTGGATCAGGTGGTGGTGTATATGTTATTATTAAATTATGCAGAGAACATATCCGAACATAAACTTTTTAGACATATATGTACAACACATATATGCATATAGCGAAAAATATGTGTCAAGCATAAACCAACTTAACATTTTCTTCACCGTTTTCATATGGCACACAAGTTACTTATTTATAAACTAGTCAATAAAGCCCGTGGAAATCCACTGAGGCAGGATAAAAATGAAAAAGAAGCGTTATTTAAATTTTGATGACGTCAGCAACCCATTCACACAAAAAAATAGAACCTTGTTTTACGTTTCCTCTATTGTGTAGAGCTGAAACTGCTGATCAAGAAAATGTATATGATGATGTGCTTTTGACAAACAGTTGCAGAGATATTAGGGTTCGAAGGTTTTTTAATGACGTCATCAACCCGTCCATTTCGAAACGGATTTTGGGACCCAGGTTTGGGAAAATTACCCAAATTGGTCGTAGGTGGTCCCCAGTTACCCACACTGTGAAAAATCATTGACTTCACCACCTCGTTTCCAAGTTATTTGGCCTCAAAGTTTTAAATGCATTGTAATGGCTTCATTAATTTAATATAAGATATTGACGTTAAAGTAGTAGTATTGACGTCGCGCCGTAACGTCAGAAAATCTAACATTTAAGACATAACTTTTGCGGCTACATCAGAAGAAAATGAACACATCCACTTTGCCTGTTACAGACAGACAGATATTAATATTTCAATCAGCAGCTGTGTCCGCAGCCGTTTTCGCCCTTCCTTCAAAGAAAGCTGAATACGCGCTTGTGAGTCTTCACTAAATTTAGTTCTGTTTTGTTTCAAACGGAACTTAGTGGCGGCTAAAATGTGTGTGAATATATATCACTAAGATGTGTCCCAATTTATTAGCATAATTCTCAGTAATTTAATCTTCACCTTGCTTGAAAATTTGTGTGGGAGCAATCGTGCTTCAGACAAAAAGTCATTTTACTTCTTAAAACACTGTCCTACCCCTTACTTTCACGCATTAACAAAACCAAGTATCATTAGCTTATACTTGTGTCAATATCGGAAATTTTCATTACGCCGGCACATACAAATTTTGTTGTTATTTCGTTGCATGTACATTGTTTTAGATAAAGCTTGCTGCAAAAATTCTTTTCTACAAAATCTCAACCACATTTCTGCATGAAAGATTACCACTGAAATGCAATAGTAAGTACATATGCATGCAACTTATTACTAGGATTCTCCTTTTCAATACATGCTTGCAGCAAAATAATTAATTGTGTGTATTTTTTCTAAAACCTGATTTGCAGTTCTTTAAATTTGTTTGGTTATCAATTGGTTTCTGTTAGCCTTTAAAAGAGTTTTGATAGTAGGATACTTATTTTTATTTAGTACCAGTGAAAATGACGTCGAATGCAAGTATTACTTCTGGCGGTGTTGCTGCTATTGTTGCTGCGCTATTCTTGCATTACAATTGTCTATGCTGACTGCTGTCAATAAAGTTATATTCCATTTTTTAAGATAAATAGATTGTGTAGGTTGTGGTTAGGTAACCCATTTCTCTAAAATCTACAAAAACCACGTTCTGTACTTGATTTCGCATTATGTTTTTGGGAGGTTAATAACGTGACGAAGAAACAGGAATCTGAACAGTAGAGTATCCTCTCTACCATGCTAGAATTACTTACGTTAGTTGTAATTTTCGTTATGAGTGATACACTGTTTCAAATGATTTTGTAAGTGCACTTTTTCTTTGAATTATTGTTTTGATAAAGTAAACCAAGTACATTGATGCTGTAATTATTACCTGTTGTTTGTTTTTGAGTTATAAACAGAAGTCGATTGATATCCTTGTTGACAGAGGAATTATATTTTAAGAATAACATTTAAAAATAACAAACCAAGTTAAATCTAGATAGCAATTCTGCAGTGTCAGCATCAAAATATTGTAGATCCGTTTGTTCAACCTCTCCTTATTAAATATCACTCGAATCTTTGATAAAATGCAAAAAAGATTCGACCAGGACTTATTTCAGTTCCGAAGAGAATAAAAACACGGCGAGAGATGCACATAACATGACATAAAGTCAAAACAAAACTCATTGAGAAAAACTAAAAAAATATTGAATGGAAGAAAACATATATAATTTCAGTGAAAGTTAAAATGCTCTATTTTCTGAAGAATATTTAAACATGAAAGTTGTATGTACTGGAGTTTGTTACAAGACAAAAGTTTTTTGACCAAAACACCTCGAAGTGGTTAAAGAAACATAATCCAAATTATGAAAGCTATTTCGTACCAATGGCAGTCAAAATAACCTGGTTAATACGTGTATCCTTAGGGCCATCTGACTTTTAACTTAATTGAAAATCAAAAATCGGAATTTTGGTAAAAATTCATTCAAATGTTTTTTTTGAAATTCAAAATTCGTACACCAAAAATCGTACACCAAAAATAAAAAAAAACGAGAAAAAAAACTGAAAATATTCAAATTTTCTTTTTTCTTTTCTACTATTCTTTGTAACAAATGATGTAATGAACATACAGGTTCTCTTTAACCAACCTCCTGCACGATTTTTTTTATTAGCAGCATTTCATAGGGAGATGAGCCGATGTCTAATATTTGAAGTGTTTGAGATCAACTATTTACAGTGTCCCTTAATTATATAGAAGAAATCTAAGAAATTTAACTACACCAATCAGAAATGAAATTAATGTTCATTCTTCAAGTCATCTTTATGGGACAGAAAATTTGTTGACACTCATCCATCCATTATAGAACACATTAAGAACACATTAACTCCATTATGGAACACATTAATAGGTGTTATTTTTGGTATGATATTTTAAATTCCCGATTAACATGTAGTGTAAGTGTAATAAAGTTTGACCGAGCAGGATGGGTTTGACGTAAATCTCGTCCCAATGGATTCTTAGTTTCTTTATATTATTCTGTCCTAATACATGAACCTAAGACTGGTTTGACGTTTAACTCCAGGAATCATAATCGTAGAACTTAAAATTTGAAAGCATTTTTTCATCTTTCTTCAGTTTTAAATTTTTAATAATTAATTCAGTATTGATTGAAAATCAAAATCATTCATGTGAAGTATTTTGTAATTGACACTCAAGTTTAACAGTTACGATTATTAGTATACTAGTCGATAAAGCCCGTGGAAAAATCCACTTAGGCAGGAAAACAATGTAAAAATTGGTTATTTTAGACTTTTTGCTGATGTCAGTAGTGCATATGCAAAAACAAATTGACGAAATTCAGTTTATCCATTGCGTCTATTGTGTAGAGCTTAAATTGCTGATCAAGAAAATGTATATGATCATGTGCTTTTGATGAGCGGTTAATGAGATATAAGGGTTTAAAAATTTTGCTGACGTCAGCAGTGACCTGTCAAAAGTACCAAATTTTTTTTGTTAGAAGTCTGTATACCTGTTGCCTTCATCGTATAGATCTTGAAACGCTGATCAAGAATATGTATAGGATCATGTACTTTTGACAAACGGTTGCAGAGATATTAGGGATTGAAGGTTTTTTGATGACGTCATCAACCCGTCTATTCCGAAACGGATTCGGGGACCCAGGTTTGGGAAAATTACCCAAATTGATCCTAGGTGGTCCCTAGTTACCCACGCGGTGAAAAATCATTGACGTCACCACCTCGTTTCCAAGCTATTTGGCCTCAAAGTTTTAAGTGCACTGTAATGGCTTCATTAATTTAATATAAGATATTGACGTTAAAGTAATATTATTGACGTCGCGCCGTAACGTCAGAAAGTTTAACATATTAGACATGCATTTTTCGGCAACATCAAAGGAAAATGAAGACATCAACTTTGCCTGTTACAGACACACAGACACACTTAGCGTATTATTATAAGAGACTAGTCGATAAGGCCCGTGGAAAAATCCACTTAGGCAATAGGCCATTGAAAAAATAGGTTGCTTTAGATGTTTTGCTGACGTCAGCAGTGCATATACAAAAAAAAATGTTCTTAAAATCTTACACAAAATGTCAAATGTCAAATCTTACACAAAATAAAAAAAGAACAGCTTGCAAGGTGCAAAATCTAGTTGATAAAAAGTTACAACAACGACACTCACAACACCAACACTCACAACACCCACCAAACCGACAGTAAGAACACCGACAGTTACAACACCGACAGTCACAACACGGATAATAACAATGTTAGAAATAACGCATCTCAAATATGTACATCTTATAAGTGATTATGTTGAAAACCCTCAGTATTTTATTCTGAAATGTCAAAAAGGAGGCCTGCAAGAGGTTAGCACAAATCAACAAAAATAAGGTCTTTACACATTATAAACATTGTCTTTCCCTTAAAAGCTTAATACAAAAATATGAAAAAGCCATAGTTTGGAAAACATCAAATTTAAATCTAGAAAAATCAGTCATTTCAGTTGCATAACATCCTCTCCCACAAAAATTTACACAAAATGTAAAAATCAACCAGTTAAGAACACAAAAATTTTTCTTTTTTAATATGATGATCCGTACTGCCCTTTACCAACAATTTTGAACCTAAATGTCAAAAAATCAATAAGCAAAGAATAAAATTGAATAAAAAAAGATCATTATTTTGGAAACATTGTATACGGTTCGTAAACAAAAGATTACACAAAATGTAAAACAGATCGGTTTTTGAGAAACACATCTAAATCAACAAAAATAAGTTCATTCAGCATGTCGTATATTGCCATTACCCATCAATCTTCCACAAAAAGGTTATGAAACACATCAAAATTTAGAAAAATCAGTCATTTCTTGAATTAAAAAAGATCATTATTTTGGGAAACATTGTATATATACGGTTCGTAAACAAAAGTTTACACAAAATGTAAAACAGATCGGTTTTTGAGAAACACATCTAAATCAACAAAAATAAGTTTATTCAGCATGTCGTATATTGCCATTACCCATTAATCTTCCACAAAAAGGTTATGAAAGACATCAAAATTTAAAAAAATCAATGATTTCAGTGCATACAGTCCACGCGTTTAGATTACAAAATATAAAAAACAAAAACAGTTTCAGTTAGAACATTAAGTAATTTTTTTATCATCAGCAAACATTTATCCCTACAAAATTTTGTAAAATTCTCAAGAAAAACAAAAACGTGAAACCATGGAATTTTCTTCCAGCAAAAATTACATCACATACAGTTAGTTCTCCCAAACAATAGTTTATAATACGAAATATAAAGACAAAGTTGTTTATATAGTCTTAAGATGTACTTACATTGTACGAAAAGCTTAAGAAATAAATATATACTTTTTAACTTTCAAACTCGTTTTATTTTTTACTTAATTAGTAAATGATGGCTGTTATTTTTACCGATAAAGACATCAGCTTTGCAACAGCTTACAGTGAAGTCTGATTCTACAAAGATTTGTTCTTTCAGTATATATATTGCATGTGGTCTATTTCCAAAAAGATTACACAAAATTTCAAAAAACAGCATTTTGCAACACGAACAATATGAAGTGACAAATTTTTTTAATCCACGTATAAACCCACGTATATAAATTTCCAATCAAATGTCAAAAACCCCTGTAAAAAAACCTGGCATTTTACATGTAGGCTGACAAAAGTTTAACAGGATGACGAAACAAAACAATAAAAAATAACTTAACACACACACTTTAAATTCTATAAAATTCGTTCCACTTGTCATATTGTGGTCCCCTTGTAAGGTTTACAGGAAATGTGAAAAAATTATTCTCTATGGGCATAAAAATGTGTCACAGTATCCTAAAAGTTCAAGAAAGATTTTGTAGCTAGCTTGTTACATCATAATTCGTGTTCAAAAAAGAAGAGAAGTTTGACTACTAAGGTAGCTATAAATACCTAAAAAAAGAGGAATAACAACAAAACTCATAGATTAGAGCTAGCTATGGGATGGAGCCTTGAAGCTAACATTGACATTAGCTAGCTAGCTAACAAAACAATACCTAAGACACCCAGTTAAATATACTTAAGCTGGGGATACTTAGCTACGTCTATAGCTAGCTATTTATGCCTTAGTACAACACATATAGAGGAAAACAATAGCAATGTAAAAATTATGACATTTGCAGTTATTTCAACAAACCAAAACTTTCCATTTCGCTGGAACATTTGCCAGCTAACAGCTTTATGCAGCATTTTGAATTTTAGGACATTAATTATGCAAACCATTGTAAACAAATGCTGGCTTTTTTATAAAAAACGCGGTAAAATATAAATTTGAAGCTCCAATGGATTTTTTTTGAGAATGCGATTCTTTTTGACAATTTTAAGTGCGTTACATATAAAAACGGAACGTCTAAAAATATAAAAGTTCTTACTTTTTCTCAATTCCAATTCACTTGAAACTCTAGCATTCATTTTGTACTTCTAACTTTACTTTACTACTTCCTAGCTCCACTCTTCACTTCCGAAGTAACTTCTTGTGGCTTTCAACTTTATTTTTCTACTTCTACTTCTTTACTTAGAGTTTACTTCTAACTTTACTTTACTACTTCCTAGCTCCGCTCTTCACTTTATTTTTCTACTTCTACTTCTTTACTTAGAGTTTTCTTTCTCTGAATCACTTTTTTCAAGACGAAGGAACCTTTCTTTTGTGTTTTTTTCCGTGTCGAGGGACACCATTTTTGGAAATTTAGCCGTTAAATTTATTTCAGCAAATCAAATTGAGTCGTTTTCATCACGTGACGTAAACAAAGTAAACCCGCTAACAAAATGGACATAATTTTTTCGGCGACTTCAAAGAGAATTTCGGCAACATCAAAGGAAAATGACGATATCAACTTTGCCTGTCACAGACAGACGGACACACTCTCCGTATTATTATAAGAGACTAGTCGATAAGGCCCGTGGAAAAATCCACTTAGGCAAAAGGCCATTAAAAAATAGGTTGCTTTAGATGTTTTGCTGACATCAGCAGTGCATATACAAAAAAAAATGTTCTTAAAATCTTACACAAAATGTCAAATGTCAAATCTTACACAAAATAAAAAAAGAACAGCTTGCAAGGTGCAAAATCTAGTTGATAAAAAGTTACAACAACGACACTCACAACATAGACACTCACAACACCAATACTCACAAAACCGACAGTAAGAACACCGACAGTTACAACACCGACAGTCACAACATGGATAATAACAATGTCAGAAATAACGTATCTCAAATATGTACATCTTATAAGTGATTATGTTGAAAACTCTCAGTATTTTATTCGGAAATGTCAAAAAGTTGGCCTGCAAGAGTTAGCACAAATCAACAAAAATAAGTTCTTTACATATTTTAAATATTGTCTTTCCCTTAAAAGCTTATACAAAAATATGAAAAAGCCATAGTTTAGAACACATCAAATTTAAATCTACAAAAATCAGTCATTTAAGTTGCATACCATTCTCTCCCACAAAAATTTAGACAAAATGTAAAAATCAACCGGTTAAGAACACAAAAGATTTTCTTTTTTAGTATGATGATCCGTACTGCCCTTTACCAACAATTTTGAACCTAAATGTCAAAAAATCAATAAGCAAAGAATAAACTTGAATAAAAAAAGATCATTATTTTGGAAACATTGTATATATACGGTTCGTAAACAAAAGTTTACACAAAATGTAAAACAGATTGGTTTTTGAGAAACACATCACAAGAAAAGTCCAAGAAGTGAAGTAAGAAGTGGTAGCTAGAGCTAGAAGTAAAGTAGTAAAGTTAGAAGTAGAAAATAAAGGCTAGAGTTTGAAGTGGATTTAAAATCAATAATAGTAAGAACTTTGATGTTTTCAGACGTTTAGTTTTTATGTCACTGGAGCAAGCAGACTCGCATTTTCCAAGAAAAGCCTCAAATTCTTGAAGTTTTATATTTTAGCGCTTTTTTAAAAACAAACCTAGCCACCATATTTGTTTATGTTTTTGTTGCATAATTAATGTATCCCCTGGTGCGTAACTAATGTGTTTGTCCTAAAATTCAAAATGCTACATAAAGCTGTTAGCTAACAAACGGAAAACTTTGGTTTGTTGAACTTACTGATAACTGTAATGTTTTTATTTTTACATTACTATTGTTTCTCTTTATATGTGTTTTACTAAGCATCAATAGCTAGCTTTAGTTTTAGCTAAGTGTTCCCAGTTTAAGTATATTTAACTGGGGGTCTTAGCTACTGTTAGCTAGCTAATGTTGTCCTCCAATGCCTGCTCCTCATCCCATCCATGGCTAGCTCTAACCTATGACTTATATTGTTATTCCTCTTTTTTAATTATCTATAGCTTAGTTTCCAAACTTTCTTTCTTTTATGAGCAAAGACTTGAAATTTTGCAGATGTATATATTTTATATTTCTTTTCGCATTTCCTGTAAACTTTACAAAAGGACCACGTGCAATATGACAAGTGGAATATTTTTTTTCCAGAATTTAAAGCGTGTGTGTTAAGTTATTTTTTATTGTTTTGTTTCTGACATCCTGTTTAACTTTCGTCAGCCTACATGTAAAATGCCAGGTTATTTTTACAGAGGGGTGTAGACATTTGATTGGAAATTTACATGGGTTTTTGACCTTATTTTAATTTATGAGAGGATGGTCGTTCGGTTCGGGAAGGTTGTTCGTGTTTTTGTTTGTGTTGCAAACTGCTGTTTTTTAAATTTTCTGTAAACTTTTGTGGGAAAAAGACAACATGCAATATACTGAAAGCACAAATTTTGTAGAATTGGCCTCCACTAAAGGCTGTTGTGTAAGCTAATGGCTTTTTCATAGTTCGTATTATAAACTTTTGTTGGGGAGAACTAAACCGTATGTGATGTCATTTTTGCTGGAAGAAAATTCCATGGTTTCACGTTTTTGTTAAGAATTTTATAATTGTGGTAATATATAACTGTGTTTGGTGATGATGAAAAAACTTTTTTGTTTTTTATATTTTATGAAATGCCTGATTTTTCTATAATTTGATGTGTTTCATAACCTTTTTGTGGAAGATTGATGGGTAATGGCAATATACGACATGCTGAATGAAATTATTTTTGTTGATTTAGTCATTTCATTGCATATAGTCATCACCCATTAGATTACAAAATCAGAAACAAAACAATAAAAAATAACTTAACACACACACTTTAAATTCTATAAAATTCGTTCCACTTGTCATAGTGCATGTGGTCCCCCTTGTAAAGTTTACAGGTAAAATGTGAAAAAAATTATATATATTCTATGGGCATAAAAATACATCCTACTATCCTGCAAAAGTTCAAGTCTTTGAAAGATTTTGTAGGTAGCTAGCTAGCTTGTTACATCATAATTCGTGCTCATAAAAGAAGAGAAGTTTGGAAACTATAGTAGCTAGCTATAGATAATTAAAAAAGAGGAATAACAACAGAAGTCATAGGTTAGAGGTAGCCATGGGATGGGGAGGTGGACTTGGAGGCTAACATTAGCTAGCTAACAGTAGCTAAGACACCCAGTTAAATATACTTAAACTGGGAACACTTAGCTAAAACTAAAGCTAGCTATTTATGCTTAGTAAAACACATATAAAGAGAAGCAATACAGTTCAACAAACCAAAGTTTTCCGTTTGTTAGTCAGCTAACAGCTTTATGTAGCATTTTGAATTTTAGGACAATACATTAGTTACGCGCCAGTGCATCATGAATTATGCAAAAAAACGTAAACAAATATGGCTACATACGCGGTAAAATATAAAACTGCGGCTTTTCCTGGAAAATGCGAGTCTGCTTGCTCCAGCGACATAAAAACCAAACAAACGTCTAAAAATATCAAAGTTCTTACTATTTGTGACTTCAAATCCACTTCAAACTCTAGCCTTTGTTTTCTACTTCTAACTTTACTTCACATCTAGCTCCACTTCTCACTTCACTTTTCTACTTCTTCACTTGGTCTCTTTTCTTTTTAAATATATAGCTATGCTTTTTTGAACCACTTTTTTTCCTTTTTTTCAAGGTAAAGGGATCGTTCTTCTGTGCTTTTTTTTGGTGGCCTTTATTTTCTACCTCTAACTTTACTTTACTTCTAGCTCCACGTAGCTCCACTTCTCACTTCACTTTTCTACTTCTTCACTTGGACTTTTTTCTTTTTAAATATGCTTTTTTGAACCACTTATTTTACTTTTTTCAAGATCGTTCTTTTGTGGGTTTTTTTGGTGGCTAGAGGACACCATTTTTCAAAAGTTAGCCGTTAAATTTATTTCAGCAAATCAAATTGAGTCATTTTCATCACGTGATGTAAACAAAGTAAACCCGCTAGCAAAATGGACATAATTTTTTCGGCAACTTCAAAGAAAATTTCGGCGACATAAAAGGAAAATGACGATATCCACCATGACCGTCACATACACTCCGTATTATTATAAGAGATTGTCAAAGTTCACTTGTCAATGCTCAGAGTGGACTTAGGACTTCGGATCTTAGGTTATTTGGTAAATACAAAATTCTTAAAATGTGCTAATTGTTGCTGACGTCAGTAAGGCCATTAATCACGAATTTCGGGGCCCTCGTGGTCCCCGACGTGAATTATTTCGGTGTGCGGGCGTGCTAAAGAATGTGACTAGCAACTTTTCAACGCTCTCTTCCTGGCCTACTTGTGTGCAAAAGTAGCGACTTTGCAGCCTGCCGGCTGCAGAGCATTGACTATTTGACTGTGTTGTCCATATTTGGATAATGAGTAAAAAACTGCCTTAGTCTCAATATTTTTGTCCACGATTGTAGCTATCAACTGGTCATTAATTTTGTTTTGATTTCGTGATTTTATGGCGCCGCTATTTAGTGGTTATAACTCTCGGTGAATCAATATGGGCGAGTGAATGGTACTATAGCCCCGGGTTAACCCAAGCCATGTGAGGGAAATTGGGAAGATGGCACACTGTGGGGGCCGTTGGATGTTGCAGAGAGTTGTCTGGTAGAGCGGGGACCCTAATTAGGTCTGCGTAGCTCAAAATGAGCATTAAATACTCTAGGACTCCCGATCTAAGCCATGACCCTTCCTGGAAATAATAGATAGGGTAAATCCCTCGATATTTGCGAGGCTAGCCATGTAAAATATGCACATCTATCTATATGTATACTGAACGAGAAGTATGTCATCGGATGTTAGGAAACATATTGTCGCAAAATTGCATTTATCGGAAGAATGGTAAACAAACATGCATATATGCTGGTGTTTGCATTCATATAGAATGTTGTAACTATTCTTTGAATAGCACTAGAAAATAGAAATATGACCATTCTTCTTAAGATTTTTATATTATTTCATGAAAAGCGTGTATTTGCTGTTGTTCCTACAATATGCTTATTCTTTTGCTTGCTTGTTTGTTGTCGTCCATTGAAAAGTGGCATCGCAGCGAGGATGAAGTGATCGCATAACGTTTAATGGACATAACTTGTGATCAATCAAGTATAAGATATCCTAATACAGGCCAATATGACTCAAGTTTACCAACGTTGAGAAAACAGGTGGCAAGAAATCGGGTTCTAAGACGAAAAAATGTCGAAAAAAAAATGAAAATAACGGTTGTGGAGTTGAGGGGTTAAGCTGGAAATATAGAGTATTTGCAAGTCTGTTTTCACCGTCCTATCACGACCTGTCTAGAGCCCATTCAATGCGTTTCGAGGTCTCACGTTTTTTCATACCGCTACTTTTAATTAATTTAATTAATTTCATAATCACGTTAGCATATAAATTTATTTATTTTGCTTTGAGTAACTTGTGTTAAAAAGTCGCCGTTGTACTCGTTCTATAAAATTCACTTGATGCTTAAATCTTTCACGTAGCATCATTGAATAGCATCTTACTTTTCTAATGACATCAAAAAGTACCGAAGACAACTCTTTTATATAATTCTTACACAATAATTTATGGGTGTTTTTAAAATTTTGTTATGATTTTTCTTAACATAACAGGATTATGTAAGTGTTTGTTTGTGGACGCTGCTCATGATAAGCCTCAACAATTTCAAAGTAGGTAGAAAACAAAGTCATAGATAAGATGATAGTAACAACACGTTAAACATAACTTAGCTAAAACGTTATCTAACAAAAATGGCGACACATAACGCTACAAATTACAAGAATAAAAATCACCTTGTCCAAAAAGCAACGTTCTCCAAATTGCTATCAGGATTGGACATAAAACCAGGTTTTAGATGTCTTGACGTTGGTTGCGGACCTGGTAATTTTACTAAACTTTTAGTTGATCCTGTGGGAAAGAATGGATATATCCTTGGCATTGATCCTGATGAAGACAGGATTAATCTTGCGAAAGAAACAAATTCTCATATCTCAAATTTGGATTTTTTGTGCATATCTGGTGGAAATCTGCCGGCTGATCTTCCAAAGTTTGATATTGTTTATTCAAGCACCGTTCTGCATTGGATGACAGACGAAGAAAAGTGGAAAACGTTTCAACGTATTTTCAGGTTACTGAAACCTGGAGGTACATTCGCCTTTGTTACTGTTTTAGAATTGCCCTATGCTTTCAAGGAGGTTTTTCGCTACGTCGAAGATAGGCGCACCGTTCCTCATTTTCTGTATACAGAACTCCCCAGAATTTTAAAGTATAAACAAAAGCTAACAGAGTGTGGATTCGAAGTTGTAAATATAAAAGCTTTAGAGCACGCCTCTGTTTTTCACACAACAGAACAGTTTTTATCATGGTTAAGCGCATCGATGCATACTGAAATTAACTTAGGTGAACTCTGTCAGAAACATAAGATTGACTTAAAATTTCAAAGCAACGCAGATGGCGAATATGTTGTAAACTTTCCTCGCATATGGGCGTATGCAAAGAAACCAAACGCATTGTTCTGAAGATTTAGCATTTGCATCAATAGCAATCCTTATGTGGAATTATTGCTTAAATATAACTGATGGTAAGAAAGTAGGCCTATTTACACTTGACTTAATAAAAGATGCTCGCAAAAATATTTTTTACTACCATAGTTGTTATTTGTCTGGTCTGTCTGAAAGTCGTGCTACGGGCGGAAATTTTTATATTTACACGAAATAACAAATGCGATATATTTTTAGCGACTTACGATTGCTGGCGTTGTTTTTTAATGAATAGCCAATAAGTTTTTTCCAGCTACCAGCTGTGAAGCAACATGAAACGACCCGAGCTAGTCAACGACAGCCATTTAGGAAGCCGTAGTATACCCTTGCACCTTTAAGTTTAAGGCCAAGTAACTTGAAAACGAGTATTAAGAACTAACGTCATGGGTAACTAGGGACCACCTGTGGGAAAAATAGGAACAATTGTTAGAAACTCGGTCAATCCACCCGGTTCAAAATACCCTTTGCAAATGTCACAGACACACAGACAGATAGACAGAAGTAGAGAATTAAAATATCTGAAAACCCTAACCCTAACCCTAACCCTAACCCTAACCCCAACTCAAAATAGAATTTAAAGTAACGGATAACAAAATTCTCGCAATACAACAAACCTATAAATAATGGCACACACAAATGATAATAACAAATGCAGCACACCAAAAGCAGACCTAAGGTTCATTGTTGTAATTAAACTGCATTGGGCTTCTTGCACCTTTTAGCAACCCATACACAAGAATAAATGGTGTTGGCTAGGATAAATAGCTCATGTACCAAAGTGAATAAAAACTTTTTTAAAAAAGAGAATAAATAAGGCTAGCTAGGTAGCTGTTGTAGGATGCTCGTTTAAAATCTCTGTTTGTAGCCGCTGCGGATTTCCTGTTTAAACAAGTTGAAAATAGCTATCATCAGTTAAATATAATATAACTAGTCAATAAAGCCCGTGGAGAAATCCACTTATTAGGCAGAAGGACAATGAAAAAATAGGTTGTTGCAGATACAAAAAATGTTGGCGAAATTTAATTTATTCGTTGCCTGTAATGTGTAGAGGTTGAAACGCTGATCAAAATAATGTATAGGATCATATGTTTTTGACGAACGCCTAAGGAGATATAAGGGTTTAAAAATTTTGCTTACGTCAGCAAAGACCCGCGAAAACACACAAATTTTTTTTTTAGAAATTTGTATACCTGTTGCCTTAATCGTATAGATCTTGAAATGCGGATCAAGAAAATGTATAGGATCATGTACTTTTGACAAACGGTTGCAGAGATATTAGGGTTCTTTGATAACGTCATCAACCCGTCCATTCCTAAACGGAATCGGGGACCAAGGTTTGGGAAACTTACCCAATTAGGTCCCAGGTGGACCCTAATTACCCACGCGGTGAAAAATGATTGACGTCACCACCTTGTTTTCAAATTATTTGGCCTCAAAGTTATAACTGCATTGTAATGGCTTCATTAACTTAAATTAAGATATTGACGTTAAATTAGTGTTATTGACGTCGCGTCGTAACGTCAGAATATTTAACATTTAAGACATAACTCTTTCGGCAACATCAAAGGAAAATGAACCCATCCACTTAGCCTGTTACAGACACACACACACAAACACACACACACACACACACACACACACAAACACACACACACACATTCTCTGTATTATTATATAGAAGCTATGTATTGTGATAAATTTTGTTATGACGTGTAACAAACCAAAATATGTTAAATTGAGAAGTTTCTGCTTACGATAATAATTACGATATGTATGACAACATTTTTTATTGATTTGCTTATTTATTTGACAGGATCCTCATTTAGGCAATGTGATCTGATAGTAAAAACAAATAAAAATTTCAAAAATGGCAGCACAGTGTATACATGTGTCAAAACCGGGTGAAGGAAGCTTTAAAGAAACTGATAAAGGCGAAACAACGGGTGTTGTCGTTACTGGGACGAAACACTTGTTGTTTAATGGTCCTGCATTTGTTAGTCGTAAAACCCAACACACCCTTTCTTTCATCATACTTACATTACATTTATAAACACGATTTTAGAAAGGTGAGCTTAGATTCTAGGCTATGTATCAGAATAAAAAGGGAAGGGTCAGTATGGAAATGCTTTATGCAACAGGAAGTTTTTGCAGCCAAATCAATCAATCATCAATGACAATAACTTGTGGTCCATTTCAGCTTGAGAAAGAAGATTTTCGCTTTCGCCTAGTTGGTTCTGCCAGCATCACCCTAATATCTCTTGACGAAGTTGGAGTGGCTGAGTTTTGCTTCTTTTTCTTCCTTCAGCAGTCTCGACTACTGTTGAAAGCAATGTCGTTACAACGTTAAATATACTTCCAAACTGGTTTCCACATCTGGTTTAAATACAATTCGTTAGCAAGTTCTAAGTAACGCTCTGTTAACTTTGAATGGAGCATATTAAGTGATTTGAACACCACCTGACATAGAATTTCTAAGCCACCTTGAACCAAAGCGGAACGCCGATAATACTGTGAAGACAACTCGCAATGCATTGTGATACCTCAGTCTAGAAGGTATTTCGTGACTCGAGAGATATTTTTTGGAAGATGGCCCACTGTCTCTCTCCATTCTCTTTCACAGTCTTGATGGCAAATCTACTGAATGCTTTTTCCCGATTTGTACAGACATAAAATGTCTATGAACAGGCAATCATCTGTATTTTCAATGTTCTGCCAAACATGACCAAATACTACCAACCCTTGGATTTGACGGCGGATGGATACACAAACGGTATCTGAAAAGAAGAGTTCATGGGTGGTATTCCTCTCAAGTAAAACAAAAACGGGACGATGGTGTGCACATAGATGTTGTGCGCGGCATGAGTCGTCTATTTTTTTATCACGTGACCACTGATAAAGGAAAGGAAATTATTAAAAGTGGAGGGAGAGCCGCAGGCATTTTGGATGCGTTAAAGCTTGGCCTAGAGAAGTTGCCTTCGATCGACCTCTTCGGTGATATTGCTCCAATGTTAAATGATGACGATCATGGTCCTCTGTCATGTTACAGCGAGAGAGATTCTCGCTTTGAGTGGTCCTGCGATGGCGATTCAGAGTGGGAAGAAGATGTTGAAAACGAAAATGACACTTACGTTATATTTGACATGATGTCAGTAATGAAAATAAATAGAAAATTGTGTCCCGCCTCCTCCCCCTTTTATGCGAGAGTTTTTTCACGCGAAAATGGACTTTTTGTCCCGATCATTTTTTTCGCAAGAAATTCACGAAAGATTGTGCCTCTAATTTCGCGATTTTGTTTTGTCGCAAAACTTTCTGCTCGAGAAAGTTTCTGCCCCTAAAGTAACTCAAAGTTAGAATAAAACAAAAAAAATCGAATCACTTAAAACATGTTTATGTCTAACAACGTTGGAAAAAACGTTTGGATCTTGACCATTCTCGTTCCCAGAGCTCTTTCAGATTAAAATCTCGAGTTTATCTCAACGAGCTCTGGGGTCGAGAATGGATCTTGACAATTATCGATGGTAAAGGAAAAAAACTCACTTTCAAAGTGATTGAAAAAATGTAATGTCGATAAACTGACTTCAGTAGCATCTCGACCATAAATCTCCTAAAAACTGTTTCATTTACATTTAATATTTCTGACCACAGAATCTTAAAGCAACCAAAATGTCATTGAAAAACCGGAGAAAACGTAGCTTTTGGGTGTTGTAAGCAAATATGTCAAAGCTATCCATGAAAAAAAGATTAAGTTTCGTCAATTATTTTTCCATCGTGTTTGATCATCGTATCTAATAAGAGAGTAAAAAAAAACAAGTCGTTTAACCCTATTTTACGGTATTTCAAACATATTATGACCGCGGGGGTGGGGGGAGGCACACTTATAGTTCGTCATAAAAGAAACAAAATGGCAGTGTTCTAGAGCGAATTTTTATATTCTGTTTAAAGTTTGTGACAGCCAAATAAAAGTTATTCAACATATTTTCCGGATTTTACATAGCTCGTTTGCATGAAGGCCAAAAATTGCGCGAAAATGTGTTTTTTCTCGATATTCGAGTAAAATCCGGAAAAATCAGGTAATCGGATTAATCACGTGACCAAAATTTTCAGAAATCCGTCCTCCCCACCAGACCGAATAGGGTTACCTTGCACATGTACCTCTTGTTTTTTCTTCAACTATAATGAAATGTCTATCAAAAACCTTGATGCGCGAGTGCCAAATTCTGCAACCTATTTTCCGCCAGGCTCACCTCTTTTTAGTACAGTTGAACTCATGTAATTCGACTCTTCAGGGGGTCTCACGATTTGGTCGAATTACATGAGTTGTCGAATTAAAGGAGTTTTGTTGTAAGGGTTTCATTCTGAAGGGACCGAAGAATTTGGTCGATTTACATGATTTGTCGATTTATGGGAGGTCGATTTACATGAGTTCAACTGTAATTCTAAGAAAGAAACCGTTAGAACAGGTATCATTTTCTGTGCATTTTAACTAAACGAGAATTTTCGAAAAGTGCTATTGATAACCTCATTTTGGTGTTTAAATTCATTCAAACATAATATGTTACTATTGGATACCTTTTCATAGCGGCTTAAAAGTTCACACTTTTTCAGAAACAGTAGAAGTGCAAATACCCTTTACAGTTTCCGCGGATAAAAATGATAACGAATTCTAAAACTTCGAGTATGAATTTAACAGTCACGATGACAATTTGCAAGGGTTTATGGCCCAAGAGACTAAAAATCGGGGTGATTAAGGAACAGCAACGCAAGCACATTGAAGAACCAAAAATAAAATTGAACGGAAAAATATTTTGCGAGTTGAGATATTTCTGCCCAGTAACGGGTAACCGTGACAAGAAACGAAAGAAATCTTTAACTCGATTTTGCGGTACCGTCGTACGTTGTGGTTTAAAGGCTTATTTCCAACTGACTGCATTTTCCGCTACAGCGTAAAAGTTTGATAACACGGCCGGAATCATACAAAATGGATAAATTATCAAAGTCTGCACGCGCTAACAAAGAAACTCGTGAGCTTTTTGCACTACAGCGGGAAATACAGTCGAATTGGAAACAGCCCTGAAGATAAATATCGTTAGGAAAAACAGTCGTTCTTAACATAAAGGTTCAATTCGGTGAAAGTTTCCATAACCCAAATTTATAAATACCTTAAACGCAAGAGTAGCTATCGCGAGAAAGAATTTTTGCGAATACACAATTTTCCGTGAGGCTTTTACACCGTAAGAAGAGTGACAACCTCTTCCTTTTTTACCCTTCACTTAAACCTAATCTCATCGCCTTTTGTCTTTCTGACAACATCGGACGGCAAAAAGAAAACGTCCTGGGGTCGAGGTTGAGTTGACTCTGTGTAGTGCATAAGTATTTGTATTTTCCAATGAAATACACGCATGCTTAATTAGGTTTCGTAAGCAAATTTAGTCAACTGATCTAAAATTGGCAGCCATTATGGATAAATTGAATTGACTAAATTAAATGCAGTAAAAAGAGCACGAATAAAACAAAAGGTACTTATTGCTACACTAAATAAATATATACACGTCAAATTATGTTACAATATATATGCCGAGTAATAAATATCTTTTACACATCAACTGGTGTCCCATATTCAAATTTTCCGCACTAGAAAATAAGTGAGGATAAAAACGCATATATAATATTTAAAAAAGGTTTATTTACAATGTTTATTCCTTCTTTTTAACCAAAAGTTTTATACAATGCCATTCTCGACCCCAGAGATCTTTGAGATAAACTCAGGTTTTAATCACAAAGAGCTTTGAGGACGAGAATGATACAATGCTTTTCCATGCGTATTGAAGAGTTTTGCTGCTTGTTCAATAAACAAAACTTATCCTACGTCCATTCTTGTTGCTCTTGCTGTTAAATAGTTGCTTAGTGGGTTACTTATCGCAATTACACAAAAATAATCCAAAATTCGTTAAATTTAACGAAGCCTGTTATTACGAAGCTTACAATAGGAATTTTTATTTTGTTTTGCTGGTTTCGGAAACGACATAAGCTGTCTTTTCACCGCTAGGCGGAATACTTCCAGTACAACGATTTCAGCATTTTGATTGTCTGGCAAAGTTTTTGGGCAATCGAATGTTAAATTGATATCTATTTTTAGAGTAGGTTAGCCCACTATGCAGTTAGAGATTTGATTTATCCGCGCTCCCATGGGATGACCCGCCTAGTTAAATGTCAGCTCTCCGCCGGGGTTACTAAAACGCAGACATGTGTGTCACATAAGTAAGAAAACACAAGCCTATTACAACGAACACAAGGTTAAGGAACAAACTCTACGCCAGGAAGGTTAGGTCATCTGCGAGGTCCTCTAATACGTTTAACTGATCTGTTATCAAAACTTTACAGCAGGAAGAAGCTGGAATGATCATTATTTTTACTCCGTTTTTCTATTTATCTATTTATAAAATATGTTCCAAGCAACTTTAAAACAAACAAAAAAACATTGAAACCCAAAACATGTTAAAAACATTTGCCTCGATGTTCGAAGCAATCTTCAAAAACAACTAATGTGATAAACGAGGCAGATAAAACTCAAACTTCGGTAGAACCACCCGGAATAATAGCGTAACCATCCAGGGTGTCGTTAGAAGAGCAATTTTTCTTTGTTTCCGACTCCTTTCCATTTTGACTTAAACTCAACTTTTCCAACTCAGCCGCTACAGCGTAAGCCTCAGTTGAAATCTCATCTAAAGTACTTTCTCGAATACTGTCTTCTGTTGCTTGCACGTATTGATCAGTGGTGCATTTCGGTTCGTGTTGTGAATCCATAATGCTTTGCAATTTGCTCTGAAAGTTTGTCGAGGCACGCATTAGCGGTATTACTAAGGCAGGAATATTTGGCGAGTTTGCTGATTTAGATTCTAACTCGTTTACTCGACGCCTTAAATCCGATATGGTTCTTGTAACTAACTGATTGCGATCTTCATAAGCTGTTTGCATTTCCACTAAGGTCTCAAGTATTTGAAAATCATGCGGATGCTGAGTTGTGATAAGTTGACAAACTTCGTTTAGTTTTACGCTGAATTTATCAGAGTTTTGTAGAATTGGTGAGCTGGACAAGGACGGTCTAGCGGAAGGCGTTGACGGGGTGCTTAACTGCAGAGCAGAATCAAACTCTTCTATCGAACTCGTCTCCGATAGTGTATTATTGCTATCTCGTCTCTCTCTTTTAGACTCATGACGTGCTGTGTGTCTACTACGTGGATTATTACGTGGATTATAAGCATTTATTTCGCTATATATAGCACTACTATCGGACTCGCTCCAGTCTTCTAAAGATCCCTTTGCTGTTTTTTTCTTTAAACCGCTATCCGTTCGGCCCTGCTTTGGTGTGGGTGTCGTACCATTTTGATGAATTTTAGCACGCAGCTGTGAGCTTCGTGTAGTGGCCACACGAAGTTTTGTTACATTGTCTTTTGGTTGATTTTGTTTATCGTTAGATTTGTTCATCAAAGTTTTTTTAGATCTTTCACGTAAGCTTTGAGAGCGCCTCAAAGACGACCCTCCTTCTGGGGTGTTATTTTGTAGAGTTTTATTCTGTAAATAATTTGTAACATCGGGTCGATACCCGTTAACTCGGTTTACACTTGGCTCATAGGACGCGCCATTCGAGACCTTCCTAGGCGAGGATTTACTTCGTATTCTAGCTGGGGTGGATATCCTTACTGAAGATCCACGTTGAAAGTTCGAGCCGTTAAAACCATCCGAGGAGGAGTACGAACGACTGATGAAACCATTCCCATTGCTTTTACCGGAAACAGAAGATCTCGGACTCGGTTTAGTTCGATAAGAATCGAAACTTGAATTTAATCGAACGTCCCCATTCATACCGTGATTTTTACCGTTTTCGTCTATATCGTATAACTCCATATCTTGAAAGGACGATAAGGAGGAGGCTGGGGACAAACTTATATCATCAAAACTATTTTCGGATCCAGTTCTTTCTCTGATAGCTTTTGCGATTGTTTTCTTTACAACAGGTTGTATTTCACCATCTAGAGGACTCATGTGACCTTGCTGATATGACATTGGATTCATCATACGCAAAGCGAATGCACGATTGCATGGTGGGTAATTTCCTTTCAAATCTTTTCCCGGCATGCTATAACAATAAGTAAAAAATTACTATTTATGTGTATGCTTTTGACCAGAACAGACGTTCTTAGAAATGGGGTAAATAGTTTTCGCCTGTTATATCTCTTATAAAGAAACAGAATGTGCACAGCCTAAAAACTAAAAACATTTTGAAACATTAAGCTTACATGTTTAGAAATAAGCTATACTTTAGGACCATATACTCGCAAATATGGAAAAATAAAGATTAAAACTTAAAAACTTTCGCTTCAAATTAAACACCGCTATCATGCCATATTATTAGCTAAGCAAATTAGGCAAAACAACCGTTTAAGATCAATCACGCAACAAAAATTTCCAATTGCAAGTGAAAATTTGACGGGCGTATAAATATTTAAATATTTAAGAGTTTCACCGCTTCAATATTTGGTGATGGTCCCACTTGTTCTCAATACTAACGAAGAACACAGCCAATGCTTACAACTTTGAAGCACATCATATGCAAGGTGAAGCTGCGGGGAACTTTTAAAGGAAAGATAATCACGAAAAAAAAATTTGAAACCAAATTTAAGCTAGAATACATCCTTAGCACAACGAAAGAATAAAATGAAACAGCAGTAATGCCATCGTTCTAACTGTTGTATATTTATGCTTTCTTTTGTTTTAATTAAAATAAGCTAAAAAGACAACTTTTATTGAACGTATCTTTCTTACCGACCGTACGTTTTGTTTACACATTTACGAACGTAATCGTAATATCGTTCTTCAGTCGTTTGTTTGTCGGTACCCCTTCGTTTTTCGTTTTCCTTTCGCTGGTTGCGAGTAGCAAAACGAACCTTTCTTTCCGCCATAAATATATTTCAGAGAACAAAGACATTTAAATTTTTTGTGAAGATAAAGAACAACAACGCATTGCCACATCAAACTTTGAAATATATTCAGCTCGTGTTTGCGTGAACGAAACTCGATCAAAATATATATGCAGCTTAAATTGTTCATTCACTGAATGAAATATCTTCATAAAACAATCATTTTACATTTCAGTGCACAAACATCATTCAAATTACATGAAAATGAATGCTAATATATGAGAATAAAAATGACGAATAGAGAACAAAAATAACAACTAAAGTGTCAACATCTACCTGATGAGTATTAAATGTCAAATTGAGTGGTTATCTGTTAACTTGAGATATGTTTACGAAGTTTTTTTGAGCAAGTAATTCAAAAGAAAGAATATTAAATCTTCAGCCGCATTCACTTTTTGTAACTACCGCTACAGTTGCTTCAATGTTAAATGAGCGGTTTCTACACGCAGAGATTTCTTTTTAGTAAAAGTTTTCACAAATTTACAAAATATCGCATGATATTGTATCGAAAATAAAAGTTTTTGTTCGGCGAAGGAATGTTCTATTTATGAAATAGTCAATTTCATCGACGCTCGGATAAACATTCTATTTCTACAGTGAAGCTTTTGCGCCATCACCCTATATAGAAACCAGGTGTTCTCTCTTATTCTTTCCAACCTAAATGAACCATTGAGAACCAAAGTGGATGTTATTGAGGTAGCTAAATGAACAGAAAACAAAATCTGCGTTCAATTTAATCATGAATGTAGTTTGCTAAATAATTGACACTTGGTTGACCATAAACAACCAATGGAAACGGATTTTAAAAGCACGTGATGGGAAAACAATTTAAGATTTTAACAACATGCATAATTTAACACATAGTAAACAATTCTATTAAAAAAGAATTGATAACTTTACACTACGAAGGTAGGTACATTTGTAAGTTCGCCTTCTAACCGCCCACTGCTCGGGCGTAAAAAACACTGCTGGGGCATAGAAAACACTGCTCGGGCGTAGAAAGTACTCCTGCTCCTTTTTACGCACGATTTTTATAAGAAATACCTTATAAGCAACTCGAGCTCAAATTTGTAAATGAAAAAAAAGAGGAACAGCAATAGTTCTCTTGTACTAAAAGTCATGTTTTAAGGCGCGCTTGAATTTGGTCTTCCTAAGTAAATAGTCACCAAACAACAGATGCAACATTCAGCTTCTATATGAATTGTAGTGTATCACTTTGTAATCCTATCGCACTTTGTAATCTTACCTTGTTGCACTTTGTAATCCCCAATCTATCGCAATTTTTAATCCCACCTTGTTGCTCTTTTTAATCCTACCTTGTCGCACCTTGTAATCTTACCTTGTTGCACTTTGTAATCCCCAATCTATCGCAATTTGTAACCCCACCTTGTCACACGTTGTAATCCCCAATTTATCGCAATTTGTAATCCCACCTTGTCACACTTTGTAATCCCTTAAAAATCGGTCAAACTTTCACCTTATTCACGTTTGTTGTTATGTGAATTTACATGACTTTTTTTAGAATAAGGAACGTCCTAAAAATTATTGATGTTTTTATAATTCTTATGTTTCTCATTTTTAATTTTAATTTTTATTTTGCTTACAACTTGCTTCTTATTTTGAAAATATTCGACCTAATGTTACTTATGAACGAGCGTGTGATAATTTGTCAATAGCGAAAAATTTGAACACCTTTGGCTAATATTTGTTTTTGTGCAAGAAAGTATTACGAGAATCTGAGCCAGTATAAAATCATTTGGAATTTGGAACTCTGATTTAGAAACGTATGAGTGTTGATCAACTTTGGTAAATTAACAATAAATATTTGGAAACACTAAAATTAACAATTAACCCAGGCTCAAATATCTGACCATTATAAAAACACGAGGAAACAAAAAATTATAACTGTTATAACAAAAACAAAAACACGGTGTATCACAACACGTGTATAGTGTTGTTGCATAATGTCACATCATCATGTTGAAGTTGAAATGCCAGAGGTGAGCGTTGAACTCTTGTAAATCTGAATAAGTTAAATATCTGAGAATGAGGAAATACGCGAGCAGTATCTTTTAAGTAGTATCTTTTAAATAAAAAGACTTTTCTTGTTCCAAAGCTAAAAGTAACTGAGCCTCAGCCAAAACTTTGTGTTATTTATAAAAAAACGTGTAGCTATATATACGTTATATATATTCCACCACAAATTTAACTTTTGAACCCCACGGCATAGTACAGCGCATATTAAGTTTTAAAACTTTGATTTTCGTCAAATTAAAGGAAGGTTGATGTCACTTGACTGTCCTGTGTCATGCGTCCTCCACAAGTCATTGTTGTCAAGAAGACGGGTCACTGTGATGTTGCAACTACTGACAAGTTCCGGTGACGTCATAATAATCCCGGTCCACATATCGTCGCTAATTATACAGCTTAACGTAATTACTGCGAGAAAAGCGTACCCTCGTTGAATAGCCTATGCCGGCCCTTGGTAGCGTTCGCTTTTTGTCAAACATTTATTTAAAAACCCCGCATATTTGCTTAGAATAAAGAATGAGAACGAAATATTGAGATTAGTGGCCTTTTTCAAAATAATTATCAACATTTCCTTTATACAAAAAAGCATATGAAAGTTATAGTGTAATGGGAATTAAATGGCGTTAATACCTAATGTCGACCCCAGGGATTGTTTTCCTTTTGCACCAGGACTCGCAGACAGAGCCATGAGATTAAGGTTGGTTAAGAGCGTTAGAAAAGGTGCATAAAAATAGCCTACTGAAGAAATTAGGAAGGAGAGAAAGAAAAACATGGAACATTAATTCTCTCATAGGGCACATCAGTAGACGAAGCATAGAACCAACTATAACAGAACAAATGACTTCGGAGATTCAAAACTTTACAACATGTTAAGCATTTTTCGTCCCCAGAGCTCTTTGAGACAAACCTCGAAAGTAGTTTCTACTTTCGAGGTTTTAATCTCAAAGAACTGTTAAGAACATTAACGGCTTTGTCAATACTAAAAATTAAGAGATAAGCAGTCTGATTTCGAGTTATATACTTGCAAACCCACTTATTTATTTAATATAACAACCATTAGATGATAATATTGAGTCATAAAAAATCTGATGACACCGACAAATTGTGGTAACGTTACAACCGCCATTGCTAGCATAAATATGGCGGAAGTACAACTTAACGAAAGCTGTAGCCAGCAAGTTTTGTAAAGCTTCTTTCATGTGTCAGAGAGCTTCTATTTTTACTTACATAGTATTCTTCTTCTCTTTTTCTTCTTTATCAACTTCATTTTCAACGAAAAGATCCCTCATTTAGAATTTTAATACGAGAAAAGTTATAAGATATACTCTTTTAGTAACTGCCATTTTGAATTTGATCGAAAATTTCTCCTGTAATGTTTTGATAATTATGTTCTCGCTACAAATCTGTTCGTTCAAACCTTGCTTTAACAAAATATTTCGTAACACATCATAAATACACACGTTTTCAATCCCAAACATAACAAAACTTTCTTCATACATAAATTTTTTTTAATTAAATAACATCGCATTATATACTTACTGAATTCGTTCAAAGAACTTCACCATATTTTAAATCTGTTCAAAACAAAATCCTTTTATCAGCTATTTACTACATAAACTTAACGAAGTATAATAAAGCTGATCTAAAGAACAGAAGTTGTAAACTCCACAGAAACATACAATTATGAATTATATATCTAAACGGGTTAATTGTTTTTTAGTAATAGACCATTAACTGCGAACGTTACGTCATGAACACAAAACAAGAAAATTAATTGTAATATCGCATAATTAAGACACGTTAATGACTATTTTATTATCCTTTTTGTTCAATTTGAATTCCGCACATGGGTTCAAATGAGGCGCACAAAGCCCACATGTTAGATCTTATTGGTAGTGCGATTACAATTTTCACCACGTGTTTTGATTATTTTGAAAATGTTGAGTACTTAAATACAGTACCCTTAATTTTTTGCGACGAGAGGTGTTCAAAATATATCTTTGTAGAAACTCACTGAACTAGTATTCAAGGTTAAAAAACAACAAAAACAACAACAACAACAACAACAACAGCGACAACAACAACAACAAATCTTAAAGTTAATTTATACTAAATTTTTTAAAACAGCACAAAATAAATAAATATTTTTCAAACAGAGATTTCTTCAAAAACCGAGTGATTTTGTTTATTCTGATTTATACGCACAAGTTAGATGGCTTGATTACCCAATTTATTGGTGATCATGATTAGAAATTAACGAGACATACACACTAATTAATCGATGTCCGCTTGTAATAAACGACTGACATTGTCAACTGCCAAGGATTTCAAAGCAGCAAGTTTTTTAAGATTATGATTACATCCTGAACATCTTTAGAGCAAACTAAAGGCCGATTTCCCTTTAAAGCTATCTCTTTATGGTAGTGTTTTTGCGATTTTGATTGGTTGTTAAATGTTGTCCGCTGCAAAAGTGTTGGAAATCGACTAAATTGACTTATTTCAACTTCTTTCAGCTGGCAAAATACAAGTTCCGAAGTCAGAAAAAATTTACGCGCATACATAAATACATAAATTCACCCGTAGATACAAAGTTAGAAATTCTCGTGATTTTTGGGGAAAATTAAAAAAAAGGTTAGTTTCGCGAAAATTTGATTTCGCGAAAGTTTATTCTTACTTTACTTGTATTTGTACATCTTTTTTTGAAAAAATGTGAAATACTGCGTTCTTGCAAAAAATCCAAAATTCGCAAAATTCGCGAAAGTTTCTATCATAAATTTCGCGATTTTGTTTCTACTTCTAAAATAGTTAAGAACTTATTAAGGTCAGATGTTTAAATAAATGCGCTGAGTGAGAATAATTAATGCATGAATGGGATCCTACCATGAAGTATGGACATATAACACACAAACTTGAACCAAAAACACCTTCCACGTTTTACCATCGCTCTCTACGTTTAATAACTTTAAATATTATTTACATTAAAGCTTTTTAATATTTGTTAAATATCATTATTTATTCCTAAGAAACTGTTAACATGGCGTCATATAAATATGTTGACTTCTTTGTTTGTTTTAGAAAGATTTCCAATGCTTGTTTACATTTGCGAATAATATAAGTGATATAAAACAGAGCTGTCGGGGATTTAAGATACCCAGCTGGCTCAGTAGATTTTAACCGGATTTTAACTTTTCAAGATTTCATTCAAACTAGGAGGCTAGATTCAAATTGACGATTTTCTTATTGCCTCTCATTGCGCCAGCACTGCAAAGACGTTAACTCTGGTAACAAGTCGTAAACGTGACTGGTAAATGTGATTCTTCATAAACAAGGTCGGAGTTGGAAAACTGAAGTGAAAGAAAATCGCAATATAAAGCGGTAGCAGCAGATATGCCGAAAATGATAACCCTTCTCCTTGGCTCTTTATTAGTTTCTATATGTTTATGTTTACATAGCACTTTTACGCTACCATTATGAAAAACACATTGTGGTTCACATTTTTCACGGAGAAATTTAGTCAGCTGCAAATCTGAGTTTCTTTCTCAAAAACATGAGAATTGACGAATCAGAATGAAATTTTGTTTTGTCTGTGGTGCAACTTTACATAGGAACTTTACATAGTGTTTTGTGATCAATTTCACCCGTCAGACGGACGTATAGAAAACTCGTGATTCAGGCTTATAAAGTTCTTTCTAGGTTCTTTCGCGAAATTTAAAATGTGCTGGTGAAAAAAGAAGAACAGGAACGCAAAAAAGCTTCCAAAGTATCAGAAACTTTTACAGAATGACAAAATAAGATCCAAAGAGTATGGGAAACGTAAAAAAAGCAGAATCATATCACACCGCTGATCAAATCTTTATCATCTTTCAGATACTTTAGCTACATCATCAAACATAGCTATAAAGCGCATTTAGCTAGTTAAAGACAATCTTTTCACAGCAGTAGCACCAAAAAATACCTGGCAAATGTCCGAGCAAATAGACGGAAGTTATAGGTAATCTAGCAAAAAAATATATAACCTCAGAATTCAATTCAAGGAAAGGAATTGCAAACCCAAAAAGGTAGCTATATCAAGGAAAATGTTAAAAAAAAGAAATCTTATTTCTTACCATCATAAACTTTGAGATATTCTTCTTCTAACTAAATTTTTTTTTCCATATGATTCATTCATCTTTAACTAGAGAGCATTTATTTTTCAGATAAATAAAAAGCATAATTCATGTATAACACTTATATTGAAATATAAATAAATAATTGATAAATTTATAGCTATGAACCAAAATAATAGAACTGTTTAAACGTGTGAACACAGTAAAATATAAAACCATCTGAATGACGGCGATGTGTAGCTATTTTTTCAGCATAAACAAAGTTTTGTATGTATGCCGTCTATCGACATGCCGTCAAATAGTAATGGTTGAAGCTTTTGAACTTGTTAGTTTTCACTGAAGTGTCCGTAGAATCCTAAGTAATTGATTCACAGATAAAAAATGGTAATGAATTCTTTTTCCAAATCTTTAGGACTTCACAAGCTGTGATGTTGGCTGTCAGAACGCATAATTCATGTATAACACTTATATTGAAATATAAATAAATAATTGATAAATTTATAGCTATGAACCAAAATAATAGAACTGTTTAAACGTGTGAACACAGTAAAATATAAAACCATCTGAATGACGGCGATGTGTAGCTATTTTTTCAGCATAAACAAAGTTTTGTATGTATGCCGTCTATCGACATGCCGTCAAATAGTAATGGTTGAAGCTTTTGAACTTGTTAGTTTTCACTGAAGTGTCCGTAGAATCCTAAGTAATTGATTCACAGATAAAAAATGTTAATGAATTCTTTTTCCAAATCTTTAGGACTTCACAAGCTGTGATGTTGGCTGTCAGAACGCGTGAATAATGTGTTTTACGCACCGGTAACGTACCGGTAACGTTGAATTTACCTTTGTACGACAACTTGTTTGGAACTAAAATTGTTTTCCCCCGTCTCCACGTCGTAAAAGGTCCGGCCTAAAGTATGGCAGCATTAGGCTACCAATGTTTCCAGCATTGGATATCCCGGGATATCTAGTTTTGTTCCTGAGTTACAAATATATTTACTTGTTTCAAATTGAAATTTACGACACAAATAAAACCTACAGTCAATCGAAGTGTCACTTCCATGATGTATTTTAATGAGCAGTGTGAAATTTAACGTTTTCGGAAACGTGTCTGCGCGAAACTCAAAGTTTGCGCGAATACAATATTTAATTCCAATGGGTGCGCGAACATTTGAGGCGCAAATTATGGGCGCAAATCTCTCGCGAGTGAGAGTCTATATAATCTTGAACATAGTGTGCTTTAAAAAAAAAATTTGTTTTCGCAATCAAACAAAATTTAGTCTTGGTAACATGGTGGACCGCGATAATCATGACAATTACATCTCGGAATAACAGTCACATTTCTTGGTTCAACCTTTTGTTGAAGATAGTCAATAGTTGTGAAACTGTCTTATAAATGCACTATACAGGCTATTTTAGGAGGATTTTGGCATGTACACAGCAAAAAACCTACGCCAAGTGTTTACGTATGTTAAGTGTGCTATACAATGTTCAATGTCTTATGTAATTTGGCTTTTTTGGCGTGTTTCTGGAGGTGAGGCTTGCATGTCTGTCTTAAAAAAAAACGCTTGTAGTAACACCAGGTGAAAACATTTATTTTCCCACACACCAAAGTTGTTTTCCACAGTAACTGAGAGGGGAGAAACCCTCTTCCAAAATTGCTTGAAATGTTTAGGTAGCTTAAAACCTTAAGCTTAAAAGGAGAGTTTTTTTAAGAAAAATTGACGAATCAAAGTAGAGGTTCCACTGCAGACCTAATGGCGTATCGTCCTATTTTGCGCTGACTTTTTTCGCGTTGTATTCAAGCAATTTTTAGAGGACTCAAGCCAGTATCATTGTTACACTACACAGAGCTGGCGCAAAGTCCAATCTAAAAACAATTTGGTTTACAAAGAGAGCTAATTGTCAACTGATGATGTTGTAGAAGTCACAATGAATACTTTCCCGCGGCGACTGCATGGTGGACTTGTTAGTTACGTATCTTTTATATCTTATGCTACATTTCTATATTCTCGGTCGCTTGAGATAAGCAGGTGTAAGTATTTGATGGCCATAGTTTAATAAAGGAAATTTGTACAGGAGCGTGATCAGTATTTCTGCCCACTGCGCCCTCATTAGCTTAAGCTATTTTCCTAGCAAACTTCCACGGGAAGAAAATCTCAAGGTAGTTTAACCTCATTTTCCGCAAAAGTTTATTTCAACGAAAACTCGAGAGTTTTCTCGAGAGAGACAAAAAACGCGAAAAATATATTTCCGTGAGGTAAGTCTCGAATCCGCGAAATTTAATCGCCGTAATTTTAACGGTGATTTTGATAACACGAAAGTTTCTTCCACGGAAGCAAAAAAAGCACTTCAGGTATTAGCTATAACCGCTCCCTATTAGATCGTTCACGGACATAGCTCCTGGCGTTTGGACGTTGCGCTAAATATACTAAGCCACAAGTCAACTTCAATCTTTTAGAACGACGATCATAGCGCACAGTTCACAGCGCTTGATATTGCCCACTAATTCCAGAGCGCTATCGGCTGTGTTGAAATTCATTTTGACATTTCGGACTGTAAACGGTTAGGCTTTAACTGGTCTTAACTTCCAAGGTTTCAACAATACGCGCGCTGCGGACAGAAAAGGAAATCTAATGCACACGTTTTTATATAAGAATATGTTTCAGGAGAATCTGACTGGGATTTGATTCAGATTTAATCCTCAGACTGATTTTTCATAGAAAGGAGAATAAAACGACTTATTATTGTCAAGCTTTTGTTTTTCCAACTGCATATCTAAACTGATAAAACATCAACATCAAACACGTGTAGACCTTCTAGCTACCAAGTTTCCAATCACTCCATACACATATAGCTACAATACCCATATATCAAAATGTGCTAAGAACAGTTTCAGCCTGCAATGAATTTTATCATTTAGACGACTTTCATCGTGACGCGTGTTGTTTATAATCCCAAGACCTCTTACGCAAATCGACAGGCAAAATAATGCAGGCGGTAAGTCGTGAACCAGTCCATTCCAAACTTTAATTTCAGTTAGAAGCATCTTTTGATCTTGAAATTAGAATATAGCTTGCATGTAGTTTAGAATTAGATCATATATCAGTGAAAAGATGCTAGCAGCACAGTAAAAAACGTATTTAACCATAATTTGACTTTCTTCACCTAAGGTCTGCATTTTTTGCCCGTCGATTTTTCTGATTTTTTCCGCGCATGCTCAAGAATCCCTTTTATATCCGTGTGTAACCCAGTTAACAAAGCTTTCTTGAAGGATATAGAAATTTACTGGTGGAAGAAAAATTATGCTGGGTCTCCTGGCTAATAAGCGGGTCAATCGAAAGAAATCTTACTTTATGCAAATATGGTAGCGGAGAGCACGTGTTTTTTTGTTTAACGATAAAGCTGAATTGGCGCCTACACTGTATAAACGGGGTAACAATAGAATAACCGGAATATTTAAGGGGACAATCGAGCCCAACAAAAACAGGAAGAAAATTCTCTCTACAAGCGTCTCGCTGGCATGTGCGATCAGTAGATTTCATCTTGTACTATAAAATACAAAGAGCAATAAATTTAACACTAGCTACCTTTCAAATTTGTTTTTGGTTCAAGCTGTTGAACAAACTGTTTTCTTTACCAGCCACAATAAAAACAACGCTGCTTTGTATTGTTTTTAAATTTTTGAGATGTAAAATTAAAAATAACCGCGAAAAATCACAAATATTATTATTGCAGAACTGTGTCTTCAATGCAGCTATGAGTTTGTGGCACATGTGAAGAGAGTTAAATGAATTATTGATAAATCATTCTGCAAATTCACAGAAGTATTTCAGGGGGTAGTGTAATAATTCTTTTATTCATTTTTTATCTCCTTTGTTCCAAAATAGTGTAACTTTAGTTTTTATTATCATGAATATGTTTTCGTAATTATAAATTCACTTTACGAGTTTCTTGGAAGAAAAAATAGAGAAAGTTTATGGGTTAAACTCAAAACAATTATAAAAAAAATCAACCCCCTACAACCTAAGAATTTTTATACAGATCATCCAAATATTTTTGGGAAGTTTTTTAACCGGTATTTTTTGCTGTATAATGAGTTTACTCTAATTACCGCCACTTTTTAACGCCCTATAATTACCGCACCCGGAATTCTGATAATAATTTTAAAAACCAACTCCACGATATAGTTCACCACGACGTAGTTCATTTTTAAAGTTAAAACTGATAAACACCCTTTTTAAAGACATTAAAAGAGTTCTTTGACATAAATTCACCGTCTTCGAAACAGATGACTTGTCGATACAATACAAACAAGATGCAGGCGCTGCATAAACTATCTCGCTATTAAAAATGCCCAACTATGAAACATCCACAATGCGACCCAATTCTACAATTTCTGCTAACAAAAATACAGCCTATCATCCATGGTTAAAAGTCGCGCGATTGAAACGTTTATGGTCTTAAACGGCATTTAGGTGACAAAAAATCAAAATTTTGATGTCACCATCATCATGTTCAGCATACTTTTTTTGTTATCTATGCCAAATTTTGTCGAAAATAAAGTAGTTTTAATTTCGGACCAATTTTGGCCTAAAATGACATTTAGGTGACAAAAAATCAAAATTTTAATGTCACCATCATGTTCGGCATACTTTTTTTGTTAACTTTGCCAAATTTTGTCTAAAATAAAGTAGTTTTAATTTTTGGACCAATTTTGGCCTGAAACGTCATTTAGATGACTTCCAAGTACTTAGAGAGTTTAGGTACGAAGTTTAAATCTGTGACGTTGCAATTGACCATTTGGGACATTTAGTTAGTTACGAGTTGGAAACCTATCCTCGCAGGCAGTAAAAAAAAAAAAAAAAAGTAAAAATAGTTACCAAGATCAGATTCGAACACACGACTACTCCCGTGTCGGTGCTCAGAGAGCCAAAAATTTCCATTTTGGGACGGACAGCTGTATTTGAATACTCCTCGCAGGCGAGATAGTAATGATGCAAAAATGGTGTCCTGGAGCTAAACAGATCGAACTCAACTGAAACATGTTTTAGTTCGATATTCGATTTGTTTAATGTAAATCTACATGAAACATGTACACTTACATATTGAAATCTGCTAATGTCAAAACACAGCATAGATATTATGAACACAGGTAGTAAGTGTTGTTGTCCCTCAAAATATTTTTGACACATCCGCTAAGATATTGAAAAATTCGTCTTGGTGCGGTTAGATCAGCCGAATACGACAGCACTATTTACACCTGCACTTCAGAGGGTGGTGAGGTGCATTGACAAGTGTGGTTTCTAACTGCTTGCGGAGATCCTTATTTAATATTTGCAACTGTGATATACTGTCCTCTGGGACTCCCGAAAGTGCCATCATAGTTTTTTTTATTTAACTATAGTGTCCACCCTCGTCCCCAGGGTTTTTTGCCTTCTTGATATGAGAGACAAAAAGACAAAAAACCCTGGGGACGAGGGTGCTATAGTGTCATGGTACGATCGCAAGACATTACACACAAACTAAATGGCTGAAGCGGTTGCTGGGCGTTGCTGTGCAGTTATTCTCGAGTTTGGTCGAGAGTAGATATAAACTTATCGCAAACACTACTGAATTACTAAAAATTAGATGAATTTAGCGCCCGATAATAGAAAGAAAGAATTTTCCGCTATGTCTTCTTATCGGGTTGCCATCTTAACCACTTTATTTTTGCAAAACCGTAAAACACTATTTTCATTCTGAGTGATGGTCTGACGAGAAAAGAAGGCCCAAATTTCAGCTGATAAATGTGCTTATTTTTTCCACTTTTTCGGACATCATAAATGCTCCAATGAGGTTGCGCGAACAACTTCAGAGTCAAAATTTATAAGTGCTTAATTTCTCGTTTCCGCAAATAATTCACGCTAGCTAAACAAAAATTGTAACCAAATACTGGGAAGCAGCATCTAGGCATAAGTTTCAGAAAACTTTTTAAATTGATTTATATTTTTTTCATTTTTCTGCTAAATCTTACCTGAACATACTTCCCCAATCAAAATACTGTAGTTTTCCGTTTAAAAATCTGTGGTAATGGTAGTCAATTGGTTCTATTATTGAAGGAAACATTGATAATATTTTTAAGAACATTTGTAGTGTTCATTTGTTCAGACTGATCAGACCAACCCTACTTGTCCCTATTTTATCAGGACAGCGAGACTTCGAGGTATAAAAAGAAGACAAAGGACGGTTGGGATTTCTTGATTTAAAAACCCCTTTGAAAATCTTGACGAAGGAGTCCCTATCACTTATGAAGGTGTTCCTTACTTTTTAATCGTAGGAATATATACCTAACCAATTAGTTTATTACTCAACTTCATTCCAAGAAAAGATCAAACACACAGATAAAAAAATGGAAAAAGGACGCACTTTGTATCTTTTCTAACATCGGACGGCGATCGTCTCGCCGTCCCGGTGTTATAGAAAAGAGACAACAGGACGCACGTGGAACAAGATTGCAAACGTAAACTTACTTGCTGTGTTTTTCTTAGATTAGAATTCCCTGGGGACGGGGTGGATAGGTGGGAACAGCTGACGTCAATGGGATCCAATATTCCGCAAATATGGTTCATCCTTCATATTTGTGAAAAAGCACCAACCTCGACCCCAGGGCACTTTGCCTATTTTTTTAAATCGGGGACGCCGTCACGTTATCAAAACAACAAAAAAAGTCTGGGATTTAGGTTAAAAATTATTTTATAGGCCATGCAACCAGTTTGCCAGAACGCAACGTTTCAAGATTCTCTCCTTACAACCTTGGATTTCGATAATTAAGAAATAAATTCATATTCACGCATTTCTTTCTTGCTCCGTCGTTATAAGTTTAAATCAAACTTTTAGTTTAATCAGGTTTGTCGTATGAAACTTAGCATAGGCTTTAGAAGGAAAGTTTCGGAAACGATCTCTGTTTTTCACCCTTTTCCTTTTGTACCTAACTTCAGACTAAGACCATGAATGTTGCCACCACACAATCACACCCCTCACACCTCCGCCAAACGAGTCGCAGGCCCTGTTCTTTAGCAGACTCCCGTTCCCAAGTGACACATCTCTAATTTGTTTATAAGGAGCGATACAAAGTAGCTTATTATTCTCAAGGCAAGCTGTGTGTGTTTTAATTATCTGCGACTTTATAACGTTGCATTTTATGTTCAAATAGCGAAGTGGACATAAAATTCAAAACAAATGTGTTTGTGCCCGAAGAGAGCAATTCATTGGGAATGTCACGATTCAAGGCGTTTTCGCAATGGGTACTTGTGAAAATACCCCTTTTAGCCAAATTTTAGTTTTTATGCATACAGATCTATTAATCTCTAACTTCATTCACTAATTATAAAGCATGTCACATTCAGGCTGTTAGATATTGCAATCACCTACTAGATGTGTAAACTATAGCTTGGGGGGAGCCAGCTAAAACCAAAAATTACAGAGCTTTGTAAACTTCTTTAAACTTTCTCTCCCTGTCAATGGCGTACCACTTATACCTTTTATCCCAATGCTCTACCTACACCAAAAGAATAGAATATACTAGCTCTTTCATTATTTTTTGGGGGAGAATAATAAAGGGGTCTACACCACGCACTGTTGGGTTGGGTAAAAGAGAAGGTAATCCAGTTCTGGCCAGATTTTTGGTTACTTATTATTTTCCAAAACTAAGCCAATCATGAGCCAGAGTGAGAAGTCCATGTTTTATCCTATCTCCGAATGTGCACCAAACGATATCACATGACAATTTGTCCACAAGAATACATGGTCACCCTGCCTTAGAGGGGCCGTGCTGCTCACAATTTGATTCTAGAATGGAAGATGTCAAAAAATCAAACTGTCAGGGGCTATACAAGTCAATTTAGACATTGTTATTCCGATTTTGGGGACATTCAATTTGGGTACAAACAAATTGAGTTTATCATTTCCTGAAAAGGTCAAAAGGGAATTTCAGGGCTTACCGATGTCCAAAATACTTTCCTAGATTAGCCCCTTACAAGTTTAAAATGCAGAATTTATATGAGAGAACCAACTGCACTGGTGGTTTCTTATTTTTTTTAGCCCTCTTCTACACAATCCTTATTTTTACAAGCGTATATATATATATAGTTCCATAACGTTGTGGAAAAAATGTTCTGTTTTAAAATATGTTGCATGAATTCACATCATTCTTCGAAGTATACAAACTTGAAGGATACAGTAACCTATTTTTACCTACCACTCAGTATATATTTGAAATATCTCCAAATCATTTATATATATATTTTAGAAATATATCTTCTGAAATAAGTGTATATCTGATCTAACAATAAGGGGCATGCAAAGACAATAAAATATTAATAAAGAATATCATTAAGTAATGGCTTTCATGATCCATCGTTAGCATTGTCATTATTAGAGGTCGTTCAATTATCCATAATAAATATTTGTTTCAGGTTTAATTAATGACTCAACTTCCAACTTTTTTATATCTGAGTTGAAATTCCTGGTTGCGAACATTGCTGGAACTTGTGCTACTTATCTTTTCCTTTTTTTATTTTCTCCGAAACACAAGCATACCAGCGCTTCAAATAACGTTTTCAAACATGACGATTGTAAGATCATTACTTTCAAAATTCAGAAACATAAAGATCATGCACCCAAGCAAGGTTAATCAATTTTGTTATATTGTGAAGACATTATCCTATTTAATGCCAGCCTGTACATCCTATAGCTAATCCACTGTCTCTTGACCCAGATAAAGAATTGTGTAACATAAGATACCATCAACAATATGTATAATATGTTTTAAAAGTTAAAATTTCCTCTTTAACATAGAAATAAGAAAGAAATTTAAAATGTGCGAAGATGCAATGCAACATTTTAGAAAACATACTATGTTTTTCTTGCATCCTGCATCGTGATTTGATTTTGTAATTTTTATTTAGAAAATCTGTACACAATTTATGGACTTAGATTTTTGAGGGGTTACCATGTAGTAATGTAGTAATAATTTATTCATCAATAGACAAAAAGTACATGATTTTTAGAAAAATGATTTTATAAGTATTGTTGTAAATAAGTCTATTGAAAGGAGATCACCACAAAGCAAAATAGCTTAAATGAAAGTGGTGACCACCTAAGAAACAGGACATCACAAATAGGACATCACAAATAGGACAAAGTACAAAGACAGGACTGGGACTAATACAAAACACAAAGGTAGGAGTTTATGTAGATAAGTCTAGTCAAATAGGAATTTACCAAGAAAAAATCAAAGCACAAAGCATGATGCAAAAAATACGGAGGCTGATACAGTTAAAAAATATAATAAAATTTAGCAGCTGTTTAAGAAATGCTGAAATAGGATAGGTTTGATCTCAAAAGTAGATTTACTAAGAAGTCGAAAAGGAAAAGATTTTTGTACCTCGTTCCACGATTTTAAAGAGTGAAATCTCATTCCACGATTTTAAAGAGTGAAATCTGATAGACTTTTTCCCAAATGATGTTGAAAAAACAAAAGGTAATTTTAAAAGCCCTTGTTGATCAGCACGAGTGTGTTGATCATGAGAAAAGTTAATGGAAAAAGTATTTTTGATAGTGTCAGGAAGGCTATTATGAGCTAAGTTGTGCAGAAAAATAATATTTTGCATAGAGATCATGTCGGGAAATTTGAGAAGTCCAAGATTGGAGTAGAGTGAACTGAGTGGTGTGTAGGGAGTTCCAAAAGAAATGAGTCGGATAGCATGATTTTGGAGAATTTCAATACGATGTGTACGATAACTTTTTTGACCCCAAACTTGTGAACAGTATAAAATACGAGAATAAAAGATGGCATAGTAGATCAGCAGGAGTATATTTTTGGGGACAAGGTGACGGATTTTGGCTAGAGCTCCATTAGCTTTCTTAAGACTAATAATGGTATTATTAATTTGTGATTTCCAGCTTAGGTCAGAGTCTAGAATGATTCCAAGATATTTGACTTGATCACTGGGATAGATTTTAGTACCATTAACATTTAATTTAAAGTTGAAATGAAGTGGCTTAAAAGGACTTTTGAAAATAACATATTCGGTCTTTGTTTTGTTGAGAGAAATCTTATTGGCATTAAGCCAGTGACATAGGAGTTTAAGATCTATATTTAAATGCTTGACGAGTTGTTTAGGCGATTTACTGATGTGCAGCATGTTGGTGTCATCAGCAAAAAGGTGAACTAAAGAATAATTGATAGCAAAATGAAGATCATTTATGTACACTAAAAATAAAAGTGGACCAAGTACAGACCCCTGTGGTACACCATGATTGATAAATTTCTGAGAAGAGATAGAGTTATTGATACATACAAATTGTTTTCTATATGTTAAAAAAGACCTAATTAAAGAAAGTGGGATGCCACGAATACCATAGTGGGATAATTTTTTCAGTAAGATTTCATGATCAACTGTCCTTAACTATAACATGGTAAACAAGATTAAAAATCAATTGATAAAAATAATCACTCAAATAAGAACGTTCTGTCATGTTTACCAACAGACTGGGGAAAGCATTTCAAATCAGGATGGCCTGAACAGAAACAACATTGTTCTGTCGCTCATGTCAAAAATATGTAAATGAACCTTGTGAAAAACTTTATTTTTTATATCGGACAACCAATCTGTTATCAAAAAGAGAAGGGAACAAGGGATTTTTCACCCTCAAGTTGCATAGTATAGCTGAACAAATAGTCTTTTTTGGCACAGTGCTGACTCCTTAATCATGGTTGTTCGTCATTAGTGAACTCAACACGAAAATAATTCTCTGTAGAGCACACCAGAGTGTTGTTGTATGTTGTGTCTGAGACTTTCGCTACAGTCAAACTAGAATGTGACAAAAACATTCAACGGCTATTCGTATCATTTATTTTCCACATTTCCTTACTCCTTTCAAACCTCTTTTTTATGCACTTTAATGCTTTAAAGTTTAGAAACCTTTTTGTCTTTCTTACATAATACTTATATTAAACTTTAACTGGTACTCTCTCCTTTAAGGTAAGCTCATGTAACAAGGAGATATAAGCTCCTTGTTAAACCTCTAGTAAGGAATACATCTTTCGGACTAAAATCAAATGTCTTTTCTTTCTTGGAATATCCTAACATTCGCACCTACATCATGACCTTGCCTTTGTTAACTTCAATACACTTAAACGCTTATGTAAAACATTTTTGTATTGGATTGATACTGTGAATATTTCTTTTTTTATTAATTTATTTATTATTATATTTCCATCATTTTTTGTTTTAAGTATAAATTCGTAGTAAACTGCATAATTATAACTCAAATTAGTTTTTACTATTCAATGGTCTCCTGATATTTATTGTCCTATATGTAAACCAATCTACTTATATGGAAGTATAACTACTACTGCTACCTGAAAATAATATTTTTCTGCCTATGTTCATATTTCTTATAACTATTGTATTATGCAAGATGCATGTAATATTATTTAAGTGTACAGACAAAATATGTTTTGTTTTTATTCTTAACATGTGGCTTTAATATTTAAAAATATAGCAGCCATGTCCAGAAGTTTAATAACTGCATAACAATATTTTATTATAAATTCAGTTGTGTTTTTACTTTATAACTTTTTTAAATGCACTGTATATGGCAATGTAATTTTTTAGTGTTCACTGATTCTTTCCTTTGATGAAGATTTATGATGTCCCACTCATACTAGTGTCACCTAAGTTCACACTATACCACATAAAAAGGACAGTGACAGAAATGTTGTGTAGTGATTTCCAATGCTAGATATTTGCCGTTAAGAAGTTTTTTAAAATTGGAGACATTGACCAAGAACCATCAAAGCAATGTTGTGTGTTTTTTAATTATTAGTAAGGGGTTAGTACTTGGGGTGAAGAAATTAATAACATTCGTTGTTAAATCAAATAATAAAAAATAATAAAGTGACATCTAAACAAGGTTTCAGTCTTGTAATAAGTTCTTTATAAAAGTATGTATACTTTTATGTTGATGTGGTCATAAAAAATATAGAAATTAATAAAATGATTGTTTTCCTACATTTCAAAATCTTTATATACATAAAGCGATAATGTTCTTTACACAAGACATGGTAGAAAATTACTCTGCGGAAACTGTTAAACAGAAGAATCATTTGTTTAGGAAAAACCTGTGTTTTTAAACACAAGCTCATGGAAGTTACTGATATTTTCAACTCCTTATAACTGTAAAGTTTTTTTTCTTCCTTTTCAATGTTCATATTCACAGTGCATGTTTTTTTGACTGAAGTGTGAAGTTTTTAGTGATTATCCAAACTTTGTATGAAGTACATAGAGAATACATTTGCATAAATAATTATACACACATTTTGAAAACCAGAATATAAATATAAATATAAAAAACATTACAATTTTCATTACAAAATGATGTTTTGTTGGATGTCAAAGGTTATGTTAATACAAGCTTTCATATGATAAATGTACTTATGAAGTTATGAGGAAGTATATATATTGTGTTTATATATGCACTAGAAAATGTTTTGCCTGTATTTATTAGCTTTTTAAAGGTATATGGATTTACCTTTTTGAATCTTGATAAGTTTGGTGTTTCTCGAAACATTTCTATGCATAAAATTATATTTGTATTTGTACTTGCTTTTACAGGGTTGATCTCGTTCATTTACAAGTATTGCCTTACAGTGTTTATGTTTTCCTATGTTCTCTAGTTGTGCGTTTATGTTTTGTGCGAGAAATTTTTGACTTGCTGTTCTTGAGACAGCATTATAGCTTAATTTTCAACGATTCATATAAGCTCAGTGTTATGTTTATATGAAAGCTTGGTGTTTCATGAATTTATGTTTATGAAACTTGATCTTGTATGTGTTCATAGCTAATATTTTTCTAGTGAATTTTATACAGGCCTAAAATACTTTAGCACAGTGTACTGACTATGCAATATATTTTTTTTTTACACAATTTGATAATACGTTTTTTCATGTTAAATACAGAATGTTCTTTTAATGTAATGGTGTATAATTTATCAGTTTATTTTTGTCTTTTGTTCAATGTTTATTCCTTTATTTTTTGAACTTGCTAAAAAATTAAAGTTCTATATCTTATAGGTTGAAGTAGACATAACAATTGATGCATTAAATATTATTTGTATTTTTGACATGACATTACCAGTCTCCTTGTAAGGGACAGTAAACACATATCTGCAAGTATGTCTGTTCCCCAGTTTATTGATGATTGTAAAAGAGATCTTGGAGGTCTGGGTAATATCTTTCCACGCCATATTGCTCAGTACAAACAAATGGTGTGTAGCATGGATGAGGTAATTTTGTAATTTACGGAGTAATTTGTGGTTGTTTGTTGAATGTAAACAGGGTGTATGCCCAACCTTGACAGCCTTGAATACCTTCAAAGCAGAGACCTTAGAAATGTTTGTATCATTCTCTAGAGAAAACCCCTAAAAATGTAAATGATTTGATGTTTGGCGTCTTAACAAGTTTTGTTGATGGATATTTGCATTTATAAAGTTGTTTTCGAGATAAAAAAAACCTTGAGTTCAAGAGAAAGTTTTCCCCCAGGCTTCATGTCATCTTTTGCAGGCTAGCAATTCAATTCCCTGCCAACCCTCTCTTTTTAATCACCTCACTTCTCTACCAACTTTCTGTCCACCTATCATTTTGAACAAGAAAAACTATATCTAACTGCATTTCAATTAATTTCCGTAAAAGGTTTTTAAAATCATTTTGTTTTTAGGCACTGGAACTCGACAAGACATCGGCTCACAAATTTAAGAAGTCTGTAAAGGGTCTATACAATTCACATCTTGGTAGGAATTTAATTTTGCTGTTCATAAGATATTTTGTTAGCAACACAAGTGCAGGCTGTGAAAATTTACATGTTTGTAATTAACATTTTGTAAATTAAGATGGACGTGATTTTACCAAACAATGTTGCCTTTCAAATACATTTGACCCTAACTGTTGCACTGCAGCTGATTTACCAGAACAGTGTTAAGCTTGCAAGTAAGTTTGGTACAAATGATTGTATTGCAGCTTCATTCAGATTCTTGACAGAGTGATTTGATTACATTATGCTTTCAGGCTAACAACAATAACAAACTTATGCAATATGTACAATGGACAAATTTTTGTGAACTTTTCTACATGCTAACGACTAGTTCACAATATCCATACCCAATATAGTTCTACTGTGAATATGCTTAATTCTAATTGAAGCTATGAAGCAGACTATATTTATTTTTATTGTTATTATTTTAACTGGAAAAATGTGTATCTGGATGTGTACAGTCTTTGCATGCTTTTTTGTGATCTAATGATTTAGTCACTGTTTTGTTATTAACAGTATTTTTTGGAGCTGCCTGCAGAAGGTAGTTAAGAAGTAAATTTGTCTAAACTCTTTCGTGTTTGAACAGATACTAATCTTCATCCATCTTTTTCAAAATGCAGGTTATATAACCAATGAAGTTGGTTATGCAGAAATTATGGAGAAGATGGGTTCAGTTGCGTTGTCAAGAGAAGCAGAGACAGGAATTGGTGAGAAGAACACAGTCTGTTGTCTGCTTTGTTTGTTTTTAGAGATTTATGGGTCTTCTTGTATCTATATTATATACATCTTTTTGCTGTCTTTCTGTCTGTGAGCAATAATGGTATTTGCCACTAGCGACGGGTCAACTTCAGTGGATTAAACAATTAGTGAAATAAATTGAGCCTAAAATGTGAAAAAGAAATGAAACGTGATCCGGGCTTAAATATAGTACTTGTTGTAGTGGTGTCTAACAAGTTATTTTGTTATAGGTACAGCTTTCTTGAAGTTATCTGTGATTACAAAGGTGTGTATTTTTTACGATTTAATACAAGTAATAGTAGTGTTTGGGAACTCATGCGGTTGAATTAGAATCTTTATTTTGTTGAAAAAAATATCAAAGAACTTTTCTAATATATATATATAGTCACGTACAGAAAGTTTAGGCAGGTATTATTGGCATAATTTTAAACCATTCACGTTGAACAATAATTTTGTTAGTCAGACACAAAATGAAAACATTTGATGCTACCGGTGTGAAGTGTAATGGAAAAACATTGCCTAGGAGGTTGCAAAAACCCTTTTGTGGTCTTCTTACCTTTAAATACAGGCAGCAAGAAATAAGGAATCATGTTAAGCAGTAATTGAAAGACATCATCTTTGACTTAAACTCATTTGGTTTTCTTATTCGAACATACAATAGGATTGTCAATATGGATTTTTCACTGTTCAATTTTGTGTGTACCTTTTATGTTTTGTGAATTTTACTTGTTATGTAGTAATTATAAATTTATATTCTAATATCAATTCATTTGACAGGAATTTGCAAATCACAGAAAAACCATGGTAAGTTTATGATTAACAAATTGTACATTAGTGTATGTTATCAACGATTTTTCCCAGGCAACATGTTTCCCAATCAATATATATACAGAAGTAATGTATTTTTCTTTGATGTCCAGAGCTTACCAGGGCCCAGGTTATGAAGGGGAAGTTACTTGCTTATGTTAAGTCTTCCTTTGATTGCATGTGTGGGGCCTATTCTGTGTAAACCTGATTTGAATTACATCCTGAAAAAAGATGGCATTGTTTAATTTGTTTGTACGAGCAGTTACCCATCATTGGCTAAAAAGTTAGTTACAAACACTGAGTTGAATTTGATTTATTTTAAAATGCCATCATAGAATAACAAGTTACAAAAGCAGTTATATCACTTTACAATTAATGAATTTTAATACACCAGTTAATCATAAGAATGTGAAACATAGAATTGCAAATTATTTTTTTCTTCGTTTAATGTAAAAACATATAAAATCAGTGAGATATCCAGCAGGGTTTTGGTACTGAAATACTGGTTTGTGCACCCAACCTCAGACCCCTAAATTAATTGTAATTCGAACTGTATTATCTGCTGTTTTTCTTCATCGGCAGTCTGATATTTTCTAAAAAAATTTGGATATGTTGGTGGAAATGCATATTATTGATATTTTTGTAAACAATGAAGTAGAAGCTGAAGAAATAAATACCTAAAGATAAATACTAAAGACAGAAAACAAAATATATTCAGTAAAAAACTACCACTGAAACATAGCTATGCACTGATGCATATTTAGGGGCATGTTACTTGAATTTAGGTTCATGATCTACAAATGCAGGCTTTTTCAGCAGAGAAATGCAACAGCACACACACACATGCACATGCAAATTGATTAAGGTTTGAGGACATGTAAAATGGCAAATATTTTGACCGAGGTAGCACACCTGAAAGTAGCGCACCTGAAAGTAGCGCACCTGAAAGTAGCGCACCTGAAAGTAGCACACCTGAAAGTACAATGTATTGTGCTTTTTGTTGCACTCATACCAAAATCTGAAAGAGCCTGCAAATGTATCTAATTTTTATATATTTTTTATGTATATTAGTGTGAAAATCTAAACAACATGGTTTTGTTTCCGTTGAATTCGTTACTGAAAGGCGATATGAACAAGATTGGAGTAAGTTGTACTTCTTGTTTTTACTAGTTGTACTAATTATCGAAGAATAATTTAGAGAAATTGAAAAGAACTGTTGCCTATGTTAAGTGCAGATATTTTGTTATGTAAAAGTTTAGAGGTGGGCTTGAAAGAATATCAATAGAACTGTCAGAAGAGAAAGTTAACTTATGTAGTTGAGAAAACTCTTGAAGTTAGCCATTTGTTTCACATATTCTAAATGGTAATTTGAAAAATGGATACTTCGAAATTGGATGTAAGTTAAAGATTGCTAGGTGTAGTTTATTATTGTGTTTTCCATCTACAAGAGTTTTTTATCTGTTACTTCAGGATATGCGGAAACCTGTAGAAGAAGCATGGAAAGAGTACAAGTCAAAAGGGTGAGATTATAGTTTCATTGATAAAGGTATTTTCCCTAATGATTAAAAAAGAAGTATAGAGAACGTGACAATGTAGCAGTACAAATATTCATGTGTAATTTTTATTGCATATGTGATTATCAGGTAACATAAGAAATTACCAGTGTTTGTTTTTTCTTAGAATCAAGAAGGATGCAAGAAAGAAGACATCTGAAATTGTATTATATCGCATTGATCCACCTGAGGTCAGAGCATTTTGTGAGAGGCATGCGATCGCACACGCGGGCCCCCAATTACGTACAAATTTGTTTAGTCGTGTGATTAATCGAACGTGAAAGTCGAGGTTTTCTTTTCTCTGCAAAAGCTTTTTCAAATGATCAAAATTACGAGAAAAGCGAAATGTGACGTCAGATAAAGATTTAAGAAGGTTTTGCAACATATCGTTGACTTAAAGGGATCCCGAGGTACTTTTACAAGTTGGACTTACCTGAAAGATTTTCATAAGTTATTCCCAATGACATATTCACTTTTTGTTAAAAGTTCATGTAACCCCAGATATCGTTTTTTAAATATTTGTTTTTCTTGCCGCCTTGATGGCCGCTTCGATCTTCTTGTTCGTTAAAAATTTCAGACTAGCTCCAGTCCTTTTTAGTGGCATGTGACCCTATTACGTAGTATTTCACAAATTAATGACTTTCACTCGCTATTATTAATGACTTTCATAGCCAAAAACAATTAATATACTGTCGCAACAAAGTTAAAAAAATTCAACGTACTTTCCACATCGATCTCTTTACGAATGATTTGTTTTTTTTTTTAAAAATAATTCAACATGATATTCTAGCCGTCTAAGCAATAAAACAAAAAAATAGTATATTATGTAGCAGCAGGTGTGTGCATGATTTCTTTTATTACAAATTTAAAAGAATTTATTTCAAGAAACAGGTTGTAAAAATTACTGATCTATAACCTGTCGACCTAGGCGGGGTATGATGCTCAAGTGAGTATTGCCAACCTTGTTCTCAACAATCCTTGGGGACGAGGTTGCCTAAATTACTCAGTAGATGGATAAATTTTTTATTAAAAAATATTAAAAAATCAAGAATACTACTTTAATTCATCCCACGATACAGAGAGAGGCAGATTTTACTGTCTAATTAAAGTTTGTTTTTATGATATTCTTCCAATATGTAGCGCAAACATCAACGTAGTCTAGTAAACTAAACTCATCATTTTTTCCTTTTGCGATAACGCGCTAAAATAAGCAGGGTTACAAAAGCAGGACAGACATTGAAGCGCGAAAGCAGAAAAGAGAGACAGGTAACCTGTCTAACATCAACGGTGCTCTGTACCTCCATGATTAGACCTTTTATTTAAAAGCATACATCATACATTAATGTCCAACGAAACCCTCATAATTCGCCATTTTTAGCGTCGACAAATAACTGCTGTGGCTAATTCGCACTTATTAGAACACTGTGGCAGCTTCTAAATTTTTAAACTTAACAAAACACAAAAAATGTTTTGGCTACCTCCTAAATAAAAAATATTATTTTTACCGGAGAAAAGAGAAGAAAAATAAGAAATAAAATAATAATAGTTAACAGCATTTTATTAAATATATTTTAGCGTTTTCTGCAATGATTTAATCAAACTACATTGGTGACAAACTGTTTTTAATGATGCGGTTGAAGCGCAAAACTAACTTTTTTTTTTCTAAGAGTTTGTTGTTCGTGCATTGCCGTAGGAGGCAACTGAACTATGCTGTGGAAAAACAAATACTTTTTTCCGTTGTTATATCTTCGGCTATTTTTTACATGTCTGATCGCACAAGGCCTAGGGACTTTTTATGTGTGATTTTACCACGTCAAATAATTGCCGACGCGAAGGTACATGTTTTGAAAATATGTCGGTAATTACCTCAGCAAATGCGAGTGCCGTCTCAAATTACAAAGGTTGTAACCGCCCTTAATCCTATTCGTGCTGGAGGGGGAGGGGTGATGCAGCCCCCTCTCCCTTCACCCTTCAACTTTTTCTATAACTTTTTATGGGCTTATAGTCACATATATTTGCCTTCCAAAATATATCCTTTTGAAATAAAAACCATACACAAATGTGTGACATGTTGAATGATCAGTAAATTTCACAACCTGCGTCTCAAATAAAAGTCCTTTGAAATAAAAATCATGCACAACTTGCGTCTCAAATAAAAAGTCCTTTGAAATAAAAATCATGCACATTTTATTTTTCGTTTGATTGCTCAGCTATGTGAGAACATATGCAGAATTATTTCTATTTTTTTTAAAAAATAATTGTTCGTAGAGAGCTTTCGTTTCACTTTGCCGTGCGAAGGTATATGTTCTGGCTATGTAGTCAGTAATAATTAAAGCGCTACTGAAATAATACATAACAGGGTCACGTGCCACTAAAAAAGACTGGAGCTAGAATGAAAATTTTTAACGAAGAAGAATGTCGAAGATAACCAAGATGGCGGTCGAGCGACAAGAAAAATAAATATTTAAAAAGCTATATCTGGAGTTACATGAAGTTTAAACAAAAAGTAAATATATCATTTAGCATTTCTCATGCAAATCTTTCAGATGAGTCCAACTTGTAAAAGTACCTTGGGATCCCTTTAATTAAATCTTTTATTTTTCCGAAGAGTTTTAGAAGAGTGGATGCACTAATTGTTAAATATTGTTAAAAATATACGGCAATATTTATACTCTATTTAGTAGCGTTTTAATGATTTTTTTTACGAACATTCAAGCTTTACACGTTTACCTGATGATTGTGCGTTTCATATTAAGGGTTTTATAAAAATGAAATACAATATTTTTGTACATTTGTCTTTAATTATATCTGGAGTCACGTTAACTTTTAACAAAAATTGGATATGTCATTGGGAATTCTCATACAAATCTTTCAGGTTATAAGTCCAACTTGTAAAAGTACCTTGGGATCCCTTTATGATCGCATGGGCACCAGACACGCAGAATTATTAAGGTGTGTGATTCACCACACACCTGCCTAAAATCTCATGAAATGGCCTGGGAGGTATTTTTAGGTTTTGTCATGACTTTTTTTACTTGTTTGAAAATTTTATTATTGTACTAAATTTTTTTTTTTTAAGTAGTGTATTAATTATACTTTCAGAACGTTGATGAATCAGAACGAGAAAGGCGCATGTTTATGTTCAATGCTTGTGAGGTAAATTGAAGCATAACACAATATTTACCCTATCTGGTAATCATGGACATTAGGGACTTGGTATTTACCAAGGGTGAATAAAAGATCATAATTTATTACTTTCCTAAAAATGGAATTGAAATCTCATGATACTGTGGAAGTTTGGATTGAAATCTCTACCTAGAATTCAGCATGAGAATAGGATTATTAGTATCTTAGCCATTTCTAGTTAAGCGATTGCTGTGCTAGCATGGCTTTCATAGCTCAAATGGGAACATTAAATGCACCCTTTACAGTACCAATAGGAATTGAAAAGGCTATCCTGGATAAATAATTGAAAATAATAATAACAATAATAATTGTGATGATGATGATGATGATAATAATAATTAATAATTAACACTGCTTACACTTACAAAGAAATTACTTAAAAAATTGTTTAAGGTATTGTGTTGTTGCACACTTTATAATTGTTTTGTAGTATTTGATGAAAGCAAATGATGTAAAAGTTAAAAAGGGTGTGGAACTTGTCCAGCATTTAATTGAATATTATCATGCTCAACTAAGGTAAGTAAGTTTTTCTCAGCCTTTCATCAATCAAATTTCTAATTCAAAAGATTGCCAACGTGATATGGTATTTGCTCGCCTGCTTTGTTAACACGGTGGCATTCGTGTCAGCAATTGCTGAGTGCATCACTATATACAAGAAAAATAGTGGCAGGATTTATTTCAAGAAAGTTTAAATTAACCAAATGTAGTGTTCTTGACTCATAGTGATATAAACTAAGTGTTTACCCTATATATATATAAATCCGCAGATCTAATTTATGTATTTCCTGCACTGTTATTTCATACACCCTGAGCATTAATTCTGATTTGGCAGCCTATAGAGAAAACACTTTTTTTGTAAGTTCATGATTGGGCAGACGTAACAGAATAGAATTAAGAAGTTTCAGCATAATGCGATTTAAACTTCTTTTAAATTTACGAAAAATAATTTCTGCAATATTTTAAGATTGTAAGTCAGTAAGTAAAAGTTTATTGCACAAATTATAATAATTTGTATCCTGCAACATTTATGTTGTAGTCAACAAACATTTAGCAAACTTTTTTGTATCCCATTTGATTTAATATCAGTCTCTAAGACACTGGACTATATATTAAAGTATTGCAAATTCTTTGTATTGTCAATCTGCCAGGCCCACTTTTCTGGTACTATAGGTAAGCTGAAATCAAGAGTGTATTCTTCTTTTCTTGCAGATACTTTAACAGAGGGATGCAATTGCTTGAAAGTATGAGAAGTTATTTTGATGGGCTTGCAGGCGAGCTACAACAAGTAAGTGAATATAGTTGCTCTATCTTGTTTTCTTTTATTTATTTTGTTTTTAATATTTATATTCTGTAAGTTTATAAACTGGTTTCAAATGTTTTTTAGTTAAAAACAGAAAAAGATGAGGAAAAGAAAGAGCTCACAGATATCAAAAATCAACTTAAAACAATTCTGCAGTTAGATTCTCAAAAAGAGGTAACTTGTTAGGAGCTGGCTCTGACATTGTCTTCAACATGTCTTATAATTTTTTAATTAGATTGGTCATTTTGTGTTTGTGATTTTAAACATAACATAAGTAAAGATTAACATGTTATATATCTCTTTCTGTGTAATAGCATCAATTTTCCAATATGTATTAGGGTGGCAAAGGACAAGGACAAAACTACAAGCTTCATGGACAACAAGGTGATAAACTTTACGGTGGTGAAAAAAGTGGAACACTATGGAAAAGAAGTGAAGGGTAAAAATGTTATTACTTTATTCTTACTAATTTTTGTGCTTATTAATTTTCGCACAATGAAAAAGAAACCTATATCATGCATATTAAAATTAGTGCAATAGCAATTACAAAGGTATAGCATATTAATTTCCACGTAAGTTCAAATTTTTCAGCAAACAACACGTAGACAAATTATAGGTGTGTTTTAACGCAGTCTTTCTCAAGAAAATATAATTTTGCACATATTAATTTTTAAGCAAAACATTTCGAGCAAAAGTTAGTACATGTTGCGTTATCATTTTTAGTGCCTCAATGTAAGGAGACTGGATTCCTATCCAGGCTTGGGGCGAATAGAGTTAAAGTCAATCTGTAGAGGTCATTTCGATTTCACAATCTCATTCTGAGGTGAATATGATATAAAAAAAACATTTCTTTTTTTGAAATTAATATTTAATTTTGGTTTTAATATTCTTTTTTCAGTGTAAGAAAGCAATGGCAAAAGAGATACTGTGTTATTAAACAAGGACAGTTTACATTAGCTCACAACCAGCAAAGTGCTCCAACCACAACCTTAAACCTTCTCACATGTCAAGTTAAGCCGTCTCAAGAAAAAGAGAAGAAACTGACATTTGGATTAGTAGCTCACAATAGGACATATTTGTTTCAGGCTGAGGACGAGTTAGATTATGATGCTTGGATATCTGTTCTTAGTAATGCAAGGGAGGAGGCATTAAACATAGCTTTCGGTGAGGGCGAAGGAGCCCTGTGTAAAGAACCAGTAAGCAGCATTGATGAACTTACCCAAGGTATTATATCTGAAGTGAGGCGATTACCTGGAAATAACCAGTGTGTTGATTGCAACGCATTCGAACCCACGTGGTTATCTACTAATTTGGGTGTGTTGGTGTGTATCGAATGTTCTGGAATTCATCGTGAGCTAGGAGTACACGTCACTCGTATACGATCGCTGACACTGGATAAACTTGGAACTGCTGAGCTACTGGTAAGTGCGTGACGATTTACCAAAGAAAGAACCAATAGAAATTAAGTTATTAAGTGTTGCGTTTTATTTTTAGCTTGCAAGAGCTGTTGGCAACAGCGGTTTTAATGAAATTATGGAAGCAGAACTAGATCCTTCTCAAAAACCTGAATCTACTAGCAAAATGTAAGGTCATTTTCTGGCTGCATTTTAGTAATCTTCTAGCTATTACTTATGAGAACGCAAACTGGTAAAAAATGAATAATTTCTTTACATTTCACCCACCAAATGTTAATAGGATGAAATTGAAACATTGCTACTTTGTGAATGCTATCTGGGAGTGAATGGGATTAGATCCAAAGGTGCCAAAAATGGTAAAGCAAACCTACTAAGAAGCATTGTTATAACTTCATTCGATATACTGATCCCTTTCTCATCATTTTAATACATTTTTTAATACATTTTAGTTTTAATAGCGTAGAAACGTTTTTAATTGAGAATGTTGATAATAAACTTTGTTGACATTTTATTTTGTACAATGATTTTAGACACAGTCACTTTTGAGTGGTTGTGGTTTTTAATTGGTTCGAGTAAAGTGAAATTTGTTGTTACATTGTGTCACTTTAATTTAGCTGTAAAAATTTTCCACCTTTCTTTAATGAGGGCCTCACAGAAAAATGCTCATTTGTGTAGGGAAATAAAGAAAGATTTTATTCAAAAGAAATATGTACAAAAGAAGTTTTATCATCCATCTGGTCACTCGCCAGATGTTTTACTAGAGGTATAATGTTTGTTGTTGTTGTTGAGTTATTTACATCACTTGTAATTGTAAAATGTTTCAGTAGATCCTCAGGAATTCATGTTGTGATAAACCTGTTTTCAATGTCACGCAGGAACTGAAGCAAGCTATCAATTATCGTGACATTCTCGCCATACTACAGTTATATGCAGATGGTGTTGATTATAGCAGTCCATTTTCAGACGTAGTAAGTAATTATGCAACGATGAATTGTTTCCCACAAATATAAGACCTGATGCACTTACCACACATGTCATGTGTAGTAGTTATGTATAATGCTTAGAACTTAGCTCCCCCGAAAAACAAGTGGAGCTCATATGAAAGACTTTTTGAAAGTTGTCTGGGAAACTTTAATTTTTTTGAAAAATCACTACTGGTGATATAGGTCTTTGTTGATTATGTGAAATTATCATCAACTAGCTGTAAAACATGTAATTGCTGTTATTGAGCATAATTATAGTAGCTAAAACTAAATATTAAAATTTACGTAAAATGTTTGTTAGGCCAAACTGAATAGCCAAAAAAATTTTTTAACCCTCTATGCCTTTTGTTGTTAAATACAAGTGTTAAATACAACATCTCACTTAGAGCTAGTTCGTAATGTCATGCATTATTAGTGTAACTTCTAAGTCCAAATTCTTAAGAAACAGGAATTTTTAAAAAAGATACAAATTCCTAAACAACTTTCCAAGCTCATTCATTATATAAATTCACTTATTATTTTGCAGGAGGTAAGCTTTAAATTTTAAATTTGTATTCATGTTCTGTTAAATTTATATAAAAATGTTGAAAGTGTACAGCATTTTTTTAGTTTGACTATAAATGTACATGATACAACATTCTGTTTTATGCACAAGATTTTTTCTTTCTGCAGGAACACAACAATTCAGCTTTACATTACTGTATAGTAAAAGAAGATCTAACGAGTTTGCATGTTGTTGATTTTATCACTCAAAATTGGTTTGTTTAATTTTAATTTTTTTTTGTTTGACTTTTTTGGAATGGCAGTTTTTTGGTTTTCTGTAAAACTAATTTTTTGTGATATTATATTGACTGAAAATTATTTTTATTATTAAATTTTTTAAAACCTTTTCTTTCTGCACTGTCCTTTTCTCATTGTTCATCATTCTCCTCGGCATAACAGACTGTGAAATTTGGCATAGCTAGATTTTCAAGGAAAGTAACTGTATAAAATATTTTTAAAAGAAAGTAATCCATTTTCTTTTACGAATCGCAAAAATGACCAATTTTGTGAGGTTAAACTTTACGATTACAGAATGTTACAAATTTCATTAGTTTTCGTGAAAATCGGTAAAGCTTCTCTTGCAGAAATTTCTCTGGTTAAATTTTTTTATGCATGATTGTTTGCTAAATAATATTTGCAAGCAGTACACTGAACTCTATAATAGCCGTATTCTGTCTGTCACACCGATTCTTCAACGGGCTAACCAGTATAGTTATATTAATAAGAAAATCATGTAAAATAATTGCTATGTGACTACCATCTTTAGTGAATGTACCATTTTTATTTATTGTAGTAAAAATCCTAATGTTCAAAACACGTTGGGTAATACAGCTCTCCATCTTACAGCTTTATACAATAGTCCTGAGTGCACGAAGCTACTGGTGAGGGGAGGAATCAAACAAGATATCGGTAAACTGTTCTTTAAAACGTATATGATTATAGAAACATCGAAGCATTGAGAATATAAACTGAACTGGTCGACCTGTACTTTCTTTTGCAACGCTTGAAGAGCGGCTTTTATTGTCAGAATTTCTTTTAGGGAATTTCCCCAATTGACATCTTATTGGTGAAATTAAATTCCCACAATTGCTTGATTATCGTAAAATCTTTGTTTCACCAAGTAAAACCTACTGCATAAAAAAACAACTAAAACTCTTATGTGAATTAATCTTGTCTCTGTTTAAATTTAACTTTTCCTTAGTTTCAGGAAAGGTATGTTTGCAAAAATAAATTCCAGCAAATTTTATTGATTCGCAAAATTCATTCTTCTGAATTTTGTGAAATATTGCAAATGGCCAAATTTCTGATTTTAAAGTAATATGCAGGTTTACAACTGCACACATTCAACATCAAAAGATTAGCATTGAGCTTTGTATTGAAGTCTGATTCCCCCTTCCCCTAAAACGATATGTTAACGTTCTGTTTAAAGTTTCTGGTAGCAAAATAAAAATTATTTAACATAGTTTCCGGGTTTTATGTAATTTGCATAAAAAAGGCTAAAAATTGCCCCTGAGTTTATTTTTGCACCCATTCTTTCAATTCACCTCTTGCCTGTCTCCTTATTTCTTCCACCTCCCCACTCCATCCCCTCTTCCTCTCCACCCCCTCTTCCCCTCTAGTTATTTTTAATGCAGGCATTGGCCCAATTTTAAAGTTGACTACATAAAGGAAGTTCGGTGCATGATGTTAAACCAAACAAAAACGCCATGCTAGATCACATAAAGAAAACAGCAAAGCCTTTAGTGACATTACTTTTAAATATATATTTTTTTGTTTCCAATAGTACACATATTGATCTCTTTTTTAGTCAACAAAGCAGGTAAAACAGCGTTGGCAATCGCACAAGAATTAGGACACAAAGAAGTTGTTGAATTGGTAAGGCTTTATGTATCATTTTTAAAAATCACTTGATGAGTCTTAATCAGACACTTTTTTGGTTACAACACATATCATTGCTATCCCGGTAATAAGTTCATGTTATGAATAAAACTGTTTGTAGACATGTGCTGTTAACTTGGGATATGTCGGAAAAGCTCACCCAACATTCCAATAGAAGCACTTTACAATGTAGCACACCCAATGTTCACAATTTTGCCATAGTAGCACACCAAATGTTTACAGTTTTGCAATAGTAGCACACCCAAGGTTCACAATTTTGCTATAGTAGCACACCCAAGGTTCACAGTTTTGCAATAGTAGCACACCCAAGGTTCACAGTTTTTCAATAGTAGCACACCCAAGGTTCACAGTTTTGCAATAGTAGCACACCCAAGGTTCACAGTTTTGCAATAGTAGCACACCCAAGGTTCACAATTTGCAGTAGCTGCACATTTGGTTGTCGTTTTAGTTGCAAGACGATGGAAGAACTGGAAAATTCGATCATGTTAAAATTGATTGGGGACTAGAAGAAGTAGGTCGTTTAACATCTTACTTTACGATCGACTCACAAATTTTACTTTCTGCCTATATTCTAAACGTCTATATTCTAAACGTTTTGTGAGGTTCAGGTTCATTCTGCACCGGTGTGAAATTCAAACGTCATGCCATTTCTTTTTATTCAAACTATTCGCTTGTTGTACAATTTGTTCGTCTAAACGTCAACGACATAAATTTTTAATGGTTAAGTCCAAGCTGTGTCAGCGAGAACTTCAAACATCACGACAGCCTCATTTACCCATGTTCATTTTACAATTTGCGAATCATCATTTGATAGAGGTTATATAGAAGTTGTATTATTTGATGTACTATCATTTAGACGGAAGATATATACGCAACACCTCTTGATTTAGCGGAACTTAAACTAGAGCTCATGAATGAAGCTCAAGAGAAGAAGGTATTTAATTTAATACGTGTTTGTCCACGATTGCCATGCGCTCAACCGTGTCTGAACTTGTCTAACATTCCACACTGTATTCACGTAAGATACGTATTTTTCTACTTATTTTAGTCTGCGGTAACAGCACCAAGTCTGTCCACACCTGGTGCCATTCAACGGTCTGTTACATCGCCTAAAAACGCTGTAAAAACACCTGCAGTTCCGACGCCTACTGCAACGACGACGATTAGTAACACATCGGCCAGACACAGTATTGCTTTCCCTTCAGACACTAAGGTAAGTTTTGTTAGACCAATTATTATTATTGTTATTATTCCGAATATTTATACATGATATAGTCACTTCTGTGTTGGAAACACTGTTATCAATTTGAGTCCTGTGTTCTGAATGTATACATTAAGTATACACCAGCATTGCCTACCCAATTTGCCTCACATAGCATGGGTTGACCCGTAGCTGTAGTAAAGACACTTGTTAAACATGCCCGCCTTGTGGACCGAACCACGGACCTTGTGATTACGAAGCGGACTCCATAACCACAAGGCTACGCGCCACTAGTATTACTCAAAGATTCATGCGTTGTGTTCAGTGATTTTGCAAAAAATTTAGCAAGCAACAGGTATCATCTATTAATATATTGTATGCACTTTTTTATAAGAAACCAGGAAATTTGGCTTTAGACTAAAGTGCTCTCATTTGTTTATTGTTTAGTCTGAAACTATTCTTTTGTTCTTGAATTTTGAGTACAAATTTTGGCAAACTGAGAAGTTGAATTTAAGTTTCGTAAAATCGCAACACTTGTTTATGTGAAAAATTCTGGATGTTTCTCCATGTTTATTGTGTCTGTGTTTCTTTTGTTCTTGTTTTTCAGAAAATTTCTATCCTTGTTGTTCTTATAAAATTGTTCTTTTAAAAATCAGTGTAAAACGATAGACTCGTTTTCTTTGATCTTCCGCAGTGTTCTTCTTTTATTCTTAATTATCAACATTCTCTCTTTTGTCAGTTGTGCTAAAGGGACCAGGATACTGTATAGGACATTTGCACGTGACATATTTTTGACAAAACTAAAACTAAAGGTCATACGAGGTAAAAATAATTTCAACAATTTGATTGCTGACGAGTAGGATTAGGTGAGCCGAGAAATATTGAAATTGGCTATTTTAAAAAAATAATCAGAAAATTGTCAGTGAGGATTGAAAGAAAACTAGATGTAATCATAAAAAGTATGAAAGTTTTCTTTCAATCTTCACTGATGATATTGCGTAGTTTTATTGATTCACACACGCGTCTTCTGTTTCGAAAATGATTGAATATCAAAGGAGTCGATAAATTTATTTATTGGGATTTATTAAAGAAATTAAAGAAATAAAAAAATTAGCAGTGAGTTTGGCTGTAACCCTGGTAGTGGCGTTGTCTAATAGCATTCACTATGTGAACTTTTATACTCATAGGTAGCGCCACCGTTACCAGAAAAATCTCACAGTCGGCCACCGCCACCTGCAAGGAAAGCGAAGCCTAAAATTACCACTCCGCCATCAGGTAGCAGTGCACCACCTATACCTGCAGATCAGACGGCTTCATTGAATAGCGCTTCTACTAATCCAGTTCTCAGCACGTTCGCTCCAAAACCTTTCACGAAGCAACAAACGGCTTCAGACAAGAGGTAGGATGAATGTATTTATTTTATCGTTTTCTTCATTCTTATCTTTCTTTGAGTAATAGTGGGCGTAAATAGGGCGGAAAAGTTTGTTCAGTTGTGCAATAAACTTCAGAGAAGTAGTTTTCGACACTTTTTCACTTAGTAAAGTAAGATACATAATGCAATTTTGTTTTATTTATCTTAGCTCTATTTGTCCTCCTGCTCCGCCCACGCGATCTTCATCCTTTATTCCACGAGGTAGTCCTAATGATCCCACTGCTTTATTACCACGACCTGACCGCCCACCGCCAACACCGCCCAGTGCTAAGAGGGGCCACTCAAGAAATATATCAGAGGGAAATATTATGTACCACATGGAGGCCGAAAATAAAGAAAGACATAGAACGGGATCGGTGGCAGACGCTTTGTACAGTCGGCCGAAAGACGAGATTATACCGTTGTTAGTTGTTTGTTTGTTTGCTGCTATTCGTTCGTTCGCTCGCTCGCTCGTTCGTTCGTTCGTTTGATTTTATTTTGATTTCTTTTTTTTATTTTGTTGTAGAGATCCAGATGCTCCACCGCTACCTCCGCCTCGACCAAAACCTAAAGTTGATACGTTAGGTAAAGAGTACAGTGTTGTTACTTTTGTAAAGAGTACAAACGTATTACGATGTACGCGTGTAAAGGGTGCTATTATCACCAGTCTGAACGGCATTTCGTAATTTCGAATTTAAAAATGTCACATCGTTGCTTTTCGCTGTAATCGCTTAAAAAAAATTAAAAAAATTATCAAAAATTAAAAAAATTATTATTATTGCTATTCGTAGTTTTTTACCCAAGGCAATCTCTGTAGGTCCTATTGTTACTTTTGTTGACGAGGGTCTTGTGAAATAGAGGGTCCACAATTTTTTGAATTTCTCAATTTTTGTCACAACCAATTTTCGCACGCACGAACACTGCTCAGCTGGAAAGCCGCATCAGTCTTATGTTTGGGATGGAAATCTCGTTACCGTTTCAAGAAGTTATAACAATTATGCCACAATGAGAACTTGAATTTCAATTTTTTTTTCACTTATTAACGGTTTATATTCTAGCTGTGTCGAATAACGATAGTTTTAAAGAACGTAACCCACCAAAACGGACGTCATCGTTACCTAAAAGAGTTGTAAGAAAACTTGATTTTATGTTTGTTGTTTTGTTAAAAAGTCACAAACGGAGAGCGTATTTGTTAACCAGTTTTAATAGTTGATTTCTCTGGCTCGACGTGGTACGTAGCAAGCACTTCTCCGCGTTTCGTTACTACTGCAAGATCTGAGCCACTGTTTGTATGTTTTTAGGACGGCAGGGTGACCACTAAGTACCGACGCGCCAAAGCTTTATACGACTGTGACGCCGATCACGACGACGAGCTGTCGTTTGTCGAAGGAGAAATTATTATTATGCTTAGAGAAGCAGATCCTGATTGGTGGGTAAGTGTTACATGACTGCAAAGTTTTTAGTTTAACATACCTCGGTGTATGTACTTTACAGGGATACTAAAATTCTAGCCAGGGTTGTCATTATTTCTCCATTGTTCTATTTATCTCACCCTGATATTGTTATAAAAAAGCGTGTGGTGTCATGGGCCTCTAAATTTCAAGATAACATTCAGTCGGATTTGAAACAGTTCTCTAAAGAAAGAACTAATTTCCGTCTTAAAAATTGACCTGATTGATATGCTACAAGACTTCAAAAATGTTGGTGTTTTTTGTTTACCAGGATTAGTTAGGAAGTTAAGATTAGCCTCCATTTGAATTTCTTTTACAGACTTTTGCAAACTTAGTTACCAGTTTACCTTGTCAAAAGGTAAAAAGGAGAATGATAAAAGAAACTTTGAATTAACAGCGCTTGCACTAGCAGATATTTCGTGTACTAAAATATTTGGAACTGCTATATAACATACGAATCTTGTAAAGGTTGATACAGATAATCTTTTACAGCGCTTACTAAAAAATTATCGTTTTATAGTTCATGTTTTATCGTCGAGATTAGAGAAATTTCAGGACGTATTCGCGAAAGTATTTTTCTAAACGTTTTAGTCGCAATCGGGTTAGCAGACGGGTTAATGTGAATATAATGCTCAAGTTACAATATATAAACTTATTTTTTAGTATGGTGAAGTCGAAGAAGAACCCAAGCGGAAAGGGGTGTTTCCTATTAGCTTTGTACACGTACTAAACGATTGATAAAACTCCCAGCGATAAAAGAAACAGGCGACGTTCATTCCAACAATGACTTTCGATGCATGCCGGTTGCTTGGATACTTCCGGCTTGGCGCTATATTGACTGGTTACGTGGTTGATCGGCTAACACTTCACAACGTCCACAAAACGATGTTTATTCTTGTTTTGTTTTTGTTGTTGTTTTTATCACATCGTGAGCGCACACTGATTAAATGAAGCTGTAAATAGAAAAATATATATATAGATGCGTGTAACGAGTGTGTTAAAATCGTCCAAAATTTTCTATACCTTGTCACTGAACTTTTTTGCCTTGATTGATTTTTTTTACGTATTTGCATTTTTGTTATGTCTGTTTATGTGTTTCGTTTGATTATAAATAATATCTCGAACTCGAGTACCTGCCGCAGAGTTTTCTAGTAAGCTTGTGACTTCAGTATAAACAATTTAATATATTAAACCATGGAGGTCTGAAGTGTTTTGTTTGAGGGAACATTTGTACCCAAAACTGAACAATCAAGGCCAACTAAATAGACTCCCTCCTAAGCCTGAATCGCCAATTTTTAAAGGCCTGTTTACAAAATAAGTTGTTATAAAAGAGATGTTTCTATATGCACTGATACATTTTAGATTTAAGGTCTGCTTACAAAGTTAGTCTATGGACTTGGTGGCAAAGTCTTTTATAGTGAATGTTTTTGGATCATTAATTTTTTTTTAATTTATATCAAAATATGTGGTAGAAATTTCGTTTCCTCTTCAGAGATATTTTTTACAGTGTAAACGGAACTTTACTTTGCAGTTGCATTTGAAGCTTAAGTTTTGTCGAGTTCAAAACTTCCATAAAATTCTATTGATCTTCAATATAAATTTCCTATAATAAATTATATTTTCCACACTACGTCATAGAAATACAACATAATATGTAATAATTTAACATTTCGTATCATTAAAAGAAATATAATTACCATGAAAATAATATTTTATTTTATTTTTATGTAGTGTCATATCAGATATCAGCATTCACGTTTTAGACGTCCTAAATTTTATACTTCTCAAGCTGTCCTTGCACAGTTATGTATCAAAAGAGTTGTAAGAAAGTCCGCAGAGAATTCGAAGAAGTTAGGTAATTGTTGGTTTTGGACCAAAGTAAGGAAGGGGGGGAGCACTGAAAGAAGGTTGTCGTTCGTCTGAAATTTTTTAATTTTACATGCGTAGTTGAGCTTTCTTCTTTGTGTAAAATTCTGCAAAAACTAAGCTGAAACTTCATTTTTACAAAGGTGAGGTGACCATATTAACCATAAGTTTTCTGGCTACACAATGTATTTTTGGAGGTTTCCTCTTGCAACCCTTCTTCACTATATATTGATTTAAATGAACAATCCACCTCAATGGACAATAAGGTATAATGAAATAAAAAAATGCTCATATACAAGTGGCTACTTCTCCTCTTATGTAGCCCTTAAAATCTGACGATTCACACCAACCAATTTTCCATATCATTAAAATTTTAATTCTGTGCGAACTCGTCGTCCCTAAGTCCTGGAAGCAAGGTTGTCGTGAGCCTCCTCATTTAAGTTATCACATTTTATTTATCAGCAGAATACAACTGCTTCATTGTTTCGCCTCCTTTCATGCAACATCAAAGCAAACTTAACTAGAGCGTGGGAAAGTCATTTTAATTCCACGCTTTATAATTAGCCATGCATAATTAGCGTGTGGGAGGTAAGCATGTACGAGGTTACTATGGTGGTAATTTGTGAAGTTAACATATGAAACTTAATAACCACGACGTTTTGGTATTCACCACTTTATGGTGCTTCTGCGCAAGTGTTAAATTTGTTTAAAAGCCTTGTGTTTATGAAAGGCAGGTTCATGCGTTCGTATCGTTGACTTATCATACATGGGAATTGACTATCTTAATGGTGCTGAAATTTGAGGAGGTGTGACTGCACGGAATTGAAGTCATGCATATTGTGCCGAAAATAATAAGCTTTTTCTCCAAACTGTCTTACACGTGTTCTGTTTTTCTTCAAATAGTTTCTCATGTGTTATGAATATATCTGTAAATAGTTTAGAAAAGCTTTTGATGATCTGTTTAGAAAATATTAGAAACAAAAAAATTGTGCATTTTTTCTTCTTTTTTCAAGGTGGAGTCTAAAACTGCGCGAATACGTTTAACTTTTGTCATGCGAAATTAAGCATGCATGAATTATTGAGCGCGCGAACACCAGTAAGCGGACAAGACAAAATCAGGAAACATCAAATCCCATTTAAGTCAAGCTTTGTGCTCAGGTCTAGCTCAATTCTCATTCAGGTGTGTTTTTTTAAAAAAGCGCCGCTTTTAAGATGTTATTTTAAAAGGACAAAGGATAAACAAAGACATAATTCACTCCTAATATCTATGATCTCGAGTTGAGGTCTGTATTGAGATAGGCATAGTCATTTAAGAAGGTTTGATGTTATATATATGCTTTAAAATCTTTGTAACATTTTAACATACTAATGAAATTTATTTACAATATTTAAATCTTATAAATTCTATAATTATATGCATCTTTAAGCCAACATGTTTTAATACCAAACACAGGGTGATGAAAAGAAGATTTCACGGCTGTTTATAATTATCCTGAGATGTGTAATTTCATCCCTGCTTTTGCGAGCTGTCTTTTTAAATCATTGATCTCCAGCATGAGCGTTTTACTCGTCTTCATGATATTCCGTAATTTATGTCTTAATTGCTGATTCTCATTCTGTAATTTAGACACATGGCTGTTTACTTCATTCACACGATATATATTCTTCTTCTTTAAATTTGTTGAGTTTTTGTTAAAACTTTTATTACATCGACAATACAGCCTTGGTTGATTTCCGTCTTGCTCATGCGCCGTAGGTATATTCTTGAGATGTACATCTAGTGTTGCCACGGCAACGCAAACATGGCACATCCGTTCTATCGAAATATTATTGCGACTCTCAGAGGTGTGATTCTTCTCTTTTCCTGTGTTGGAAACCATTTTTCTTCCGTTCGTTTTACCAGCAATTTAATAGCACTGAGTGATATAAATTGGTGTCCTCAAATCTATTATCCGTTCAGTTCTCTATCTTCATCTACACGTTTCTTTTGTCACAACAAAAGATTGAACGAGATTCACAGCGTCTTACAAATAACAAGTGAAATATTTTATACTGTTTACTCACAAAAAATGACATCAAGTTATGAGCATATGTGTTATGTTTTCTCGTTAAGTAGTCGCGAGCATTGCTCCTCTTATGTAAGTTTCATTCAACTTAATAAGCATGTTAATCACATGTCGTTATAATTACGTAAGCTAGCTATTTAATGATTATATAAAACTGGTTTTTCTCTTATCTTGTGTAACTTGAGTCATTCGTGCCTTTTTCGTTACCAGTTTTCTTAAATGTAAAACAAAGACGAGATTAAGAACTCTATATTACTAATCAGAATTGATGTCAAAGCACGAGCTAATCTCAATTCAAAACATATTTTTGTAATTTGATTAAATCAGTTAATTAATCGCGTGGGTGTATAATGATGCTCACTTCGTCAGATGTCTGTCTGCTATAATGACTTTTTAACTTTCTAGGATTTTTATAGATAGGAGTAGTGTGAATAGTATGGGTCTAACAAATTTGATTGAAACATCAAAGAATAATATACTAACAACCCTGTTCCCAGGGCATCTTTACTTGTCTTAGCGATGCTAAGAAAAGATACAGGAAGCGGTGGTGATAAGGATGACATAAAAATGTTTTACATATTAAAGGCATTGCATTTTAAAAATTATTGTCGCATACAATGGTAGATATCCTCGATATAAATTAAAACAAATATGGCTACTTTAGAATCAATATTTTGCGTGGTTTTATCTGAAGTATATGCAAACGATATTTCTACTACGCTAAAGGATCTAAACTTACTACCTACAAAAGAGCTTCTTTTGAGTCGAACAAAGAATAAAAAAATTATTTCAGGGGTTTACCCTGATCATGCACATGCGCATTAAAAAACAAAATATTTTCTTCTGTCGTAGAAAACACCGTCTTAATTAGGCGGAGCAAAAATTGCATGGAACCAGATAAATCCTAAATGAGAATAACTCTTAAACACGACGATCTTTTTTATTTTTATATGAAATTATGAAACACAATATCAGATTGATTCTTGAATTTCCTTATCTATCTTCCTTGATGTCGGAACAATAAATCGACAAAATGGCCTGGATACAAGGTTGCTTAAACTGACCTTGTTTTATAATTCATCACGTGATCAATATGATGAATAAGCGCGCGAAACAAACAACACGTTATGAAATGTGTAATTATATTCTGTGTGTAAAAAATGCTGACTAAAATGATTAGTTGTATAAATATTGGTGTATTTACTCGTATTGTAATTGGTGATTATGTTGACTAGACGTGAAGCTAGTGCTCTCATACTAATATTTTTGGCAAACAAACCGTAAATTTAAGCACCAATGTAGTGTCGTCTCACTAGCCCAATATGTACCGTGTGTTCTCTCTGACCATAGTTAATATTAACTATGCTATGACAAACGCCGCGGTTAAATAAACACGGTGAGAAAGTGAGCTAAAACGCCGCCCTCGAGTAATAGTCTGATAAAGTATAAAATTTATTTGCAATGAGTTAAAAGGAATGTATTTTTTTTCGCAAGTATGAGTTTAATCATACAGTTACAATCTGATGTGCTGAGCTTCTTTTTCATTGTGTTGGGGCGCCAGCACGTATATCAGGTAGCGAAAGAGAAGTGATTATTATCTGCATATACACGCATCCACATAAACTATCTGTGTGTATCGCTAACATATTAATTACAGCAAATAGTCTAGTGGGTTTGTTTGCGTCTTACAATTGTCGCGGTCTTCCCCGCAAGACTCTGGGGCACTTCTTTGACCCCTGGTTTGGGTGCCAGGCTGATTTTGATGCGGACACGCAGGGCGCATATTTCGTGTGTTAATTATTTGAACCGTTTTTGTCATGGTGGACGGTGGACGGCCGTGCCGTGCAGTTGCAATGCAAGAGTTGGAAGTGCTAAGGTAGCTAGCTCGTCGTGAAGCCTACAGTCAGCAGGGTTAATGGATAATTAGCCTGTAACAGGATAGTTAGCCGATGAAGAATAATTATACGTTAGATAGATGTGCATATTTTAAATGGCTTAGATAAGGAGTCCTAGAGTATTTTTTAATGCTCATTTTGAGCTACGCAAATAGCTACGCTTCTCGGATATAAATCCTCTGAGTTAGAATCAGTTTTATAGTTGGATGTATGTACAGACATCCTCATAATGGATTTACAAGATTTTAATAACAATTTTCTGATTCCTATTCTTAACATAGCCTCTTCAGAAAATAAAAAAAATTTTCCTTTTAGGTGATTTTAATGCTAATCTTTTATCATATGATTCTGATTCAAAATATATCAAATTTTTTAGATTCAATATTTTCATTCTCCCTTTTTCCATCTGTTACTTTACCCACTAGTAGAGTCACCGAGAACACTAGCACTTTAATTGATAATATATTCCATGATTCTAACGAACATACATCTATATCTAATTTTGCTTCAGGTCCACATGATAAACCACCTGCTCCTGATTGGAAAAAATTTGACTAACAAATTTATTTTGAAAACTTCTTATGTTGATTGGGATAACTTACTATGCCTTGATGACAATAACCCATCTAAATCTTTTGATATTTTCTATAATTTTATAGATTCTACTTTAAAAGACTGTGTTCCTTTTAAAAAACCTTCCAACAAATTTAAAAAAAAATTCAATCATAAAAAATGGATGACGAATGGTATTCTCTCTTCCATCAGAAAACGTGATGAACTACATAAAAAATTTTTAAAAGAAAAAAATCCCTCTCTAAAGTCTATCCTACATGATATGTTTAAAAAATATAGAAAAAAAATTGTCACTTTATGTAGATTAAGCAAAAATAATTTTTACAGGGAATTTTTTACTGCAAACCAAAAGAACACTAAAAATATTTGGAATGGTATAAAGTCCATCTTGTGGCGCCGTAGATTAGTGGTTATAGCTCTCGTACTCTGTGCGGGAGACCAGGGTTCGATTCCTCTTGACGGCGATTCAATATGGGCGAGTGAATGTTACCATAGCCCCGGGTTAACCCAAGCCATGTGAGGGAAATTGGGAAGATGGCACACTGTGTGGGCCGTTGGATGTTGCCGGGAGTTGTCTAGTAGAGCGCGGGCCCTAATTGGGTCTGCGTAGCTCAAAATGAGCATTAAATACTCTAGAACTCTCCATCTAAGCCATGGCCCCTCCTGGAAATAATAGACAGGGTATATCCCTCGATATTTGTGAGGCTAGCCATGTAAAAATATGCACATCAACATCATCCCTACGTAGCTCCAAATCACCGAGCCCATCTTGCATGAATATTAACAACAACCTTGTATCTGACCCTTTAATCATAGCTAATTCTTTTCCACCCAGTTCTAAACATTTTTCTTCATATTTAAAAAATCCTGTTCCCAATTCTCTTTTTCTTACTCCTACTGATCAACTAGAAGTTTTTGACTGTCTTTCTCTCATTAATAGCAAAAAAGCAAGTGGTCCATTTAGCATTCCTTCTCAAGTACTTATCCCATCTAGGGAAACGCTGTCAGTACCTATAGCTAAGTTAATAAATCTATCCTTTTCTACTGGTGTATATCCATCTTCCATCAAAACTACTAAAGTCATCCTGGTTTATAAAAAAGGCTCCAATATGGAACTCACTAATTATCGACCCATTTCACTACTTTCTAACATTGATAAGATTTTTGAAAAACTAATTTACAATCGCTTATATAAATTTTCATCCTCCAACAAAACTATTTACCATAATCAATTTGGTTTTAGAAAGAAATTTTCCACTTCCCAAGCACTCATTAACATCACTCAAAAAATTATGGATGCTCTTGACAATGGTCTCTTTGCTTGCGGTGTATTTATTGATTTGCAAAAAGCCTTTGATACAGTTGATCATGAAATCTTACTGAAAAAATTATCCCACTATGGTATTTGTGGCATCCCACTTTCTTTAATTAGGTCTTTTTTAACAAATAGAAAACAATTTGTATGTATCAATAACTCTATCTCTTCTCAGAAATTTATCAATCATGGTGTACCACAGGGGTCTGTACTTGGTCCACTTTTATTTTTAGTGTACATAAATGATCTTCATTTTGCTATCAATTATTCTTTAGTTCACCTTTTTGCTGATGACACCAACATGCTGTACATCAGTAAATCGCCTAAACAACTCGCCAAGCATTTAAATATAAGATCTTAAACTCCTATGTCACTGGCTTAACGCCAATAAGTTTTCTCTCAACAAAACAAAGACCGAATATGTTATTTTCAAAAGTCCTTTTAAGCCACTTCATTTCAACTTTAAATTAAATGTTAATGGTACTAAAATCTATCCCAGTGATCAAGTCAAATATCTTGGAATCATACTAGACTCTGACCTAAGCTGAAAATCACAAATTAATAATACCATTATTAGTCTTAAGAAAGCTAATGGAGTTCTAGCCAAAATCCGTCACCTTGTCCCCAAAAATATACTCCTGCTGATCTACTATGCCATCTTTTATTCACGTATTTTATACTGTTCACAAGTTTGGGGTCAAAAAAGTTATCGTACACATCGTATTGAAATTCTCCAAAATCATGCTATCCGACTCATTTCTTTTGGAACTCCCTACACACCACTCAGTTCACTCTACTCCAATCTCGGACTTCTCAAGTTTTCCGACATGATCTCTATGCAAAATATTATTTTTCTGCACAACTTAGCTCATAATAGCCTTCCTGACACTATCAAAAATACTTTTTTCCATTAACTTTTCTCATGATCAACACATTGTGCTGATCAACAAGGGCTTTTAAAATTACCTTTTGTTTTTTCAACATCATTTGGGAAAAAGTCTATCAGATTTCACTCCTTAAAATCGTGGAATGAGGTACAAAAATCTTTTCCTTTTCGACTTCTTTTTGAGATCAAACCTATCCTATTTCAGCATTTCTTAAACAGCTACTAAATTTTATTATATTTTTTAACTGTATCAGCCTCCTTATTTTTTGCATCATGCCTTGTGCTTTGATTTTTCTTGGTAAATTCCTATTTGACTAGACTTACCTACATAAACTCGTACCTTTGTGTTTTGTATTAGTTCCAGTCCTGTCTTTGTGTTTTGTCCTATTTGTGATGTCCTGTTTCTTAGGTGGTCACCACTTTCATTTAAGCTATTTTGCTTTGTGGTGATCTCCTTTCAATAGACTTATGTATTTACAACAATACTTATAAAATCATTTTTCTATAAAATCATGTACTTTTTGTCTATTGATGAATAAATTATTACTACTTACTACTACTACGCAGCATCGCAGCTACTCAGAAAAATAGTTGAAAATGGTTTTAGATAGTTAAGAGGGATCTGAGCAAAAGTTTCGTTTTTAGAATTAAACCAGTTTAAGAAAACATTATGTTTTCTAATAACTAAAAATATTAAATGAATAAGGAAACTATTTAAAGAACGAAAAATTTGTCATTACGGATGTATACACTATGAGGCTAAACTATAGAATCATAAAAGCGAAGTCGTTATATTGCGAAATGTTTAGTGTAACAAACCAGTATGTTTGTTGATATTTCCCAACTGTGTTTTAATCTAGAAATAGTGAGCTTTGCGTAGCTGCGTTGCTGCTGCTATATTTGTTGCATTTCTGATGTGAGCCATGTGTGAGCTAAAAAAGGTCTGGTTGGTTTATTTTTTTTATTGTTGCGTTACTGCGTTGCAGAGTTATATAGGTTTAATTTTTTTACGGGGGGTATTCTATAGCCCAAAACCTTAAGACTCATTTTCTTAAGCCATACAATGATCATGCTAGTTCACTATTTAAGGACTCAAAAATACTAAAGGTGTCTGACTACATCAACTTACAAAACTGCATGTTGGTTTATGATCATATTAATAACACATTTCCTTCTACATACATTTAGATCCTTTGTACAAACGGCCAATAGAGGGCACACAACCACAATACAAGACAAGAAAATAAAAAAATTATTAGTCCCGCATACTATTTCCACAACGGTTTATGGTACTAACTCCATCAAAGCTAAATGTGTGTCTGACTCAAATGGTATAATATATCATTAGAATCTTAGGTCTTACCACGAGGGTGCCGACTCGCCGGAAACGCCGCAAAAACCATGGGGCTGTCGGCGTCTTCCGGTGTTTTAAAAAAAACTCAAAGTTTAGCCCGGAGAAACCCGAATCAACCCGAAACAACATTTTTTTAAACATTTATTACCATGATGTATAATTTATTCTTTCAATGTTGAGCAGTGGTAGTGGATGTTAGACGTAAATCTCTGGTTATGATGGAGGGTTAGTAAACGAAATAAGAACGTGTATATATATTTATATTATAACATAAATGTCTGTCTTCTGTGTATTAACGAAGTCCGTAGATACTTTACAGTACAGCTACCGCGCCATTATAGCACATTTGCATGTCGGCACATAACGGCATGGTTAAGGTACCCAATACCAAACATAAACATAACGGTAGACTAATAGTCACTCCTCAACAGTGGAAGTTCTGAAAAAACTGTTTTTTATATCATTTATTCGATAAATATAGCTGTAATAAAATCCCACAAATAATAAACTGAGAGTAAATCGACAAAATAGCACCTTCCTTCTTCGTGACAAAATTTTAATGAGAACAATGAGCCTCATGCGCATAGCATTTCGGGCGCAATTCGTGCGATTTCGGACGGGCCCATGCTTTTCCGGGCGGTTACAGACGAACCCCTTGAAAAAACCCCTAAAAAAACGTCCGCGGCCGCCCTAACATATACAGCGTTTTCGGCGAGTCGGCACCCTCGTGTCTTAACCCAGAACTGATTAGTAGAAATACTTATATATATACTATAGTGAAATTAAAAAAAAAATTCTAGACAATTACTAAAACAAATGTTACATCCTAATGGTAACAATAAAACTAATCAAATAGTGTGTGTATGTTTCTTAATTATTATTATTATTATTATTAATATATTTTTTTTTTTACCGCTGTTTGCATGTAAACGTCATAAATAATAGTTCTGTATGCTCGACCTTTCTATCTTTCTTCCTTTCTCCATACATTCTATCTTCTCTTCTAGTGTCTCAAAAGTTGGTCAGAATCTTTATTAGCATGGTTTCTGCTATTCTCTGACATCCCTATGACAGCCACTCATAATATTTCTTTTTAATATTTTATATTTTAACTCAGTCTAACTGTTTAACATCTCTGTATGAGTGTTTGATCATAAAATATATTTGATTGATTGATTGATTGATTGATTGATTGGTCTCCTGCACCAATTAGGCTATCTATGATATATAGTATATTTGATAGGCTATTTAGGCAATTTATCTCTCCTAATTAGACAACATGGTTTTTGCTGCTTATCACTGTTCTGTTACATAGTCACAACGGTTTTATTAGCTCAAAACGTTCTATAAAACCTCCTTTTGATGGCCCAAATATATTTTTCTTTATTATTTGTTCTGTCAGAGGATATTGTGTTTAGTTTGTTTTGATTAAGATTGCATGCGTCGTGTTACGGCTCCTTTGTTTTACAGCCATGGTTGCTGCTGGAAAAGGGCGAAATTTCCTGTAGCATATTTTCAACATGGCTACGCATATAGTTTTTTTCTGGCATAATAAATCGACTTGAGGTATAATTTTTATTCCTGCAAAGCAAACTATATAACAAAATTTTGCCGGAACAAAGACGACCTAACGAACAACCAAACTCTGAAAAAAGATGGCACGAGTAGATGTGGTTGTTGAGATAATCGTGAAAGAGAAAAACGAATCTTCTGATTAGAGCTATACTATCCTAATTTGGTGTGATAGTCTAATTTGCGGTTGTCCCTGACAGACCAATAAGGGTGAACTGATAATTAGCTTGTAACTGGATCGTTAGCGGATGCAGGATAATTATATGGTACGTGCAGGATATATAATTAGCCGATCATACAGCTAATATATACGGTAGAGACCTTTTTTACTTAAATATTCAATAAAGTCAAAAATCATCAGTCCATTTGTGTAGCCCCTTTAAGTCTAGGATCTACCATTTATTACCAATTTCACCAGTACTGAAAATTGTGTATTTTACAAAATAAAGAGCCCAAACCTCACTGGGGCCTCTTTTTTAATTTGCTTTACTAAGTTTTCCTCATGATGCACCTACTTTTGAGCAATAGAAAAAATATATATACATGGCAATGTTTAAAGCAGCCACTAGCTACATCTGGGACAAGTCAGCAAGTATCACAAACATTTCAGTCATAAAACATACATACAGCTTTAGAACTAATTCCAGTAAATCTCACATAGACATAAAAAATTATATACAGAATTGAGATGTAAATCACACAACTAGGACGTTTCAAACAATTTATTTTTGGCTTGACCCTGTGCAAATACCCACTCTGTTTACCATCATTTTTGCAATGTTGTTTTAAGGGATGACTTCTTATATATAGTCAAAACCTTAAGTTATGTAGGAAGCAGAATTGCCAGATCGTTGCAAGAGCCATTTAATTAGAGAATCTTGTAATATGAACGGTATAAGCTAGTTGATGAGTTTTAGTTTGGTCAGCATGGCACACTACAAAATGAAGAAATGTCACTGCATTAAGATGTCCCTGGATATGAAGAAATGTCACTGCATTGAAGATGTCCCTAGATATGAAGACTGTCTCCCAAACTTTTTCAAATAAAAAATAAAAATTTTTATAGGAGAGTACTAAGGGTTCACATCTATTCATGTTCACATTTAATCAGCGTTGTCAGGTATAGGTAAATTTTATGTTAAATGATGCAATGTTATTCCAAATGATCTACTGAATTAGCCACACTCTATCTGACAGAGGAAATCAGGAAGGAGATGGACAAAGGGAATTTAACAGGTGCGCTTTACATTGACCTGTCTAAGGCTTTCAATACTTTAAGCCACTCCATTCTCCTGTCAAAACTGAGAAGCGATGGAGTCAACGGTTTGTCACTAAACTGTTTCGCAGACTACTTGTTTAACTGTGCCCAGATTTGTGAAGTAAATGGCCAATGGTCTAAGCCCAACCCCATTGTTTGTGATGTACCACAGGGGTCCATTCTTGGACCCTGTCTCTTTTTAATTTACTTCAATGATTTCGAAAATTGTTTGAAGCATTCTAGAGTACTAAACTTTGCGGACGATACCGTGTTATACATTGGACGAAAAACAAGCCAGCAACTTGAGATCGCCTTCTACGCTGTATTGAAAAACGTAGACAGATACTTCATTGAAAACGAACTTCAGATTCGGCACCCGCAAAAATTTGAATAAAAGCGGATCAACCTTGAACTTGGAAATCAATGGAAAGCTAATTAACGCAACCACCGAATATCGATATCTTGGGACTGTTCTCGACCAGACTTTGTCAATGAACCATCACTTTATAAGTCTTTACAAGAAAATGTCTGCCAAGCTTCGTTTACTACTATCATTGAAATCCAACTTAACGAACAATGCCATCGCTAAAATCTACATCGGAATGCTGCTGCCAACGCTTCTTTACTGCTGTACTACAAACCTGAATCTTACCAACGGCCAGCAAAATAAGCTTCAATCGCTTGATATAAGAATTGCGAAGGTGACAGAGAAACGTCAAGTACCGATTATAAACAAGATAAAGAAACATGCTGTCATGCTCATCAGAAAATGCTTGGACAAAGCAGTGTGTAGCAATTTTGAAGATTTCTTTGAGATAAGATCGCACAGTAGAAACACCCGAGACAACAACTACTTACTGACAATACCTAGAGTGAGACTTAAAGTAAATAGATCTGGTTTTAAATTTATGGGATCAAAGATTTATAATGACTTGTCAATCGAAATTCGTAAATCGGATACTTTACCAAGTTTCGTAAGAAACACTAAAAGATATTTTAACCTGTAATAAATTATTTTATGCCTTATGGTAAAGCTAGTATTTTTAACTCATGTTAAAACATGAGTTAATTTAAATTTACGAATTTCGATTGACAAGTTAACTGTTATATAATAATAATATTTTATAATTTTATTTTTCACAGGACATATAATTAAGAGCAGTTTTTTAAGAACTGAATTATATCAATCCTGTTGTATAAACATTCATACTAATAATAATAATAATAATAATAATAATAATATAAATTTAAAAATCTTGTAATTACAAATCATAAAATGCATTTTATTCCCAGTTTAAGTGTCTATGGTGTTGATATGTTCATACTTTTGGGTCTATACTCACACTAGTTATAGCTATAATGAGATTGCTATTGAGAGATAGGTAGGTTGAGATGATAGCGTTGATTCACGTTTTACGTGACAACATAAATATGGATGAGTCTGTGAAGGATAAACAAACATAGTTAAACAAGGTACTTGCATGTAATTCTGATTCTCTTTCTTAAACGAATATATACTTTTTTTATTTAATTAGTTATAAATATTTTGAGATTAGCTTATATTGGAAAGGTCTATTTTTAGGCTATTTTTTCCTAAGGTCATCACTTTAGGAAAAATAGCTTAAATGTAAAGTATAAAGAAATTAATTTGGTTAATAAATAAAACAAAACAAAACCAAAAAACAGTGATATACTTTACTAGAAAGCTCTCAAGAAAGTATAAGAGTTGCTTCACATGTAATAATGAAATTCTCAAAATTCTCAAAATTTCATTTATCACTGCAAAGCATGAGACTTATAGTTTTCAAAAATGATATCATTTTTGATCAGATGTCGAGTGAAAGAAGTTCAATCGCTGGACACCGAAATGTAAAATAATGTAAAATAAGGGCCACTAAATCCCAAATGGTAATTTCAACAAGGTGGTCTTAGGTATTATTGAAATCTTATTCCTTCACAACTTGCATAAAATGGGCTATAAGTCTTATAAATTGGAAATAGCTGTTTAACGGCTACTGAGAACGCTGAATTATACCCTGCTATTAGTATTTTAAAGTATATCACAAGTATAAACAAGAAATATGGATTTGGATAGGTAATAACTGGTTCCCTGATTGTTATTTAATAATGGTTGTGGTTCTCTGTTGATTTCACCTGGCTCCTACTTTTAGTAAAATATAATCAGCTTTGTATCCTCCACAACATACAAAGTTAGTATAGTAATATTTTTAAACAAATTAAATTGTCTATTTTGGACAAAACTTTATCTCTGAGGTGGAGTGCATATATTTTTGGTAAAAAACAATAATAAAAAAGGAACCAAATTGAGATTAAAATGCAATTAAACAAATTCTTTGGAATATCTTGATTGGATCAACAATAAGTTAAGCCTACAATTATATATATATACTTATTAATGACTCGTATATGTGTATTAACTTATGATGAATGGTATTATAAAAGTGTTGTGTTTAGATTAATTTTTTGAAGATCCAATACATAACTTCATGGTACCAAATTAATATTTTCTCTTTTAGGATGGTGATAGACTCCATTTAGTGTCTGGTCTACGTAGTTCTAATCTTATGATTTTAATATACAGGGCAACATATTGTCTTTTTTAAGAAAAATATCCCAAAATGTCAGCAGTCAAGGTCGTAGTTATTGGAGCAGGTGCGACTGGTGCACTGATCTCATCTTTACTACAAAGATCTCTTGGCAAGAATCTGTCTGTGGAAGTATGGGATAAAAGTAGGGGGGTTGGTGGCAGGATGACAACTAGTCGTGTTAATCAAAGTTCCAGTTTGTCTGTTGACATGGGTGCACAGTATATCAGCGTTGCAGAGGAATACATGAAAGAGCATAAGAAGTGGGTATGCGCACAATAATTTAGAAATATATAAAGAAAAGGCAGATAATTTTTGTTTTGTTTATAAATATATGTGTCCATGGGACATACTTTAGTTTTAATGTAGGTAAAGATGACTTGCAACACAATGTTTTGACTTTGTGTTGGGAATAATGGAGGTGTACACAAAAAACAGATCACAGTAATCTACTATATAATCAAAGAAATCTAGTCAAAGAAGAAACCTACAAAAAAATTAAATTCGGTGCCCTCTGGATTTTTCCTTTCATAAATCTATGAATTTTATCAATAGCTATTTTATCCTATGCATCGACCTGCTATTTTACCTAGCAGAATTAGCATGCATACTTAAAAAATATGCAAACATTTGTTTATATAGGTGCATCAATGTGGTAAAAAATAAACTTAGGTTGATTTATAGTTTACAGAGCAAGTGAGAAGATGACATAGAGATAAACTAGAAACCTATATGGAATATTCTCTGCTATTTCTTTGTATGTGTGAATACATTGTCTCCCAGGCTCTCATCAAGTTGAAAGGTTTGCAAGGCCATGAGCATTTTTTATGTTTGTCTTCCACAATCAATGGAATGGTTAAAAAATTTGTGTATAAAAAACCCGCCAATTACATATTTTTAACAGAATGGTTCAGATCTTAGGCTTTTTTTGTGAGTTAAAATGTTTTTAGGATTTTAGACACAGCTACAGAAATAAACTAAACTTTTTCCCTGTGTAGACACAATACTCATATTACTTCTTTTAGTATATACGATGAGTTGCAAGAACATGAGATTTTAGCACCACTAAAATGCAATGTGGAAGGTTTAGTGAAGAAAGAGGGTACCCAAGATTTTGTGATGAGTCATGGTAGCAATTCCTTGCCCAAGTATTTTTTGACGCAAGCTGGTAAGTTTTGGTAATGTTGTTCACAGCCAAAGTTTTGTGGTGAATTTACATGTCACAAATTTTTTATAACAAAAAAAAATACAGCAGTAGCCAGTGTGGTTTGAAGCTAATAAAAGCATAAAATATATTCCATGTCTGATTATTAAACACGCTAAAAATGTGAGTTAAACCAAAAATAAGTTTACATTCTGTTTTTCTTGCAAGCATTGTAGCATGGTGGATATTGTCCATGACATTAACTTGGTTGTTATTTATTAAATTGTTTGATCTTCTTTGTTCGGTCTGCCTTGGAATTAGAAAACTTGATTTACACTTAAAAAAGAGTAAATTTTGCGAATTTACAGAGAGAAATGAATTTCCTTTTGAGAACCACAGATTTGAAGAGTTTCTTATACACTTTTTTTATAAGAAACCTGGCGAAGGGCCTAGTTCTAAAAGTTTCTTATTTGTAGACTGAAATTCCATGTTTTTAGTTACAAAGGTATCTTATTTAGTTTCTTAATTTTCCTAGTAAAATAAGGGTTTCTTATATCAAATAAATAGCTGGTTCTAAACGTTTCTTTAATTTTTAGGCTAGTTGGTTTCAAAATAAAAAAATATAGCATTTTTCGTTTTAAAGTCTCTTTTATTAAAAGTTCTCAACAAACACAACAGCACAAAATATAAACAATACAACTCAAGAGGAATGATTGTAACATCTTCTTCAATTAATTGTAAGAATTAATTAGAAACAAGTTTCTTAATTCAGAAATAGATATAGAATGTAGTAGTAAAAGTTTCTTAATTTTTGAAGATTCTACATGTAGGTTTCTTATAAACATGTTTCTTATAAAAAAAAAAAACGTGTATTTTTGAATTGGCTTATTCCCAATCCTAAGATCGTTCGTTCCTAAGTTATAAATAATCATCCAAAGAGGCATGGGGCGAGTAAAGAAATATGTCATATTGGCATACTGTTTTGTGTTCATGATGATACAGAGGTGAATTCATTCAATTCACCTCTGTATCACCATTGTTAAATTTGGAATGCAAGTCTAACTGGAAATATAACACCATAAACTATAAAAAATAAGTAAGTCTACAAATCATTAAAAAATGTGAATATCTTGGGAAAAAATAGCTAAAAATATGAGGGAAATGTCAGGGATTTTAGTCAGAAAATGTCAGGATAATATGTAATTAAGGGGCTCACAAAGCAAGAGAGATTATTCTTTATTATTTTTTAAGTGGTCTGAACGAAGCGAACATAATAAATAGTAAGAATAGCGTTCTCCTGGTCGGCAAATGTCACGTGATATTTTTAAACCAATTACAGGTCAATTTTTCAGGGTAGCGATTGTGATTTAGTTGCTTGTAGTTCTTGTTTAATATTGAAGCTGTTAGAGTTTGGCCGTGAGACATCTGTGTGTTCCCTCAACAGGAATTGGTCCTGCGTGACATTTCAACCAGGAGAATTCAATAATTTTTTATTATTCAGGTTGTTCTGTTACGACATCGACTACGCTAGAAACTGTTGATATCAACCAATCAAAAATACAACTGGTATCAGACAACGTACAAGCAGAAGCAGACATAGTTGTCCTGACCATGCCTGTTCCACAGATACTTAAATTAAAAGGAAATATATCATCGTATGTTCGTCCATACCAGAAGAATCTTGAAGCTGTAGAGTATTCATCGCGATATTCTTTGGGATTGTTTTATCCAGGTGCGTCCGACCATGCAGATGTCGACTGGTGTTTTAAGTACGTCAACGACAATCTGTGTTTACAATATGTTGCCATAGATACAGTGAAAAGACAAACAGGTATAAGAAACCATTTTTTTTTCTCACTCGTCCATGCAACTTTATTTTTAACAGGAAACAGAACTGAAAACTCCGAAACGTGATTAATCAATAAACTTTTTTATTTTTTTTTATCCAATGTTCAAGTTGAAATCTGTTCAGTGTTTTTCGTGGTCTAAAACAGATACACTAAAAGGACAATTATAATTTGATCTAACCAATCTAATCTCAGATTCGTTATTATTTCGTTTCGTTTCGTTTGCCATGGAATCTGATTCACGGATACATCTTTCATTCAATTAACGTTAACTAATTTTTCGTATTTTGCTGTTAAATATTTGTTTATACCTGCAATTTCTCGATGAAAGTTTCTTTTCTCTCTCCGTAACATTGCCTGTTATGTTTTTGATGTAAGAAGAAGGGGAATAAAATGGTAACCTGAACGTAGCATTCTCCATGTTTAGAATTGATGTTTTATTTTGTTGCATCTTTCCAGAAAACCTTGTTTGTTGTTTCAATACACTTTTTATCTAAACAATGCCAATTTTAAGCAATCGGCCCAAAAATTCTAAAGATTTTGCACAGTGGCTAAATATTTTTTTTGGGGCGTTTTTTTCAAGTAGCTAAACAATGTTGGGTCAAAGGGGCAATTGTTTATATGAAAAAAGTGTGGTTCATTTTCGTCTCAAAATGACATGCTATTGTAAAAAAGTCGTTTCTTGTTAAGTAAAACTTTTTCACGCCGATTTCAAAATTTCGTAAACTTTAAACTGCCTATTTCAATTTATTACAATTATAATTATCCAAATTGTATTGAATTTGTTTTTCTTGGAGGATTGAGAGATGAAAAAAACATGAAATGTAGTTAGTGGTCCACAGAATATCTGATATTAAACAATGAAAGTTTAAAATCCATTTTTTTAAGGAGATTCTTTCTTCATATATTAAGGTTAAGTGATTGGAAATCAGTAGAGAAATAACAAACATGTAATATCACCTACTCTACCCTACTCTATTTTTTATAATTACTGCTATATATTCATAAATTTATATGTGCTTTGTATTTTGTATTTATGTCAGATCCAGCGGAAGGATTATCTGTGGTTGCACACACCTCTGTTCCATTTGGCGTGAAACACCTAGAAGAATCCTTTGAGGACGTGCAACCTATCATATTCGAAAATTTAAAAACAATTTTACCCAACCTACCCGAAGCCAAGCATTCAAAAATAGTACGATGGAGATACTCACAAGTAACAACACCCTACGATGGAGAGCCTGGTTGTTTGGTTTTGAACAGAAATCCTCTACTTGTTTGCGCAGGTGACGGGTTCAAACATTCAAATTTGGACGGCTGTATACAATCGGCTATTTCTGTGGTGGATGCCATAAAACGACATTTGTCTCGATAATACGAACTATCGATTAAGGTGATTAAATAAGTAAAAGTAAGTGAGGCTAGTATGTGCTGTTACCATAGTGTTGTTCTGTTCTTATGTAATGTGAAGCATTAATCTCTGTTGTAAAATCTTTTTTTGTCTGTTCAATATTGCTGCGTACAGATTTATTCTGGGTCCCCCACACAGTAAATAATGTGCTGACGAACGAACTCGTGGGTTTTTCCACTGTCTTCGACAAAACTGACTTTGGAATACGAATATACAAAATGCTACGACATGTTGCGTTTCCAATAAAATATTTGTTATTTATTATGTAGTGTTTTTGTGTTTTTTGACGAAATCTTTTTTGATAAAGTTGATACTGCTACTAATGTGTTTTTATTTTATTACGCCATGCTTTGAAGTTTATGCTCACAATCGTATACAGCGAGATGACTCTTAAAATTAACTACTCGTTGCTTTTCTATCATTTTAATCTTTTGTTTCTCCGCCCGTCGAATAAATTATCATAATTATATTTAGCGCATTAGGTTGAGCTTTCAAAAAAGTATCTTATGGGGCCTTGAGTTCCGTAATATATTCACCTCGAAATAACTGACTGATGGTTGGTACAAAAGAACACCTAATTACACCTAATTTTTAGACCCTTTATACCAAAATGACGGATTAAAGGCCCACTCCGAATAATCGTGTTTCTCGAATGAAATTCATGTGGTAAATCCTGCCATTTACGGTGAGTAACAAACTTCGTTTTTCGCGCATGCAAATTTAGCGCACTTGCGCATGTTTTTTTGGGTAAATTTTTTTAGCAAAAATTAATAACCGCTAAATATTGTCCCTCCGCCATAAAAAACAGGCGCTTATTCTAATTTTTAATCTATTTAATCTATTTCGATATCACGATTTTTTGCGATGTATGTTCTTATTCCGGAAGAAATGGGCTCTTTTCTGACCCCTGAGCAGCGATCTCGCCGTTCCGATATAAAAAGAGATGATAAAACACTAAAGAACACGGCTGTTTATTTGATAAATCGCCGTAGTCGTCGTTGTAGTAGCAATAGGTATTAGAATATTCACAATTTAAAGTAAATGGTCATTTTCATTTCTGTGATGTAAATGGTTCGAGAAAATGAAAGTTCGAGTTATCCGGTGTGTATTAGAATATTCACAATTTAAAGTAAAGGGTCTTTTTCACTTCTGTGATGTAAATGGTTCGAGAAAATGAAAGTTCGAGTTATCCGGTGTGTATTAGAATATTCACAATTTAAAGTAAAGGGTCTTCCTTCATTTCTGTGATGTACAATGTAGACAGCATCTATTTTCGTTGATTCGCCTGTACTTTATCAACTTCTTTATGTAGCAGGTAAGGTGTAACAGAAAATGCTGAGATAAGCAAAATGATACCCAGCAAATCCATTTCGTTTGTGATAAGGTGTTTGTATCCAGAAAGCTTCAATGTCACACAAATCGCGTAAAAACTACCCAGGGTAATGCGAATCATTGCAATATTTGTAATTTTATTCGAAGCCACTCGTGGAAACCAGGTGGTACTGTGACCAGCATATCTGGTTTTAAAAAAACAAGCCATGGTTACCACACACGGAAGAATATAACCAAGAAGAACAACACACCATAAAAATAATTTTTCTGTTGTGGTCTCGCTTTCCCAATTCATGCAGCAAAATACATTAATTGCTTTTGGAGTAAACCGTGCTACTGAAGTAAACATAGTTGCTAATGCGCAAAAGAGTCCTGGTACCCAACAAAAAATGGCTGAAACATGATGTAAAGGCGTCTTCCCAAGGACGGTTTCTTGAAGGGAAGCTAACATCAACAGATTCAACGTAGATATATCAACACAGATAGTGATCCCAGCATCTAAGGTACATCTTACACCGTCGCCAATTCCGTTAAAACATAAATAAGATACTGCAACGTTTAAGGAGCCAAAACATGCTTGAATGACTGCACCGAAAACCACATTTTGAATGATGTATTTCTGCAGATTATCGAATCCAGCTGATGTTTTGTTGACACTGCAATGCAGTCGCCACGCACTGAAAAGCGCGCTTGTGAATAAAACCAAAAAGATACATACGATAAACATGGTTTGTTCCAAGTATATGTGTTGTGCTGCAAGATCTCTCAATTTGTAACGAAGCTTTCTCTTGACAACAATAAGTTGTTTCTGACAAACGCAAACATTCTACCAAATTTATTGACAATCCCTTTTCCTTGAATAGACGATAAATACACTTAATTTCTACCGCTGCCTTATGTTCTGTTTTTTCTCGTAATTTGAATCTCTCTCCTCCACGGGTGGATTTTAGACGCAGTAAGTTTAACCAAAATCAAATAAATTCTTGTCTTACGTATTTCTCGTTCTCAATCGTTACGCCGTTAAAGTGTAAACACAAAATTCAATTTCTTGCAGTTCAATGTTGTCATGGTAAACACAAAACAAGATACTGAAAAAAGCCTGGGACCGAAAGAGTAAAAAAACTAGAGATATAATGGATGGATATGAATTGGGAATAATGATTTCGTCAATCACTTGTGCTTTTTATCGATTATCACTTATATTCAATTATATTGTAATAAGCGCATGGGGTTATAATTATGAAGAAAAAAAATTATAGTTATTAGTAAAGAGAAAAGAATACATCAATATTGTTACATTCTGTAAATACTTGATGAAGCCCATAAGGGACGTTTTTTCTCATTAAATGATTTTGAGGGCGGAGCTTAAAGGCTTAAGCTGGATTTCTACTCAATATCAAATCGGAATGGAACGGAACAAAAAGAACACTCAAATTTGATCGGCTATCCGCTAATTATTCTTTTGTGTTTATGCTTTTTCTTTTCACAAGAAAAGTTGAAATGATTTTAACTTTCAGTTTGGATGGGACCAGATCACAAAAAATAATTTCAGCAACCAATCAAATTCCAGAAATCGCTATTGTCCGTTTTGATCCGTTTCATTTCGTCTTAAGTGAAAATTCACATTTTGGTTCCATTAAAGTTGTTGTGCGAATTGTTGTGCAATTCGGACTTTACATTTGTAAACAAATCATTTGTCATTTTGTTGTACAACATGTGTTTTCATTGAAGTGGTAACGACAACTGTGGTGCGGCAGTTGTACAACGATTGCTCAACAATTCAATGGTTGCTCAAATTTTCATGTTAGTGAAAACCGACCTTTAATGCTCAACAATTTAATAGTTGCTCAACAATTTTCATGTTAGTGAAAATCGACCTTTAATGCTCAACAATTTAACAGTTGCTCAACAATTTTCATGTTTGTGAAAACCGACCTTTAATGCTCAACAATTTAACAGTTGCTCAACAATTTTCATGTTAGTGAAAACCGACCTTTAATGCTCAACAATTTAACAGTTGCTCAACAATTTTCATGTTAGTGAAAACCGACCTTTAATGCTCAACAATTTAACAGTTGCTCAACAATTTTCATGTTAGTCAAAACCGACCTTTAATGCTCAACAATTTAACAGTTGCTCAACAATTTTCATGTTAGTGAAAACCGACCTTTAATGCTCAACAATTTAACAGTTGCTCAAGAATTTTTATGTTAGTGAAAACCGACCTTTAACGGTTAAGTTCAATAGCTGCAACACTAAAAAATTCTGGCAATACATTTTTTCGTTAGACGCCAATACGTATATCTTGATTCATTCTACTTATGACCTTGTTAGTTAAAGAGCAAGAATTTTACTGGTGGATGGGTAAGGACTCAAAACATTCTGTGCTAACTATTCTTGAAAGTTGATGTACTACTAATAAAAGCTATTGGTTCGTTGGTTAGCCAATAATAGTCGTTAGCCCGTGAAAAAAAACGCACGTCGCAGCATAGTCAATAAAAATATATCACATTTGTTATTGTTAGCTTAAAAATTTTGTACGTGGTTTAGGATCACCCGATTTTAGCTGAGAGACGTATTAAGTCAGTATACTGGTACACTGAGTAAAGAAAAGATCATTACGTAATTTTGTAGCAAAATAAAGAAGTTGCTGCCAATAACACTGATAATGTTCTTGCAAAGGCTACAAGACCTCTCTTCACGTAAATGGTGGTAAAATAGCAATGCAAAGTGACGTAAAAATATATAGATATATTTACTTTCTTACTCATATTTATATTTCGGATATTTCACCTTACATCGTTACATTTCAGTTTTAGATTCTCAAGTATGCAGGTAGTCCTTGTGAGAAGCAGCTGTACAGTCTTTGTGTATATTCAACCCAGTGATTGCCTGCCTCATCCTTGATTTGTTTCGTTTTCCTTTCCCTTCGAATCACTGTCCATTTTCTTTAAACAAGCTTCCAAGAATTCACTTGAGCCCATCCGGCTCGAAGTTTTGCTTAAATCAAGCGTCGGCACCAAAATTTTACCGTTCTTTCTCGGGAGCACATTCGATCGTTTCGCCAAACTTCGCACGATGGTATCGATTTGCAATCGATGTATCGTTTCTTTGGCTTGTAAACTGTTTTTGCATTGGTTTAGTTCTTCAGATAAAGATCTTATTAAATTTTGTTTTTCTCTCAACTCTAACTTCATTCGTTCGTTTTCTTCTTGGCTGTTTATTGTATTATTTTCTGCGTTCATCTCATTGCTTACTCTACCATCTTTCTTCTCGGAGAACGAGGCTTCACCAAAATGGACGCCATTATCAAATATCTTCCCTGCAACCGACATATTGTTATCAATTTTAGAGCTGATTTGCTCTCTCGTAAAAATTTCTTTCATGAGATGACGCAAATGTTCGATATCTCCGATAAACTGATTCTTAAATATATCGATAAAATATCGCGTATCTTTGTTTAACGTTTTGTGGTGAAACGATAAAGCGTCCACTTTATCTCTCAGTGAGAGCAGATCCTCTTCAGTAGTAAAATCTAACACTTTTGTTGGCATGGCGTCCATGCCTAATTTTAAAGTTTCTAGCTCTTCCTTAACTTTGGTTAGTTCTACTTTTAAATCTTCAATCATTGATTCTTTATCGTTTATTTGGTACACGTGATCTTTTTCTCGATCACGACTTTCGAACGAATCGTTTAAAATACCTTCGATATGAGATTGGGAGTTCGTTAAACTTTTCTCTAACTCTGAAATCATGAGGTGCAGTTTTTCTATACCGTCTTCCTTCTCCTCGAGAAGTTTTTCCAACTCTTCCTCCTTGCTTTTAGAACTTGTCTCTATTTCTTTAATCTCTTCCAATAACGAAGTAATTCTCTTTTCTTTATTTTTTAAATCCTTTTTTGTCTTGTCCAAGTTTTCGCTATTCATTCGGTTTTTATCGCGTTGTTCGATGTATTGTTGATGGAGGTTTTCCAGTTGGTAGCCTTGACTTTCGATAATTTCCCAATCTTTCTCGATTTGTGATTCAGTGGTCTGCAGCTTTTGCTTTAATTTTTCAATTTTTGCTGACGCAACACCATCTTCTAGAAGAAAATGGCGTCACATTTAAATTTAATTCATTCTTATTTTACGAAACTAAGTTTCATTTAGCTCTTTATGTTTAAGAATGAGAACAGAGCAAAACTCTTAGTCAAATTAATAGAACAGTACATTAGACAAGAGAACATTCGAGTTTCCAAAGCTCTTTGTGAAGCATCTAAAAGGGAACTGGGGGCGAGAATGACATGAGGAAAATGCTGGCAAAGAAAATAGTACTGAGTCTCTCATTTTCTGCTTATTCACGACTTTTAACAAATGACAATAAATTTTAACCAACATTAAAATTTAAAAAACAAATAGTTTTTTTCGGATTACCCTGTGTTATTTTGGTTGGAATTAGCAAAAGTCTCAATATTCAATCCACAATAAAGGCAACACAAGGAGAATAAAAAAGTGAGTTTCGAGTTGAAATCCTTCTTGAGAAAAGATTTACCTGTTGAACGATCTGTATCGCATCCACTGTCTGCTCGAAGAAATTTCAGTGTACTTTCTTTATCACCAGTATACCTAACTCTCTCGTTGTCATTAGCAACTCCTTCATTTACCTTCTCGTCTTGTTGTTCGTTTATTATTTCTGACAATCTCGATTCCAATGATTTTAACTGATTCTTCAGCTCCACATTCTGCTCTTTTAATTTTTCATTATCTGAGCGAATTTCGTTAACGGTTTTTCCTGGTCTGTCCAACGCAATTGAGGCGTCTAAAATATCTGGTGTAGACAAGCCTCTGTCAGTAGGGTCTGCATACACCACGTCGTCAATCGATTCAGAGCAAGAAATTAATTTTAGATCGACACAAGTTTGAATTTTCCGCTTAAGTTTGTTGATACACCTCATTGCGTCTTCTAATCGTTTGTTCAAGTCTGGCTTTTGATTGGCTTTCATTTCTAACGTGTTTACATAGGCGCGAAGCTCGTCAATTTCCTTGCAGCACTGCTCAGTAAATGTAAACAATTCGCTAATCACGTTTTCTTCACCTTTAACCATCTCAGTCTCAGACGGTTGGGTTGTAAGAGATTCTTCTAAGAAACTTGGCGTTTCTAGTTCTATTATTCCTTCTTCCTTATTAACTTCTTTTTCTTTTTCATCAGTTTTCTTAATTTCCTCAATCTCTTTCCTCAATTTCTCAATAAATTTTTCTTTCGTGCCAATATCCTCCAGAAAATTATCTATGTCAACGTTTTGATTGCGAATAACTTTATTCTTCTCGCGAATTTTTTCGCGCGACAATTTTAGTTTTGTTTTCAATTTGAAGACGTAATCTTCGTTATAACTTTCACTTCCATCGTGAATGCTTTCCACATCAGAAACATCGCTTAAACCTGAAACAAAAAGTAGAAGAAGAGTGTTCATTCAAGTATGCTAAAGTTTACCTCCTGCGAAAAATATGTCATTTCATATAAAAGAGCTTGGAAATTTGTGCAACATCTTTTTATTTTTAAAAAAAATCTTTGTTGTTTTTCGAGATATAGGACTTGGAAGTTTATCTAATTATGCGAAATTATGACGTCATTTGATGCTGAGAAACAATCGCTGGTATAGGCATTAATTTGAATAACTAAATACTAACATTTTATGTAAATGTGTTCCAACATTTAAAACTGAATGTTTAAAAGCATCACACGCAACTTAATAAAAACTTTAAATGCGGTATCTCACTCATTATGCATACGTAATGTAGTTGATAAATAATTAGCATAATCAGCAGAGCTTTAAGTCCAAAGTCTAAGGAACGAAGAAAAATTTCTTGAGAAAAATAAAAGTTCCTAAATAACTGCCCATGTTTTTTCCTATGTACTCAACTTCTTTTTAGATGCATTGTGTTGGACGAAGAGGTTAGCTTTAAGCTTACGCTCATAAAAAGAGTAAGAGTCCCAATTTTTTTGTCAATAAATGGTTCAATAGAGGTTTCAATGGACTGTCCTAGTCTGTTTTTTGCATGTTTTCAACAAGGTTCTGAGATTTTTAAAATGAATTTCCAAGAATAAACACAGTAAAGAATAATCATATGTTATGTTTAGCTTTCCTCATGGTAACATTGCAACCTACCTAGCAAATTATTCCTTGGGTAATTCAAGAAAGTATTTGGTTTTGCTGATGGAAATGATAAGCTTCTTCGGAAACAATGTTGACATTCTACTGATGAGGAGCTCTCTTTGGAAATGCAGACTTCAGGTAGCGTCATGTCGGCTTCTTCCAGCGACATTTCTATAGCTTGCTTCGAATCATCTAAATTTAAATAGGCTTGTCAACAACAAAAACAACAACAACGAAAGAACAATAACACAGCAACAACGAAAACAACAATAACAACAACAACAACAGCAACGACATCGGCAACGACACTGACAACAACAACAACACCGACACCGACACCGACACCGACAACGACAACGACAAAAGCAACGACAACGACACCGACAGCGGCAACGAAAACGAAAACGAAAACGACAACAGCAATAAAAAATGATTATATTCAGTCCCTGCATTTTATGCCCTGAATTGACAAAAATTGAGAAATAAATATGAGATATAAAAGTTATCTTTATATTGCTTGATTTAAACTCAAAAAACAAGGTTTTAAAGGGAACCGATAAAAAGAATTAAAAGCAAAGCTACAAATGCAAACATACAAAAATAAAAACTTTTGTTTTCATGGAATTTTACTGTGTGTACATACGTATTAAGGTGACAAAAAGCAAGAAGTTGACAGAAATGTGTGATAAACTTTAGCATTCGTTTTCAAGCTGTTATTTGATGTGATATCAAATACAAATTCTTATTAGTTTGTAAATTAAAGAAGTGGCCTCTAAAGAGAAGGGAGAAAACAGGACCCTATATTATGGAAAAAAATGTCCTTGATTCTCATAACAAACGGAAAATGTTGGGGTCATATTTAATCACAAAATAATATTTCAATTTTGTTTCTGTAATTAATATGACTTCTGTACCAATCAAATGTTTTTATTGTTTTTACTCAAGTTTTTTCTCAAACCATCTCCAAAGGGTTTAAGAAAATAAAAAATTTAGAATCTTGAAAAATATTAACGTCAGCATAAAAATCGATGACGTCATGACATTTTTCATGACGTCATTTTTCAAATTTGTAGGATTTTATGTGGATATAAATCTTTTGGTATAAAAGATATAAAAGAGAGGGGACTTGGGACAACTTTAAAAGGACTGTCCTCAAAACGGTTAATTTTTCCAGTTGAACAGTCACAAGGCAATAAATTAAATAATCTTGAGTCACTTGAAAATACTTAAAATACGAAATAACAAAAATACCTGAAGAGGCTTTGATTTCGAAGGAAATATCTTCCGGTTTATCTTCCTGCTTATCAATAGCTACCACATCAATTTCTTTTTTTTCTTGTCTGTTCGAATCCTTCTTCAGCAGATGAATCGTATCTTCTTTTCTCTTGTTTTCTTGTTCCAATACTTCACATTTCTTTTGTACGGCAGATAAAGCTTTATTTTCGTTCAACAAAAATTCTTCTAACTTTTTCAAACTTTGTTGTCGTTCTTTTACATCCTCCTGAAGTTCTTCATTTTCTTTATTTAACTGTTCACATTTAACCTCTCTTTCTTTTAAAATTGTCATCAATTCTCTTACATCTTCTTCCTTCTGCATTATTTGTTCTTTTTGTTCCTCAACTTCATTTTCACATTCTTTATATTGAGAGATCATTTCGTTCAGTTCCTCCAACGTTTCTTTATGTTCTTTTTTTAACAACTCATATTTTGATTGGATATCTTCTACCTCGTCTGCTTTTGATTGGTTCAGCTCCAGTTGGTGCATAAGATGTTCTTGCTCCTCTATGGCTCTCTTTAAATTTTCAATCTCTACTTCACTTCTTTTTGTTTTTTGTTCATATTCTTTTTGGTCATCTTCCATTCCCTTGCTTAATAGTTGTAGTTCTGTGATCTTTTCTTCAGCTTTGCTTACATCTTTTAACAGCTCGGCTTCCTTTAGTCTGATTTGGTTAATCTCTTGTTTCAAAAGTTCTATTTCTTTGTTTTGCTCTTCAGCGGTTGCTGCACATTCTGTGAAATTTTTTTGTAGAGCGATTAGAGCCTTCTCCGAAACTTCTTTTTCGCTGTTACATTTGTGGTATTTTGTTTTTAAATCGTCAATTTTGTCGTACAGCATTTTATTTCTTTGTTTACATTCACTCAACTGTTGCTGGCAAACATCAAGCGCCTTTTCAATATGTTCCTTCGCGCGAAATCGTAACACTTGACCAATTCTCTTAGCTGGTTCGTCATCCGCTTTGTATAAAAGAGGTGGTTCAGACTCCATGTTGTCCATATCTTCTTCCTCAATGTCACTCTCAATATCAGTATCATCAAGGTCTCCGGTGGAGTAGTTTTTAAAAAAGTCCTCCATCTCAGACGCTAACTCACCCTCCTGAATGCAACTTGTAAAATCATCTGAATCGCTTTCTTTCTCAAGTAAATTTTCAGAACCTGCAACAGGATTTGATTCCAACAAAAATTTTACTGCAAATAATTCATCAACCGTTTCATTTTTATCTACATCTTCATTATTCTGTGAATGGTGTGTGAGTTGTAGCAGCTGCCGTTCCAAATGATCAATCGTTGATTTGTATTCTGAATTTCTTTGAGCTAGCTTGTCCAATTGTTTTTTTAATTCATCCGTGGATGCACCTTCTTCGTGTAGAGGAGAGTCAATCTTTAATACGATATTATCACCAGTGTGATCACTACTATGATTTTGACATTTATTATTTTGCCAATCAGGATCGCGTTGGATCCTTAAGTCTGCCAGTAACTCATTGGTAAAATCTTCACCTTTTAAGTCTTGCAGGATGGAGATTAACTCATTGTTACCAGATATTAACGCGCCGTTGTTATCAAGAAGTTCCTTTCTTTCGCTTTTCAAATTATTAATGAGCTTTTCATTTTCATTTGTATTCTCCTTTAACATTCTATTTTCGTATTTTAATGCTTTATTTTCTTCTTCCAGTTCTGCTTTTTCATATTCTCCAAGTATGTCGTTTTTAAAGAACAAATTGATACCTAAGCTTGGATCATCTGTATCAGCACTGTCACAAGTTGCAACTTCACCATTTTGCTTATTATCTTCAACTTGCTTCTTTAAGGCGTCGTTTCGATCCAGCAAACGATTGTTGATATCTTCCAGATTGACATTCTCTTTTTCTAAGTCCTCTAATTTCTTTTCCAAACCGTACAATTTTGTTTTAAGTTCAGAATTTCTTTTTGTCAGATCTTCAATGACGAACTGAAGCTCTTCTATGACAATTTCATTGTCACTCTCATCTACTGAGTAACTTCGGGTTTGTAGTGTATCTTTGATCTCAACTTCTGTCTGTGTGGCTTTTGTGAGTACTACACATGACAACTTTCTTAGTGCGTGTGTTTCCAGTGAGATATTTAATTCCTGGCTTACTTTTTTCAAAAATCCAGATTTTCTCTCATTGTCATACAAATTCGCTCTCATGCTTTCAACTTTTAATATTTCATTCTCATTCTCCAGTGAGCTGATTTGTTCCTTTAGCAACTCCACTTGTATCTTGGCACTATTTGCAGCTAAACTTTCTCTACGAAGATTTGAGTTTCTTTTCACCAACACATCGTTAGATTCTTTGATTTCTTCGTTCTCGTGAGCCAATAGTATGGCTTCCTCTTTAATGACCTCACATTCTCTATATAAGTTATCGCTATTCTCGAATCCTTTACTCTGCTCCTCAATGATAGCAAACTTGACAGCAAACTCCTTAGCTGAGGTGCTTACCTTTCTTTGTTTACCTGTTTTCTTCGGTTGCAATTCAGAGATTATCTTTTCCAGTTCAAGAATTTTCGATTGCAGATTGTCGCTGTTCAATTTCAAAGCTTCTGTTTCTATTAATTGCAGCTTCAATTTTTGTTCAATCCTTACTTTATCTGTTTTGGTATCTTGAATTTCTTGTCGCAGCTGGTGATTTTCTTTTTCTGTGCGTTTGTACTTCTTAGCTAAACCGTGCTCTTTGACTTCGCTTTCCAAAGATATAGCTGTTCTTTTTCTATTTTCTGTTATGTCCAACACATCTCCAGTCTTTTTCAATTCGTTTCCCTCTCTTTGCACTTGATCCTTAACCTGTTTTTCTAAATACCTCTTTTCAATTTGTAGATATTTAATTTGTGCTTTCAAACTTCCACATTCCTGTGAGACACTATGCTTGTCTCTTGTCGCCATTTCAAGGTCTGCTTTTAATACGAGAATGTCATTAGCCTTACTATAGTTATCACCAGAACTAATAATTGTTGACGGATCAGATATCAGTTCTATGTTATTCTCAATCAGTTTCTGCTTATAAAATTCGACATCTCTTTCTAAATACTCGAGGTCTTTTCTTAACTCACTTACAAGTTTAGTGTTCTTCAAATGCTTTGCTCTAACATCGACTAATTCTTGTTTCAAGCAATCAATCTGCTCGCTCTTATCAAACGAATCTTCCCTCTGCTGATCAATACAGGATTTTACATTCTTCAATTCTTGTTCCACTTCTCCGTACTTGCGTTCAAGAAACACACAGTTAGCTTCAGATAGTTTATATGCTTGTTCAAGATCAATGATTTCAGTTATATCTTCTTTTTTCTTTCGAGTTACTTCCTTTTCTTCTTCATCACTAATTTCCTCACTAAATTTCTTTTCTTTGGCAAACTCCTTTCTGCATTCTTTTAAGTGTGACAACTCGTTTTGCAATTGTCTGATTTTTCTCTTCATTTCCTCCGTTTCTCTTTTGGAAATTCTTAACAATCGTTCCAAATCGTCTTTACTATCTGTTGTCAATGCTGCATCATCGTGTGATAAAATCTCCTGCAAAGATATATCTAAAGATTTTAACGAAAAATCATCGTTCGGTGTTCTCTTTGGTAAAACTTTATCTCTTGATAAAGCTGAAGCAGCGACATTGTTGATGATTCTCTTTGCAACATCAAATGTCGTTGGATTGCAGGAATGTTGATATGCTTTGCTGGCTTTTCTCGTTGTTGCTGTAAAAGTAAAAATAATAAAGAAAAAATTAACATTTACCTAATATATTAATTTCAAGACCTCTTCTTATCACTGTGTAAAAACGTGAAATGAAAAGTTGGTAAGTTGTAAGAGTGGTAAATAGTGTTTTGAAAGCGATTATTTGGAAGTAACAAAGGACATCTCTGGTGTATGTAAGCGGATTGCGAGAATTAAGTTTCACGATAGGCGTACGCGTTGATAATTGATAGTTGATAATAAATTTAGCGAATAGCCTATTTTAATATATTTTGAGAAAATGAATTTTCACGTGTAAGCCTTCTAACAAATGGCGAGGATACCTTGCCAAAAACTTAAGACTTTACCCTTTCCCTAACATGCACTGGCGAGATGTAACTGGGTGATGCATAGTTGGAGCTCAAGTACCGTCCTACCAATTTCCACTATAAGTTTTCGCTTGATTCGTAAAATGTTTCGTTCTGCGAAAACCTACCTAAAGCTACGTGTGAAGTTATAAATCGCAAAAACTTTCCATTCCATTTCTGAAATTGAAGTATATCAATCGGTGTTATATACCGATCGGCATTTATTACGGAATTTTTAAAACTCATCAACATCATCAGTGCGAAAAGGAAAGTGAAAAAAAAAAACAAATAAATAAACAAAGAAACAAACAACTAACCTGTCTTGGACATTGCTTGAAAATGAACTGTATACAAAACGCCATTTTCTAGTTTTTGTATTCCCAAATCAGTCAAAAGGCTGCAAAGAATTTGCAACGGTTCGTTATCGTTATTTTTTGTTATCGGTAAGATATCTCCTGTTACACCAGCATTGCCAGTTGCCTTAAAAACGTTTATTTCTCTTGCCATCTGCTCAACATTATCTTTCATTGCACGCTGTTTTTCTTTCATCTGATCACACTGTTTGTAGCTCTCATGCAACATTTTAGATAATTCTTCAACAATATTCTCCTCTTCCCTCCATGTGGAAACACTGTAAACATCTCCCAGATTGCCACTTCGAATTTTCATTGCTTCCTTTTCTTTCTCCGACACACAAATACCACTGAAGCTCATAACTTGATAATCATCACCGGATTGGATATTGATCCGATAAGTCTGGTTTGGTTGCAAATTATCAAGGCCTACTCTTTTGGCAAGTCCTGTCAATGTTTTATTTATATTTTGCAAACTCTGGTTAGATCTTTCTAATTCAGTTGAACGGTCTTTTTCATCTATTAAAGCTTTTTCCAGTAATAGCTCCTCAGATTCATTGGCGTTGTTGTTGTTCTCTAGCTTCAAAATATCAATATTCTTTGCTCTAACGTAAAGCAACTTTGGATGGTAAGCCTCCTTTAGGTGAAGAATGCCTTCTTTTAATTCATCATTTTCTTCTTTGTATTGCTTCATCTTTTGAACTTGTTCTTCATGATGTTTCTCTTTTTCGTTTTCCTTTTTCTGATGTGCCTTTAGCTTTTCCTCAAGGTTTTCAATCTCATCGTTTAAATTGTTATTCTCTTCAAGTAATTCTTTATTTTCATCGTAGATTTCTTGTACTTTGATATTTATAGTTGCTAAATGTTCATTTCTTTTACTTAACCCTTCAACCTTTGTTTCGAGTGTAGAAATCTTCTCAAAACTATCCTTTTCTTGTTTGTTCTTCTTATCATCTAAGGAATCTTTGACGTGAACAATTTTACCTTTGGTGATTTCCATTTCTTCTTCACCGGAATCACTAAACTTTCCTTCATCCTGGAACCGGACGATCCTTGCTTTTCTCGGATTATCATCTCTAGCAATGTAATCGTCAATTTCGACAACATCTAGCTGCGACTGCAAATACATATTCTCTTCAGAGAGTTTCTGATTTAAATGAAATAAATCATCCACATCGACAGTTAAAGTATCCTTCTGGATTACCAATGCTTCATTTTCAATACTCATCCTTCGATGTTCTTTCTTTAGCGTTTCAACTTTTTGATTTAGGTCCATATTTATACGATTGCTCAAAACAGTGGAATCGATTTCGATATCTGGATTGGGTTTTGAAATGCCATACTTTGACAAAATGGCGATTTCCTGTTCTTCAAATGTAGAGTAACAGGATGCTATCTCCTCTAAAGCTTCGTTGAAATGTTCATTTTTTTCCAAGTAATCTTGATGCTTTAGTAGGTTTGTCTCTAATTCTTTATCTATGCGCTTTAATACACGAACCAACGATTCTTGTTTCTCGAATAATTCCTCTTGTAATTGAGCACACTCTTGTTCAGTTCTTCTTTTGCACTTTTCCATTTCGGAAACAGTTTCATCAACAACATTGATTTGTTTCTGAAGAAATTCAGATTGCATATTTGCATCTTGCAATTGTTGAATTAATACTGAAATTTTATCAGAAGCTGCATCTAAACTTTGGCGAAATATTTGATTATTTTCTTGACTTTTTCGTATTTCTTTTTCGATATCATTTAACTTTTTCTCAGATGTGATACTGAACTTTTCCATCTTCTTCTTTCTTTTTCTCAACTCATGTTGATTCTTCTTCCAACCTGAATAAACATCGTCCGTAAGACAGAAGTCATCATCACCATTACATTGCTCACGAAAGGGGATGTTCAAGAAATTTTCAATGTCCTTGATGATTGATTCTTTCATGTTCGGTTCTTCCATTCCATGCTTGACTAATTGAGATTTTATTTCCTGAAGAAGTTTCCTCGCTACCTTGTAATTAATTTGGCTTTGAAATGGCTCTGACACCTCCCATTGTTCTTCTTCTTGTCCTAAGAAAGAATATAGAATTGCAGGTATTTTATAAGGTTCTCCTTTGTGTTGTAAAAAGAGCTGACATTGTGACAGATAATAAAATAATTTGTCATCTTTTTAACAATTCACTTGTAAAAATAGAATCCTCTATAAATAGAATGAAATAGGTTCCGCTAAGAAATGTTGTAAACCTTTTTATCATCTCTTTATAACACAAACATAAAAGAAGGTGATCTATCGTAATTCAAGCACTTAAATAAATTATCTCAGGTTTTTGCACGTGTCGCAAAGAATTTTGGACTTCAAAATTAGGAATGATGTAAACTAGAATATCGAAAATATGATGGCAGCAAGACTAAAGATGCGGTTTGCAAACTATATGGACCATTCTGGGCTTTTTACACAACGTTCTCTTAACTCTTCAGCCAAAAAGCGTGTGTGAGGGAGAAGGGGGGGGGGAGAGGGGTATAACCCCCTTTCCACCATCGTAGAGTCTGCTGGCAAGGGTATATCAATAAAACGTTAACTTGCTTAAAGGTAACGTTCGGATTTTTAAACAGGTTTAACAATGTTATTTTATAAGTTTGAAATATATTTTAATAAACTACTTAACATCATCAGGTCTAAAATAGTTCATACCTTTTTCTGCGTTTTTGGTCACGATGTTTAACAGCGCAGTTCGAAGGATATCTCTTTCGAGTTTGATATCTTCCACGCGGTCAATGCTTCCATTTTTAGTATATTCATCAAGTCTGTTAAAGTATTCTTTCCACTGGGCTACTATGCTTTTTTCATCATCGTTACTTTCTTCCATTAATTTTTGCAGCAGTTCCAAGTTGTTCCTTTGAACCCGAGGTTCATTCACATATGGTGACGTCATCATTTGGAATAACTACATCTTAATTAGAAAAATTAAAAAAATGACATACCTAAAAACAGAACATATCTTAAATGTAAGCAAGTAAATTCAGCGTGACGTGAGGTTGTTGAATTATTTAGAAGGCTATCACAAACACTTTCTATTGTAATGGTTTTAAAGAAGCTTTTCTTTTCCAACGTATACGTAAACTTCATATTTTTCACGCATGCCACAGCTGTGTATTGGCCATTCCAGGCCTGGCATATAAATACAAAAATATTGATAACTGACGTTATTAGAGGATAACTTAAAAATTCGTCTAATTATTACTTTCTTATAATCACTTGACAGCTATGTGTAACCGTCAAAAATTCACAAAATTTGTCAACTTAAAAAAGTTTTAGCTCCTTCCCCCGTACCCTATAATTTGAATTGAGGAGGTCAATTTGCAAAAGATTTTCATATGTTTAAGTAAGAAAGTACTAAGACTATGTCCCAATAACCTTTGCAGTATCTGAGGTGTCTGAAAGCTCACCCTCCCTTCACACATTGTATTCCAATTTCATCAAGTTGCTGTGTTTTTATGCACTTGATTTATATTTAGTTTTTTTATTCATCAGCTTAGACAAAAGTGAAGGATTGCATCAATTTTCTTCATTTTAGCAGGGAAGCAAATGTATGATAAAACGGGAACAACAAAATTGTTGAATAAAAATATTCTTACCTCTCAGTCATTCTTTTTTTATTATTATATTCTTTTCTTAGTTTGTTAAAATTAATTAGATACGAAAAAATCACAGTATACAAATATTTGTTCTGCAAATTACACAACAAATATGTCTTTTTGTTCTGTGGTTTACACATTACATTCAGCTTCATTAAAAAATGTAAACATATTTTTGATTTTGTTTATTTATGATGTCCATGCAACAATAACACTGTGAAGCGGGTACAGCTAACTATTTATCTTTCGACTTTGTTTTTATCAAATTCGTTTTTCACCAAATCCTTGCTTAAGATATGATAGTTTCCGTAGGGACCGTAAGGGACACTGGATACGAGGTTGGAACATTAACGAGTGGGGGAATGTCAAATCCCCCAATAAAAACATAATAATGACATTATCAGTGATTTGCGATTTCGTTCCCAGTGCATAATTTGTGTAAATATTATCGTTTCTTAAAATTTGTTTTGAAACTTTTCGTGAAAAATCCTATTTGTCGATGTAAAACAGCGGAAAAAGATTGTAAACTAGATGTTACGTAATCTTTGATTCCGACCAATTAAAGAAAGGCGCTATTTAATTGGCGGCAATTTTGAAAACAACTTTTTACCGTGACTGTTCAGGGAAGAAAAGACTAAATTTCGATTTTGTACCAAAAACAACGTTATGGCTCATTAACATAAGAAAGCTATCTCATTTCTACTGGGTAATAAAAAAAAAATAAGGCATAGATAGACACACGGAAATATTGTTTTGATTTGTTTGTAACTCGACTCTGGAGATTACAAGTGGCTGTTCAATTTTTATACCGCGACGTAGTAGACAATAATCCTAGTTCTTTTACAAAAAAACACATTTTCTGAATTTCACTCTAAGAGTCAAAATTGGTGGATTCAAATATGCAAGGCAAGCAGAGTATAACCTTGGAGGAAATGTAGAACGGAGTCATTCGCATTCTCGGTTTATAAAAACTTAAATTCTAAAAATACAAAGGGTAGTATTTTTAACTCAACGAGAAACATTATTCTGGTATTTTATCTACTTTTATATTTTGCGTTACGTTGAAAATTATTGAAAAAATACACCTTTCCCGAATTAGTTTTCTTTGATGTACCGCTGCTATTTCTAAACTTTTTCAATCAAAATGAATGTGATTTTTGAAATCCTCACCGGAAACTTGATGGAATGTGAAATCTACAGATTTATACAACAAACAACCAGCCTACAACAGGTTTTTTAATTTTGTCCTAATTGAACTCTGCTTGAAACTTGAAAGACAAGCGGAAAATTAAGAAGATTTTGACCGCGACATTAATACCACCAAAACAGCATTTTTACATGTCGAATTGTTAAAAATTTATACACACACCAATTCAATGATGTTGAATATGACCCCAAAGTCAAAACATCAAAATTCTAAAATTTTAAAAAACATGTAATTCAGGAAACGTGTATTCTACATGGCGATCATTTTGTCACGTCATTTGAAACAACGTGAACACTTTTGACACTTTTTTATCAACCTTACACTTGGTTGGTGGTGTAGCCTAAACACTGCTGCTGACTACACACCGAGTTGTTATAGGCTAAGACTGATATATGGATCCAAACTTAAACAACTTGCCAGACTGAAATTTAAAAAGTGAAGCAAATGGCTTAAATCTAAATAATGCAACAAGGTGCATGAAAAATAGTTCTTAAAAACTTTTCTGATTAATAATAACATTTAAGTATAAAAATAGCAAGTTTGAAGCTGAAATCTTGTAACGTTTGAATATCACACGTAGCAATTTTTTTTCAACGTTTTGGTTGAATTTTTTTTTGCCCTTAGCAACTAAGATTTAAATATTACATAAGGAGTTGCGTATAAAAACGTGTACAGCTTAAAACTTGTATAAATAACACAAAACAAAAAAATATGGTTACATTTTTCTCTTGCTTTTGCAACAATTCATTCCAAAATATTATCGTGTACTTTAAGGGCAGAAATTTCGCAATTTTGGCCCCTTTACGCGAAAAAATTTAACCTGAAATTCGCGAAAGTTATTTTGGCGAAAAATCGAAAGTTTTTTCCAAGTTTTAAAAGCCGAAAACTCTTAAATAACGAGGGCTCCGAGGACAAGGGTAGAAATAATAGAATCACAACGAAAAAAATAATCATTGTCATTCGCGAAACTTTTTGTTCCCAAAAATGAAGATTTTGGAAAATTCGCGAAAGTGTTTTCTGTAAAATTTCAGAATTTTTTATCCTCGCGAAAATTTTTGCCCGCGAAAATTTCTGCCCTTAAAGTACGTCCTACCTGACGTGATGTCGTTGGTTTGTGATGTTTGATGTTCTTCGCTTGCTTTTCGCGAGCTCTTCTCAGAGCTTCAAAGATGTATCAATAACTCTTATTGAATGCAGCTGAACCATGGAGAAGTTTTTCACTTTAATTAAACTAAGTCACATGATGCAAACAATGCGGAAGGTGATAATTAAATTAAGTCACGTGATGCAAACAACGCGGAAGGTGGTTGAAGAAATATTTGAGCATGATTTCGCAAGTAGAAAGAAAAATAAATTATGAACACAAAAACAATAACCTCGGTTCTATGAATTGTTAAGTTTTTATATCTAAACGGATTTTTTATTTGTCTCTCCGCAAGAATTGAAAAGTTCTTTCGGGCTGAAAACTTGTGTTTGAATTGTAAGCTATATACAACAACATTTCGTTTGTAACTCTCGTTTTTATTGATCGAAAATGCCTTCATTTGAAGAACATTCCATTGCACAAACAAAAAATGCATGAAGAAATGCTGAAAGCTTAATCAAGTGAACATTTCATTTTTTTCATGAAGAGGATTTTTTTTATCTATACAGCCTATTCCCATTTTTCTGCTATTGACGTTCCGTTAATATTACTAACTGGTGAAGTATAAAATCACAATTCGTAAAACTATCCTTGCTACATTATTTGAAAGTCTCGATGGGCATGCAAGGCTCAATCGCAAATGGGTATAAATCACGCAAAGCACTGGATAAAAAATTATTTTACCACAAACCTCGCGTGATTTTAACTATTATACAGCGTTGAATGTTTCCGCCATGATAAAATGAATTTCAAGTCAAAGCAAAATGGAATGGATCGGAACGGAACGGACTAATGTGATTTCTGGAGTATGATTGGTTGGTGAACCATTACGTTCTGATCCAAACTGAAAGTTGGAATCATTTCAACTTTTCTTGCGAAAAAATTATAAAAACACTAGAATAGGTAGTAAGTAAAAAATAATAAAGTTTTACTTGTTTTGTTCCGTTCGGTTTGGTTTTGCTGTCAAATGGAAATTCAGCTTAGTTTTTCTGACTAAGATTGAATTTCCTGTAGAGTCAGCTAGTCTAAATATAAAATGAAAAAAAAACACGTCTTTGAAAGATATCAATTTGAAAAAGCAATTTCTTTTTGCAAAAGTGACGGTACGCAAGAAATAAATTAAAAAGAAGGTTGTTGATCCTTGGGATACAATGTGTTTCAGAAGTAAAGACTTTCAGGAATATTTTATAGGGATTAAATATTTCTTCAAACTTACAGACAAATTTTGCTTAAAAATATAATAAGCATCACGATGCTCAGAAAAAAATCTTAAAAATTTTTGGACATCAAGTTAAACAACGTCCATCACTGTAACAAAAAAATGTCTTTTAAAAATGGTAAATCTTTATAAATGTAAAATTCAACTTTAAAACATTTCAGACACCTTTGATATCGATAAAGTATATTTTTCTGTATAACTAAATTTGAGAAAGATTCACCTATACATACACAACATCCGGGTAAGCTATCTGCGTACATCACTGACGTGTAGTGGGTTCGTCTGCAGGTCCCAGTTCTTGGGACCGCGTATTGAATCCTGCTCGCTGCCAACCAGTATGTTAGTGACGCGCAAAGTAGTTCTACTTCAATTTGAACAAATGTCATCACATCCGTTACCATGTGAAATATCAATAAAGTAGAATCGGAAATACATATCTCTCATATTAACAGATGTACTTTTCTGTTTAAAAAGGTCCCGCGAAGCCTCACCGTGACTTTTCCGCAGATGGATGATTTGTTCACAGCGCACTCATGAAACTTTCTACGGAGTCATCAACTAGTACGTATTATGAAAGCATATCTTGGAACAATCCCACGTTTTCCAGACTATCAAACCAGATTTGAGACATATTGACAAAGACTGTTTGAAAATATCACCAAGTGAATGCCTCTTTATACTAACTTCTCCGTGGACACACACTCTATAAGGAACTCGGCTCTCTGGTAAAATTTGACATATAGTTTAATTTTCATTTTATTCAATTGTGGATGGTATGCCTGTAGGAGAGGTGATTTAGAAAAGAGATAAGCTTCATATAATGCGATTAAAAAGGGATATGCAACAAGCAGATAATGCACAGCGATTCGTTTAATATTAAGATTTATCTCGACTCAATCTCATGAGATATTGTTTTAATGAGACTGGATCAACCTCGATCTCAGGACAGACGTCAGACCTATCAATAAGCGCAGCGCCGATGAGAGTCAAAAAGCCCTGGGATTGAGGTTAGAGAGTTGGTAACAAATGGGCATGCAATAGCTGTTTAATATACTTTTAATTGTTATTTGTCTGTTGCCTGTTGAATTAAATCTAAGTTTTCAGTTGACTTAAACCAAAATGGATTGGATATATATAAGCATTTTATTTTCGTATGTATGGCCAAGACGCGTCACGTGGTTTTCAGTTATTAAAAGACACGCAAGGCATGACCGCTGTTTGTTCGCGACTTTTTCAAATGAAAACTCAAGAAGGCGGCTCAACGGGCACAAGTAACGCCGAACCTGAAATACTTCAACATCTTAAACTTTGGAACTAAACAAAAATTTGTCGCAGAGGCTAAACAACGGAACGAAAATATTGAACAGAAAAAAAGTTTGTGAAATTGAATTAGAGCAATGATGAGGCGCATTCTTCTTTAAAAAATCTTAATTCTTTGGAAAGCCTTATGATTTTCACGAGAACCATAGTCACAAGAGAGAGACTATGCGAGAACTAAACATGACGCAGTATTCGCTACAAGTTTTGTGCAATAATAAAGCAGTAGTCTGGAAGAGCGAAAACTACGCAAGCCATTGTATCACAAAAACTTACAGGTACTGGCAGAATTTTTTTTTTGATATTTTCAAAGCAGATAAAATAAACTTTAAACTTATGAGAGTCACACAACTAAAAAGAAAAGCAAAATATAAGTATAACAAGTAAAAAAAATGGTTGGTAAATATATTAATAGTATACTAGTTATTGAGCAAAAATGCTGGCCAGTTTTTAGGTTTTTTTTAACCATTGTTGTCTAAGTCGTTTGTTAAAGAACTAGGTATATTAATACCTTAATTTTCGTGGCAGAAACAAGAAACTCTGTGGTTTTTAACACGTTGTTCTTTGATGCCGAGCTGTACTCTACCACCGTTTGTGTCAAATAGCTATGCCACAAAGCGGATTGAAGTTTTTCCCTGGCTAAAAGGCGGCGAAGCACCCTTCTTCGTTTCTCATACTTAAGCAGTGAAAAAACATTTTTTCTCTCAATATTTTATGAACACCAAACAGAAAAAGAGATGTAATATCTTCTCTCTCTAACAATACAAGACATCACGACACATCTATCTGCACACGTCTGTTAATATTCATTATTCACATGAAACTTTATAAAATATACAGAAAGCAATTGGAATGGTAATAACTTCATATAAAAGCAACATAGCCCGTCTGTGGTTCACAGCATAGCGAGATTGGAATGATTGGAAGTCATTTGTGTGTGGGAACGGCTGGTTAGGTACTGGGACTTCTAGAAAACTACACAGTGGTCCCCAACCCTCTTTTACGTTATACACAAGTAATTTCTCCTTAGGTACATTTTGCTTGACGTCTTCCACCCAATTGTTGTAATATTCCACCCCGTTACCGGCATTTAACGATTCAATCATTACGCGAAAGCGATCATGTCGAAACAAGAAAGCAACAAACTTCTTAACGTTGAAAAGATATGATTTGAAAAGTCCGAGCATTTCAAAGATATCATCTGGAAATTGGAAACTTCTGACTACATAAGGTAGAATGGTTTTATTTATTGATCGTTCCCACGATTCCGGGTCCCGCACATTCAGCAACACTTTAGCGTCAGGAAATACTTTCATCAGTCTTTGATAAAATAAATTTGCAGGTACGTCCACGGTGGCAACATAACCGTTTGAAAGAAAGAAGTCTTTGAACTCCTCATCTGTCATGTCATTGTTTACTATGCGTTTCCATTCTTTTTGGTGGTACGGAACTGCCATCTGCATGTGGTGACATTTACCATGTAAAATAATTTCTAAAGCTGTTTTTGTTGAATGCGTTCCACTTCGAGATAGGCCTGCCCCGATTACAATAAATTTATTTCTTGTGCTCATCTTTTCTCCTCTCTGAAACTTCGTCAATGTTGTGTTTTTTAATAACTCCAGTTTCTACGTTTCCGTAATACGATTAGCACTCTCCTCCACTGCAACTAATCACTAAGATGGCGGCAATGCGTACGGTCATGCTTCGACTTGCTTTGAAGATAATTCTAATTCTTATGATAAAGAAACCGTCGTTAGCATCCAGCAACTCAGTGTGTTACAGTTTTTATGGAGAAGAAGTAGAAGATGTAGAAAATACGTATATTACTGAATCAATGTTTGTGATACAACGTGGTAAAGTTATAAAATTTAAGCCTAAAGTAGCTTTTGAGTTTTTGTTGATTCTTAGTGGCGATATTGAGACGTGTCCAGGTCCAACGCAGCGATCAATTCCAGAACTTGAAAGTCTGTTAAGTTGTAGAGGAATGTACATTTTTAATCAAAATGTAAGGGCACTGCTAATACAATAATAACCGATTACCCCGGGCTGTACCGCAAAATATCGCCCGAGGTCTAAGTGCCGACCGAGCTTGCGAGGTCGGTGCAATGACTGAGGGAGATATTTTCGGTACAACACGGGGTAATCGGTTATTATTGTATTTGTTAACCGTCTAAGTTAGATAAAAATAAAAAATAAGAATTTCTGTTTAATGTTCTGAAAATAATATAATCCACTAGCACTACTTTCGTTAACACTCGACGTCAAAATTCGAAACAGTCCTGTCTAAGAACAAACATTCTATTCAGAATTCGAAAGTCCCTATAGAATAAATCTTTGTAAACAAAACATTACGATGTTCCACACTAACAGAAGAATGAATTAAAGTTGAATATTCAACTAAAATTTAGTTACAGCGAATGTCGAAGTAAATTTTTTAACTAGCTAGCTTGGGCTAACAGAATAACATGGGCTTCAACGAGTTTTACATTGACTGAGTAACCAAAATGCTAAAGAAGCGACTCTGAAAATGAAAGGAGACGTATCTCTATAATAATAGCCGTATTATGTGTGATCAAAATGGTTGCGCGCAGCTTTTTTCGGAAAGAACAGGAATAAGTAAAGCTAAGTTAGCTAGCTAGCTAGCCAAGCTGATTTAAAATCTACGTTCCTTGCCAAACTCTTAAAATTGATGATTTAAGATTTGTATGTGGGCAAAAAAACCCGTAAATATATGTGCCTTAACATGTGAGAGATAGAGAAACGTTCCTTCTGGCGCAGGCGCACGCACACGTCACAGTAAGTCCTTATTATTCCCTACCATGTCATATTTAATAGGGTAAAGTCCCTATCATGCGGTGTTGAGTAGGGTAACTCCCTATAAAATGATGACGTCATCAAATACATCAAATGAGTTAAAATTCTAGCACAGGGGAATTCCATAATGATACTAATAATCATCAAAAATCAACACATGCGCAATAAAGACACGCTAGATCGAGCATAATGAAATCCTCTGACAAAGTAAAAACTTTATACAATAAAGAAATGAATACACACACCGTAAAACAGTTACGTGATATCGCAAAAAGCCGTGGCTTATCCGGATATTATAGACTACGCAAGGCTGAATTAGTTGATATGTTGGAGGAGCAACCTAGGAGGGCTATACAACCAGTCAGACCTATAGCACAAGAGGATATGGACCTCTTCGAGAAACAGGAGATGGCCAAGACCCGTCAAACTATGGGGGATAAAATCCAGGAATGGCACAACTGGCTATTACCCCCATCCGAGATGGATATATTCGAGAAACAGGAGCTGTCGAAAAATCGTTCTGTTGTAAGAGATGGGATGAAGGGATGGTACAACGGGTTAGTTGATGCTGTCCCCAAACCTATAAAGGAGGGGGTCAAGAGGACCTATGCAGCCTTTAAACGTGGGGTGATGGGACTCTATGGCATGGCAGCCAACACAAAACCTACACTTCATAATGAGGTAGAAAAGGAGGCCGAGGAAGACTATCTATATGAACATCCTGGGAAGATTTTACCCCCCAGGAACATAAGCATGCTCACCATAGGACCTTCCGAAGTTTCCGCATTCCCGGTATAGGAGGAGCGGACGTCGACGGGTATATAGAGATGGTGCGACCAAACGTGAAAACCTTGGTTGAGAGGCAGGTAGAAGATATGGGGTCGGCAAAGATACAGCTGTCACTATGGATCATGTGGAAAAAGCCAATAGAGGGAACCAAGGACAAGTATGAGGAGGCGAATAAAGTCTTTCATAGTAATATGGCCTCAGTATTCCAGGGTAGCAACGTAGATGACATGCTGGATACGATGTTTGCCCAGGTTAAAACACATGTGGAAAATCCAGCATTACCTAAAAGTGGCTTTACGATCGGTCGAATCCTGCATCTCGACGTAGACTTCCATAAATTGAGACTAACAAGAGGCTCATCGTACATAGAACTACCTAAATGGGTAGCCTCAAAGAAGGCAATTATTAATCCAAAAAATGAAGACGAGGAGTGCTTCAAGTGGAGTATAATAGCATCCTTACATCATGAGAAGATTGAAAAAGACCCACAAAGAATCGGCAAGCTGAAACCCTACGCAGGCCTATACAATTGGGATGGTATAGAGTTCCCAACAAGCATCAAAAGCATATATAAGTTTGAGGAGAACAACAAGGAGATTGCGGTAAAAATCCTATACATAACGGGAAAAAAGATCAACATCCTACGCCGATCGGTGCGCAATGGACGTACCAAGGTGGTGACCCTATTGCTTATCACCATGATAAAAAGACTCACTATACAGCTGTTAAAAGTTTATCGAGGCTCCTGGGCAAGGAGATCTCGAGTAATAGGAACGCAATGCATTTTTGTTTAAACTGTCTACAAGGCTTTCCCACATCTGAATCGAGGGACAAGCATTATAGGTATTGTATAGACCACGGGGCTGTTAAAATTACGATGCCAACAGAGGCCGTAAAATGGCTATACTATAGGGATGGGCAGATGCAATTTAAAGTACCATTTGCAATATATGCCGATTTTGAAAGCTTATTGATACCAATGGAGGAGGATGCAAGGGAGACTAAGACGAAAAAGCTGAACAAACATGTACCGTCTGGCTGGTGCACATATAGTACCTTTGCCTATGGGGATGTACCGGATCCCCTAACAGTCTACAGGGGCGAGGACTGTGTGACGAGGTTCGTCAACCATCTAACAGAGGTCCTAAAAAGGGAACATTACGAGCCATAAAGTCAGGGACCATTGTCACTATACCGGACTATATAGGGGTGCGGCCCATAACAGTTGCAACCTCAAATACAAGATACCTAGTCATATACCCATCATATTCCACAACCTAAGCGGGTACGACACGCATCTATTTATCCGAGAACTGGGTGAAAAATATGACACCCAGGACATCGGATGCATTGCAGAGAACCCGGAGAAATATATCAGTTTCAACGTGAAAATTAAGGTACCACTTGGAGGTATGGGATATGGTGATGGGGAGGTGTACAAAAAGATTGAGATTAGGTTCATAGATTCCTGTCCGTTTATGGCATCCTCGTTAGACAAATTAGCAAGCAATCTCATTGGAACAAACGCCGCCGGTATGAAATGCCAGCAGTGTACAGATATATGTCTGGAATTCCAGAGCAAAGACGCTGAATACATGGCAAAATTCTACTGTAAAAATTGCAACTCAAATACCACCAAGCAGCTTAGTCGGGACCAGGTAAAGGCAAACGTACCATCCATGGCCGGATTCATCAATAAAGATGATACCTTCAGACTGATGCTTCGAAAAGGCGTGTACCCCTATGAGTATATGGATGGATGGCAGCGATTCGAAGAGTTGGAGCTACCTCCAAAGGAGGCATTCTACAGCAAGCTGAATATGAAGGGTATCAGTGACAGGGACCATGAATATGCTAAAAAGGTATGGAATTGTATAACTCCAGAGGGTGATAACACCACCATGGGGGACTACCATAACATCTACCTGACCATAGACGTCCTGCTATTAGCCGACGTCTTCGAGACATTTCGAGGCGTCTGTTTGGACAACTACAGCCTTGACCCTGCACACTTCTACAGCGCACCTGGTTTGGCATGGAAAGCAGCACTGAAATATACCAAAATCAAGCTAGAGCTTCTCACAGACCCCGACATGCTATTGATGTTCGAAAAAGGTATCCGTGGAGGTATAGTCCAGGCCGTACATCGTTATGCCAAGGCAAATAACAAATACATGGGGGACCAGTACGATCCGGAGGTTGAATTATCATACCTCCAGTACCTCGACGCAAACAACCTGTACGGCTGGGCGATGCGTCAAGATCTGCCCAAGGATGGCTTCAAATGGGTCCGAAACGTTGAGGCATTCACCAAAAGAGGGATGATCAGGAAGCTCGTTGAGGATAATAAACATGGGTACATTTTGGAGGTAGATATCGATTACCCCGAGGAACTACATCAGAAACATAATGAGCTGCCGTTTCTACCCGAACGCATGTTAGTCCATAAGGTTGAGAAACTGGTACCGAATTTGGAAGACAAGCGCAGATATGTGGTACATATAAGAGCTCTTTACGAGGCTATAAAACATGGGCTTGAATTGAAAAAAGTATACAGGGCTATCAGGTTCAACCAGAAGGCGTGGTTGAAGGGGTACATTGATCACAACACGGGGTTGAGAACAAACGCAAAGAACGAGTTTGAGAAGGATTTCTATAAGCTCATGAACCTCTCGGTCTTCGGAAAGACGATGGAAAATATACGCAATCACCGCAACATTCAGTTGGTCACCAATGAGGACAAGTACATGAAGCTCGTAATGAAGCCTAATTTCAAGGGTGTAAGCAGGTTCAGCAAAAACCTACTAGGTGTGGAGATGGGTAAGACCGAGGTGAAGATGAATAAGCCCATATACATCGGCCAGGCTATATTGGATTTGAGTAAGCTGGTCATGTACGAGTTTCACTACGATTTCATGCAGCCCAAATACGGTAGCAAGCTCCAACTCTGTTACATGGACACGGACAGCTTCGTTTACCACATCAGAACGGAGGACTTTTACAAGGATATAGCGCAGGATGTTGAAGCACGTTTCGATACGAGTGCCTATAATCCTGATGATGGAAGGCTTCTCCCAAGAATAAGAAGGTGGTAGGCCTGATGAAGGATGAGCTGGGTGGTAAAATCATGACAGAGTTCATCATCCTGAGGGCCAAGCTATATGCGTACAAGAGCCTTACCAAAGAGGGCGGTGTTCGCAAAGCGAAGGGTGTGAAGAGGTGTGTCACCGAAAAATCCATCACTTTAGACGATTATCAGCAGTGTCTGGAAGAGGGCGTTGACGTCTATAAGAGTCAGGTCCTAATTCAAAATAAGAACCATAAGGTCTATACCCAGGAGGTGAACAAGCTGGAACTCAACAGGGCAGATGACAAACGGATCGTACAACCCGATCAAATTTCAACGCTTGCCAGAGGCTGCAGGGAAATAAAATGGAGGCATGTTTGTATATAGCCATAATCCTCCCCTATGTCATGATCGCGTTTTGCTTCCTCAAATATAGACATATAATAAAGATGACATCCGATATTGCACAAGTATTCGACACAGCCTCTGCAGAAACCTATGAGCAGATAGAGAAACCTATCGATAAGCGCCAAATTTTAAAGGAGGCCCTGAGGAAAGGCAAGGGGTACCTTTTACCCAAAAAATGCACAGAAGGGTTTGTTGACAAGGCTCCGGAGGAGGCTATCGATAAGGTACATACAGAGTATGTACAGCGGGAACTCCAGGAGAAGGGGGAGAAGACGGCAAAAGCACTGTCAACCCACGTGATCAGCCTATATGCCAGCATGATTGGAAATATAGTTGATATTGACTCCGTTGAGGAGCTAAGGAGAGATATCGAGGAAGACCCTATCATTAAAGAGTATATTACGGACCTTGGAATATTAGTATATTGCACGCTTGGGAGGGTACAAATTTAGTAGGGGCGGGAATGAAAACAAGCCCGCGGCCCATCTGGAGCTTCAGCAGGGAAAACAGGGCAAATCTCAACCAAATATCGATATTTTCAAAATGCAATGATTTTTTTCTTCAAAAATGACACTAATAAATGACAAGCAAGCATGATGATAACAATATAGGTCCAAAGGAGACGATGGTCATTGACTCCTTATGGGAATCGGTCAGATTGGTGTCGTACACTATCCTGATCGCCATGGGGGCAAAAAAAGCTTTGGGGGTTTCCAGGCCTGGCGCTAAGATGGATTTGGAAGACGGCCTTAATGACGGCAGCAATATTATTCGACGAATATGCCATCAAACAGGGATGGTATAAGAAGTCCCCGATACCTTCGAAATAGACCGCATGGTAATGTTTCTATTTTGCCTCTTAAGGCAAAATAGAAAATGGAGGAGGCTAAGGAGTGCTCAAAATGCAAAAAAGTCTTAACCCTGGACAATTTCGGTATCAAGCCTTGTGGTCGGCTAAATCAACAGTGCATAAATTGCCTCAATATTAGCAAGTGCCACCCCGGAAATCAGTCCCTGTATGAGCTCATGAATATTTGTAGAGGTCACATTGAAGCTCAGTTTTCCGAGTGTTATACCTGGGAGCTTTATGAATTTTTGCACATTCATCATAAGGTTCCTTTTAAATATATGGAAACAGGCAGGTACCCAACGCTTGCCGATGTTTTCAAAGCATTACACAGGGCGAGTACCTTCAAGTAAATGAATAAGATTTGCTCAAAATGCAAAAAAATGTTAGCCCCGGACCAGTTCAAGATTAGGGGCAATGGTAGGACCAAGAGCTGGATAGGTTGCCTAGCTAAGGCGAAGGAGAGGCGGCGTGCCAAATGCAAGGACTCTGTTATTGAACAAAAGGTAGACATTCTTGCCACTGATAGGGAAATTAGAGATATTCAGCAGGATGAAAATTACCTACTTCTTTACACTCTACTCTCATATGGCATCACACCCCAGTACATCGAACTCATCGAAGCACCCCCTGAGAGCCAGGAAAAGGCACTGCTCATCGAGAGGTACCGCAAGGTATTGCGTTACCTAGGGGGTAAGATAGTATTTGATCCCCTACTCCTTGAATATAAGACCCAGAATACCAAGCTCTGCCCTACCTGCCATGGTCTACTGGAAAATGGGCATGAGGGTGTGCTGATATGCCGCGGCTGTGCCGGCGTATTCTCCAAGGTCTCTAATCAGAAGTGGCTATACTATTAATGGTAGTAGTAAATGAACGTTGTGAAGGAACCTCATACGGCAATTTTTACAGGCCCGACAGCTGTGGCAAGACGCAACGTGTTTTGGACCTACTCGAGCGGGAGTATAAAAAACACTATGCTAATATTGTGATACTGTGCCCTACCATAAGGTGGAATACCACATACCTTGAGAGGGCCACACTATGGAAGGACCCTTACGTGTTCTTGATAGACCCCAAGGGCCAACTGTTTGAATGGATTTCGAAATTGTCGTCGTTACTGGCAGGCGACGAAACGTTATTTGTGTTGGATGACTGTATAGCTGATGAAAGCCTCGATAAGCGTCGACAGTCCCTGCTTGACTTGGCGGTCTCGGGCAGGCATTACAAGCATAGTTTGTGGCTACTTACACAGTCGTACACTGCTCTCCCTAAAAATTTGAGGAGGCAGAAGAAGGCCCTGTTTTTGTGGTTCCCCCATGAGCGCTCGGATATGAAGATGATGGACGAAGAGACTAATATGATCTCCGATTGGGATAATATCAAGGCTGGGTTGAAAAAATCAAAGCATGCCTGCTTGTACGTTAGGCTTGAACACCCTCGAATTTGGAAGATTCTCGAATGAAAACCTCTGGCCTACTTTGATATAATAGAAAGATGTCCATTGCAATGATTGATTATTTCCAAGGAAAACAATTCCGATCATTTTATGTCGAGGATAAAGGTCAATGTATCGTAGCCTCTGATGTTTGGAGGGCCGCAGGATATACACGAGTAGCGGGAGTAAAAGCCATTCAGCGATATGTTCCCGATAAGTATAAAATGAGGATAGGCGACGCCGGTATCCAAGGTGTGGACAGATCTGTCCACACCCAACCAAACACGATTTTACTGACAGAACCCGGCCTCTATTGTTTTCTGTTAAGATGTGGTCAACCTGACGCAGAACCTTTTTTAGGGTGGGTTGTAGAAGAGGTGCTACCCAGGGAAATGCGAAAGCTTGCCGCAATAATCGAAGAAAGAAATACTGCCTTCGCCATACTCGAGGATGATCTGGAGGATAGGGACAACCAGCTCATGGTACTGGGGGATGAACTCGAGGCACAGGCCCGGGAAAATGCAAGGCTTAGGGAAAGACATGTACCCAATGCTCAGGACCCTGGAAAAGACAACGTCATCATTATCCACCGTAAGCACAGCGCACAAGATGACGAATACCATCATCTTCCCTATTATGGCACACGTGTCCAGAGGCGTAATATTGGCAAGAAGCGATTGTGGTTCAATGACAACTACCCGGGCGCGGAGGAGATTGTTGTCATCGACAACCCCAACGGTATACACGCCTTTAATAGGTTTGAAGAGGAGGGGCATGTGGAGCGTTGTGGAAACCATTTCAGGCTTCTCGAGCTTACCAGGGATGACCTGTACGAGTTGGGTGTTCCAGCACTATGGGACTAGGCAGACGATAATTTTTACTACCCACAAGGATAGTAAAAATTGAGGGCTATTACCAATCCTTCACCTCTTCCGGAGGTACCTGAACATCCTCCGGTACCAGCATCAATTCCTCTGATACGAAACTTCTTTCGGGACCATCCTTTATATAGTATAAAATGCGACTACCTGCTGCTATTTTGTCCAACCTATAAGTATGTTTGCTCCAAAAGGCGTCAGTAGCGCGTCTTTTCGAATCACCGTGCTCTTCCCCCGGCTGCAGGAGGTATAAATACAATCCATCCTCAGGTAAGGGCCTCTCCTCGGGATATTCTTCGCTTTTCGCAAGCGGGACATCATCCATCTTAATCGCCTTTTTAGGCTTCATATTTATCATGGCAGTCTTGGTATTGTTTAGACCTTTCACGATGGTATACAGATTCTTGACCCATATACTGCTAGTCTCATCAGAAGCCAACTCTTGGGCATCCTGGGGCTTGAATAGCCTTTCCGCGAGTACCTTGTTATAGCTCTCTACAAAGGCTGTAAACGTATGATGATATTTAGTGGTGGACCGTTTCATTTCCACACCCTTGCCTTCCAGCAATTTGGTTGCTTCCGACTTGAACTCAGAACCATTGTCACACTGGAAGGTTTTTGGATAGTGTAAAGGTCCTGCCTTGTATATATCCTTGATCATCTCCGCGACCTCGCTGGCTTTTTTGGTACGCAGGGGTCTAGCTACCTTATATCTAGAGGCTACATCAATGCCTGTCAGAATATACTTGTACGTATTGCCATACAGTTTATCATGCGGCATTTAGAGTAAATCAAACTGATGCATCTCATTGGGTGTTGTAATGGTAAAATGCGGGTAGTCTATACGTTTCGGACCTTTGATGTGTCTCAGCCACAAGAGTTGACGAGACAGCCAATGGGTGGCCTTCTTTTTTGATAGACCGCTCTCCTTCGCAAGCAGCTTGATAGCCCTGCGCCCAACCCAGAGCAACTCTGGGGTGTAGTAAATTTGACTTAATTTCTCCGCCTCCCCATTGGTAACCATATGCGATGCTTTTGACATGTCCTTTATTTATACATGTAAAAAACGCGCGTTGTTATAGATACTTGTAGGCAACGAAGCCCAGCAAGGATAGGAAGCCAAGGATTAATGTGAGCTCGCCGTCTTGTTGTTTTTTGGAAGGTGTATAATAGTCAGATAATTGCGGGGCCCTCTTTTCTGATGCGATATAGAATTTGTACATGTCGTCGTCGAGTTTCCGAAGGCTTTTTCCGGCTTTCATCTGCATCTCCCTTTGCTCGTTAAACCAATCAAGCTTGGCCTGCCTATCCCTGATTCAGGCAGCCTGAGCTGTATTGAGTTTTTCAACGGCCTCATCATGCCTCTTGCGCTCCGCCTCACCTTGTCCCGAAATCTTTGAAAAGAGATAGTTGGTGCCGCTGAAGGCTAATGCATTTATCGCAGCACCTGCAACAAGGACAGCGATAGTAGCCATCTTTATTTAATAAGTAACGGAGTGGAACCTACCGTCTATAATATTTAATTGGGCGTCCATTAACAGGTACACGTAACAACGGATGTCCCCGGTGCCGTCGGCCTTTTTTGTCATGTGGAGGGTTATGCCATCACTAAGCTTTTGCAAACGCCTTCCAGATCCATGTAGGGTATTATCATGGTTACCACCTTAGTTCTCAGGATCCGCTCGTATGGGAGGGCGAGAATCCTATATCTTGACATCATGGCACTCGCCAGGCCTTCGTGAGTAATCTTGTCAAACTCCAGCTTAATGTTGGTTATCTTGTACACGGCATCTGCTGCCTTTGCCGCCGTGGACCCAACGGCTGCCGTGCCCCCATCTTTGATGACGTCGCCATATGGGGCAAAATGTATTACAAATTGGAGCCTGTCAAGTAGCTCTGCCGGGTAAAACGGTAAGTCTCTGGTGAGTTCAAAGAGTTTGCCGAGTGGTATGCAAAATGTATTCCCGTATGCCGAGACTATCGCCTTCTCTTCGTCGGTACCCACGTGATCGCTGGCTTTTACCTGCAGGGCCTTGATGGTACCGTCATTAGGGTTGATCCCCTCTAAAATCAGGTTATTGTCACGATCAAACTTAGGTAGCCACAGGTCTCTGTAGACCGCGAGTGTGTTGAAGTCGCTGATATTCTGTACCTCATTGTCATTCAGCGTGATACGTAAATCTCGCACTAGACTCTTCCCTATGTTGCTGACAAGAGTACGCTTCGTGTTTGTACCTGTCAGCTCCAGATCAAATAATAGTTTGAGACTTCCAGGAAATATGACGTCATTCTGAGACATGTTTGGGATGTCAACACAGAGATCTTCATTCTGGTTGATTGTAGAAGGTATGTGACTTATTTGAACCCTTTGCTTTCTACCTTTGATACCAAGGAGCTGCTTCGTCTCTACATATGGATCTAATGTAGCTCCGAATATTGTACTCATGGTTTATTATATATGAAGATTCATTTTTAATAAACAATGCCAACTAATCCATTTTTTGAACATGATATAGAGGATAAGGGTGGGGGGAAGGATGATAGGCCTGATGCTACGTCAAAACTCCCATCAACGCAGCAACTTCCATCAACACTGGGAGCCTCAACGTCAGGACGGCAAGGGCATGGGGACACCATAGCTACGGAGTCGCCCGCGATGAGACTTTTTAGATCAAGAGTTGATACGCTATACACGAAAATTAGGGATGAGCTGGGATTGATGCCTAATGCAACACATTACGACATTTTTGAGGAGAGAGATGGTCAACTTTTTATCAAAGAGATTGCTAATGAAAATTTGAATTCAAAACAAATCACATTAGCAAATGGTTCCGTTCCAACTATTGGAGAGCTCAAGAAAAATTTAGGCAAGAAGCGTATGATTGCCATGGGTTTTGTGGACTATCAAACACCCAATAAGGGTAGTATGGCAATGGCCCGGAACCTCGCGAATGAAGTTGATGTCCTTATAAATAATGCCGAGGAGGACCCGGGAGAGATATTCGAGATGGAAACGGTAGAGGAAAGATTGGAAGGTATTCAAAATTTCGCCTACGATACAGAGGGTCTTATCGATAGTTCATTTGCTGGTATTGACAATGAGGAGGAGGAGGTTAATATAAGAGAAATAAAGCTTGAAATTCAAGACTTGCAGGAAAAAATAAAAAAGTTTAAGGATGAGATTTTTAAATTTAATAGCAATATCAAGACAAAGGAGGATAAGGTGAAACAGCTTAAAAAGCAGGTCGGGGTGCAAAGGGAAGATGGTATCGATGTACTGGAGAATGAGATTGCCGGATTAAAGCAGGAGAAGAAGGATGTACTTGGAAGGCATGTTCTACTTTCCTCCGAAATTTTTAAGCATCTGAAAAATATTAAGGCTGAGTTGATGAAGGTCGCCGCAGATGACATGCCACTGCTTGAGAAGCTTAAAACCCTTTTCAAGGAACAGGGCTTGACGATAGCCTCCATAATATCAGCTATTGGACTACTGGTTTCCACCATTGTACTCGCTGTTACGGGTGGTTCTACCGCGGCGGGTGCTGCAGGAGGAAGTGCCGCGGGGGGTGCGGGAAAAGGATTTGTGGAAAAGCAGTTGGAACGATTGAGTAAATTCCTCAAATACTTAGCAGGTAAGGCAGGTGTTGCCCTACCAGGGATTATTGGTACCGTAGTCTCGTTCTTTCTCAGGGTAGCGGCAACAGTCGTGGAATATGCGGCCAAGCATCTGTACATGGCCATCGCGGCCGCTGCCGGGTTTGTCGTGTTCTATGTTAGGGGGGGGGGTCTAATATTTTTTAAGCCATATATAGGCAATGATGATCCCCACCCCTGTCGTGATTAATGCGGTCTTGGTATCCTCGTGCTGGTTTTGTAGGGGTTGCTCGGGAGGATGTATAGGAGGTGTAACATGCTGCTCAGTATGTCTAAGAGGTGTAGCATGTATAGGAGGTATATGAGGTGTGCCATGCTTTGTAGTACGTATGGGAGGTGTGGTATGTGTAGGTATTTTTATGATATGCTTGAGGGGTGCGGATGCCAGCAGCCTGACAATAGGCTTGTTGTTCACATCGATCTGTGCTCCCACATTTACATTGGCGGGTGCTATCAGGATATTGTTGTTGTACCCCACAATCCTGCCTATGCGCAGGTTCATGTCCTTTGGTACCATATACACGCTTGGCATAACGGCAAAATTCACCGGAGTCCGGGCATATTGGAGCACTTTTTGAAATTGGCTTATGTCATGCCCTACATTTTCCTGACGTTGCACCATGGCTTAAAAATTCTGCATCAAAATCTGCCTTGCTGTATAGTTGTCGGCGCCGGACCCAATTAGGGATGCATTTGCCCCTGCCTGCGATCCCAGTAACAAGACCACGTAAACTCTTATACTCTCACTTAGCTTAGTGACTGACTTGCTGACTTGCTGGGGTGATAAATTTAGCCCAATCACCATCAACCTGTGGCCACCATCTTCCGTTGGTCAATGATGCACTTACCGACTTGGTCTTGTACATGCCAATGGGATCCGTGCCATATTCTCTACATACTTGCGCATACCCGGAGGTTGAATATGGATTTTTGTACTGACTAAAACCATCGTTAAAAGACATGGGTACCTTCATCCTTGCTAGAATGCGACGCATATGGTAATACACATGGAATTTAAATATGGAGTTGACAAGGGGCACGGATCCCGTTAGATATTTGGCGGAGATGCCTAATGCTGTGCTCGCGCAATGAGTTGCAAAGTTAACCTGAATATTCCAATAGCTCATGGCTTGCCCTTTTGTCCAGCCCTGAATGACAGGGTCGTTCAGGTAGGTAGTTGTAACCTTGATGGGGTATTTGGTAAACTCGGTGAATGCCACAGAAATGTGTGAATCCGTCGATACATACAGGTCCTGATGCTCCAAGTTGGTTACACCAAGTGGCCACTCACCCCTGTTTGAATTGTACTTTGCGTTGGGGTTGTATGAATACATGTTCATTCCTTTGTTGTTAGAAGAAAGGAATGAAGCAACTCTACATTACCGATATATACAAACCTACGATATTTGAAGACTACCTGGGACAGGACACGAGAATTGCCTTAAAATCTCTAGCCATTAGACCTACGTGGCTGAATATTTACAGTAACAATGATTTCGCCATCCGCAAGACAGGACCTGATCAGACAGTTACTCGTATTGAAATCATGAACGGCCTCTACAAAATCGAGGACCTGGCAGCTATCGTCAACAGTCAGGCAGGGGATAGAAACAAGCTGTTTGTCCTGAAAAATGGACTCTGCAGGCTACGTGTCAGTGTAGGGCATACTGTTGTTATTCATCGCAAGCTGCAGGAGCTCTTAGGTCTACCCTACGATCCTAGTAAGAAATACTACCAGGCAGGTGACTATGATTCCGAGTACAAGACTGACATCTACCACAGATTGAGACTTCTTTGTCCTCAGTTAGATGAGGACGACTGCCTGCTAAATGGCAAAAAGTCTAAAATTCTAGCCTTACTGCCCACCAAGGAATTAAACGCTTGGGGTGACATGTTGAGTTGGACTTTTGATACTCATATCTACCTACCCCTAAAGGGGTCCACAGATCGCCTAGAATTCATGCTTACAGATGAACATCATCATGAGAAGAATGTATCCTTCACCGGGATAACGATGCAGCTGCTTATAGAATAAAGATGAGCGATATCAGCAAACTGTACCCTAGTTTGCCTAGCGTGCATGCAGAAGGTGCTGATATGCCCGAAGAAAGCCAGGTCTATAGGCTTAAAAAGATCGAAGAAATTGAACAGTACCTGAGAAGGGAAATTAAGGGATAGGCTTGCCAAGAATTTTTAGATGCATGGGACCTGGGTTCGATACTGCGACCATGGTCTGTTAGGTATCAGTGTTATCACTTCAGGGCTTGGTATAGGAGCTATGACCTCTGGCCTAGGGGTACCTTTGGCTATTGCAATGGGGGGCATTACGATCGCCGTGGGAGTTGGACAGGCAGGTCTGAGAAACGCTGGGAAGAGGATTGGTGTTAAGGCAAAGAAACATGAGGCAATTAGGCTACTCGCGGAAACAAAATTGAACTCCATTGTTGATCTTATATCAAAGACTGTAGAAAACGGGGTTATTAGCGACTACGAGTTTAGTCTTATTATGCAGGAGAAGCAAAAATATATGCTAATGAAGGAACAAATCCGGCAGCGCTTCAAGAGAATTGTTGACTCCATCAATGAACGGGAGCGTGCTCAGCTAGTTGCGAAGGGGCGAGAAGAGGGGAGGCAGGACGTTTTAAAAAAACTTCAATCTGTACAGTATGCAAGCGCTACCTAGAGCCCCCACCTGGATATAAGCCTTAGTTTTGTATATTTTATAGGTCTTTGTATGGCCTATAAAATATAAGGTTTTTTTTAATCATCCTCACCTAACAGGGACTCACTTTCAGATTGTTGTCGGTATTTGCATTCAGTTACATATATCTGTGGATGATAATTGTTTCCCTGCATATATATCGATGATATTGAGAGGTTGCTGTGACCTGGCATGGTAGGTTGTATGGCACTGGCATATCATTGAATTTTGTTGTTATAACGTCCTTGTAAGACCTAATTTTGGCGTTTATGTAACGATCCTTTTTGACCGGGGCTGTCGTTAATTTCTGGGAAATTAGCTCCTCTATCTTGGACCAGATCTGACGGTACTTCACAATCCATTCTGGATGCTCGTCTAGATCAAGACCCATTGCTGGTACGGCATTAGCGTTGTAACGCAGGTCCGTAAAAATAGCACGGGGCCCGATTTTTACGGACCTGCGTTTTTCGGCTAGACGCCGCTTAATTTCGGAATAATTTCGGAATCGCGCCAGAACCGGATAAACAACATGCTACGGAGGCCATTTCAGTTTGGAAGTGATGGTGTCAAGTTTGCAGATCTGTTTGACCTTTTTGTCTTCTATAAGCTTTTTACTTTTGTAGTATTTCTTTTCTTTCTGTTTTCACATGTTAAGGCACATATATTTACGGTTTTTTTTGCCCACTTACAAATCTTAAATCATCAATTTTAAGAGTTTGGCAAGGAACGTAGATTTTAAATCAGCTTGGCTAGCTAGCTAGCTAACTTAGCTTTCCTTATTCCTGTTCTTTCGACGTTTTTATTCAGTTTGGCATACTATTATTCATTCGTAATTGGTGTTGTGGCTACCTCTAACTAAAAGTGACAGTAGCCAAATACAGTTTGGCTATCAACAAAATTTCTAATAATAATTATGCTAAATACAGTCAGGTGGCTACAGCTTTTATTACTGTTATGAAAATTTATTCTGCAAAATAAAATTGCTGAGTAATTTTTTAACTGAACCGGGTTAACGCCAGGCTGTTCACTGATTTTTTTTTAAAACTAAATCAATAAGGATTTTTGGAAAATGGTATTACCCCTATGCTCATGTATGACACGATTCACCTGTTAAGCGCTCAGCCTGGTGTTAACGACAGGCTGTTTCCTGTGTTTTTATTTGAACCGTTGTGATAAAGTTTCTTTGGAAAATGTTATTACGCCTAATACTCATGTATGACATGATTTAACCTGTTAAGTGCTCAACCTGGTGCTAATGACGGGCTGTTTCCTGTGTTTTTATTTAAGCCGTTGCGGTAAAGTTTTTTTGGAAAATAGTATTATGCCTGTTACTCATGTGTGACATGGTTTACCTGCAATAAACGTTCAACACGGTGTAAATAGGCTGTTTTGTGTGTTTTTTATTTAAACCGAAGTTGCGATGAAATTTATTTGGAAAATGGTATTATGCCTATATGCCCGTTCAACTCTGTTTAACTGTACTAACCGCTCAGTCATGTGTTAACAATGGACTGTTTGTTATGTTTTTATCCCTACCCGCATGTGCGACTCCGTTTAACTGTACTTCGCGCTAAGCCTGGTGTCACAATTAATTTTTTAACTTTCACAGTTATTCCGCAAAATAAAGTAATAGTGACCGGTTGTTTTTGTTATGACGGGGTAACAACGGTTTGTAAACTCTGTTTTTAGTTCAGCTATCATTGCGGGAAAGTTGTTTTTTAAAAAATATGTTACAGTCTCAAAACTATAATGGTGTATGCACTTCACTTGATTTACTGCATACTGTATACCTGTACTTAAGCGCTCCACCTGATCGTGTGACACAGTTTACGGCTCTTATTAAGCGCTCAACAGAGTGTTCAACGCCGGGTCACACCTTGAATTGTGGCTTACCCCGGCGTTTCGACGCCGGGTTTCCCGGCTAGTCTCTATTATAATAGCCGTATTCCGTCTGTCTGTTTGTGCGCAACATGGCGTCGTAAGTAGCGAGGCGGACGGAAAATCCCCGCGGTCCTGCTGCTTTATTCTGGAGCCCCGGCAGACCCCGTTTTTTACGGCTTGGTTTTTACCGCTCACGCTTTTTAACCAATCACGAGGCTCGATTGTCACTAATAACCAATCCAAGTTCTTCGCGGCCTCAGCATGCCGACGGAGGACCCATGCTTAACTTACGAAGGTCATTTTTGGTTTAACAGTGATGTTGTGAGGTTTGTAGGTCTCCTTTTGATCCTTTTCTCTCTAAATACTTTGTACCTATAGGAATATTTAGTTGCTGTATGTTTTCACATGTTAAGGTGAATATTTCATCACGTTTGAAAAAAAGTGAAATTAGCCAAATGCAGTTTGGCTGCAACACAATTCTTAATTCTTAATTCTTCTGCTAAATGCAGTTGGCAGCGACCACTTTTATTACTGTTTTAAAAATTTATTCTGCAAAATAAAATTGCTGAGTATTTTTTTAAACCGAACCGGGTTAACGCCAGGCTGTTCACAGATTTCTTTTAAACCGAAGCGATAAGGATTTTTGGAAAATGGTATTACCCCTATGCTTTTGTATGACACGATTCACCTGTTAAGCACTCAGCCCAGTGTTAACGACGGGCTGTTTCCTGAGTTTTTGTTTAAACCGTTGTGATAAAGTTTTTTTACCTGCAATAAACGTTCAACCCGGTGTTAACAACAGGGTGTTTTGTGTTTTTTTTATTTAAATTGAAGTTGTTTTTTTGGAAAAGGCTATTATGGCTTCACTACTAACGCATGTGTGACATCAATTACCTGTACTAAGTGCTCAGCCTGGTATCATGATTAATTTGTTAAGGTTTACTGAAACTTATTCCGCAAAATAAAATAATATTGACTAATTTTTTTTTGTTATGACTGGGTAACAACAGGTTGTAAACTGTGTTTTTATTTCGGCTAAAGTTGCAGTAAAGTTATATATATATATATTTTAAAAAATACATTACAACCGAAACACTAAAATGTTGTGTGAGCTTTACTCGATTCACTACATATTCTGCATACCTGTACTAGAGCGCTCCAATTAGGGAGTTCTTTTAGCTGGATGGGGTAACGACTGGATTTTTCCTGTGTTTTAACTTAAACCGAAGTTGCAGTAATGTTTTTTTTTGAAAAAGGTATTATTCGTTCTCGGCCCGCTCTCATGATTAAGTTTTGAACTTTCACGGAAACTTATTCCGCAAAATATAAAATAATATTGCCCGATTGTTTTTGCTATGACGGAGTAACAACGGTTTATAAACTCTGTTTTAATTCAGCTTTTGTTGCGGGAAAGTTATTTTTTGAAAAATATGTTACAGACGCAACACTACAATGGTGTGTGCGATCCACTTCATTTGCGACATACTGCTTAACCGTACTAAAGCGCTCCACCTCACCGGGTCGCACAGTTTGCTTTTACTATTAAGCGCTCCTCAAGCCGTTCAACAACAGTTACTTGTGGCTTAACCCGGCGTTTCGACGCCGGGTCTCCCGGCTAGTCTCTATTATAATAGCCGTATTCCGTCTGTCTGTTTGTGCGCAACATGGCGTCGTAAGTAGCGAGGCGGACGGAAAATCCCCGCGGTCCTGCTGCTTTATTTTGGAGCCCCGGCAGACCCCGTTTTTTAAGGCTTGGTTTTTACCGCCCACCCGTTTTAACCAATCACGAGGCTCGATTGTCACTAATAACCAATCCAAGTTCTTCGCGGCCTCAGCATGCCGACGGAGGACCCATGCTTAACTTACGAAGGTCATTTTTGGTTTAACAGTGATGTTGTGAGGTTTGTAGGTCTCCTTTTGATCCTTTTCTCTCTAAATACTTTGTACCTATAGGAATATTTAGTTTCTGTATGTTTTCACATATTAAGGTGAATATTTCATCACGTTTTCTAGCTACGTATAAATCTTAAACAAATCAATTTTAAGTTTTTGGCTAGCTACAAAACGTAAATTTTGAGGCAACTAGCTATAGCTATCTTTATTTATTCCTATTCTTTTAAAGTTTTTATTCAGTTTGGTATATTGTTATTCATTTTTATGTTGGAGTTGGGTCTATACCTAGCTAGCTCCTTTTAGCTACCTCTGGCTAAAAAGTGAAAGTAGCCAAATGCAGTTTGGCTGCAACACAATTCTTTATTCTTATGCTAAATGCAGTTAGCAGCGACCTCTTTTATTACTGTTTTAAAAATTTATTCTGCAAAATAAAATTGCTGAGTAATTTCTTAAACTGAACCAGGTTATCGCCAGGCTGTTCACTGATTTCTTTTAAAACCGAAGCGATAAGGAGTTTTGGAAAATGGTATTGCCCCTATGCTCATGTATGACACGATTCACCTGTTAAGCGCCCAGTCTGGTGTTAACGACGGGCTGTTTCCTCTGTTTTTATTGAAAACGTTGTGATCAAATATCTTTGGAAAATTTTATTACGCCTATTACTCATGTATGACACGATTTACCTGTTAAGTGCTCAGCCTGGTGTTAATGACGGGCTGTTTCCTGTGTTTTTATTTCATCCGTTGTGATAAAAATTTTTTTACCTGCAATAAACGTTCAACCTGGTGTTCACAACAGGGTGTTTTTAGTGTTTTTTATTTAAATTGAAGTTGCGATAAGTTTTTTTTGTAAAAGGCTTTATGGCTATAATGCATGTGTGACAACATTTACCTGTACTAAGTGCTCAGTCTGGTGTCATGATTAATTTGTTAAGATTTACTGAAACTTTATTCCGCAAAATAAAATAATATTGACTAATTTTTTTTGTTATGACGGGGTAACAACAGGTTGTAAACTGTGTTTTTATTTCGGCTAAAATTGCAGTAAATTTATATATATATATATTTTAAAAAATACATTACAACCGAAACACTATAATGTTGTGTGAGCTTTACTCGATTCACTACATATTCTGCATACCTGTACTAGAGCGCTCCAATTAGGGAGTTCTTTTAGCTGGATGGGGTAACGACTGGATTTTTCCTGTGTTTTAACTTAAACCGAAGTTGCAGTAATGTTTTTTTTTGAAAAAGGTATTATTCGTTCTCGGCCCGCTCTCATGATTAAGTTTTGAACTTTCACGGAAACTTATTCCGCAAAATATAAAATAATATTGCCCGATTGTTTTTGCTATGACGGAGTAACAACGGTTTATAAACTCTGTTTTAATTCAGCTTTTGTTGCGGGAAAGTTATTTTTTGAAAATATGTTACAGACGCAACACTACAATGGTGTGTGCGATCCACTTCATTTGCGACATACTGCTTAACCGTACTAAAGCGCTCCACCTCACCGGGTCGCACAGTTTGCTTTTACTATTAAGCGCTCCTCAAGCCGTTCAACAACAGTTACTTGTGGCTTAACCCGGCGTTTCGACGCCGGGTCTCCCGGCTAGTCTCTATTATAATAGCCGTATTCCGTCTGTCTGTTTGTGCGCAACATGGCGTCGTAAGTAGCGAGGCGGACGGTAAATCCCCGCGGTCCTGCTGCTTTATTTTGGAGCCCCGGCAGACCCCGTTTTTTAAGGCTTGGTTTTTACCGCCCACCCGTTTTAACCAATCACGAGGCTCGATTGTCACTAATAACCAATCCAAGTTCTTCGCGGCCTCAGCATGCCGACGGAGGACCCATGCTTAACTTACGAAGGTCATTTTTGGTTTAACAGTGATGTTGTGAGGTTTGTAGGTCTCCTTTTGATCCTTTTCTCTCTAAATACTTTGTACCTATAGGAATATTTAGTTTCTGTATGTTTTCACATATTAAGGTGAATATTTCATCACGTTTTCTAGCTACGTATAAATCTTAAACAAATCAATTTTAAGTTTTTGGCTAGCTACAAAACGTAAATTTTGAGGCAACTAGCTATAGCTATCTTTATTTATTCCTATTCTTTTAAAGTTTTTATTCAGTTTGGTATATTGTTATTCATTTTTATGTTGGAGTTGGGTCTATACCTAGCTAGCTCCTTTTAGCTACCTCTGGCTAAAAAGTGAAAGTAGCCAAATGCAGTTTGGCTGCAACACAATTCTTTATTCTTATGCTAAATGCAGTTAGCAGCGACCTCTTTTATTACTGTTTTAAAAATTTATTCTGCAAAATAAAATTGCTGAGTAATTTCTTAAACTGAACCAGGTTATCGCCAGGCTGTTCACTGATTTCTTTTAAAACCGAAGCGATAAGGAGTTTTGGAAAATGGTATTGCCCCTATGCTCATGTATGACACGATTCACCTGTTAAGCGCCCAGTCTGGTGTTAACGACGGGCTGTTTCCTCTGTTTTTATTGAAAACGTTGTGATCAAATATCTTTGGAAAATTTTATTACGCCTATTACTCATGTATGACACGATTTACCTGTTAAGTGCTCAGCCTGGTGTTAATGACGGGCTGTTTCCTGTGTTTTTATTTCATCCGTTGTGATAAAAATTTTTTTACCTGCAATAAACGTTCAACCTGGTGTTCACAACAGGGTGTTTTTAGTGTTTTTTATTTAAATTGAAGTTGCGATAAGTTTTTTTTGTAAAAGGCTTTATGGCTATAATGCATGTGTGACAACATTTACCTGTACTAAGTGCTCAGTCTGGTGTCATGATTAATTTGTTAAGATTTACTGAAACTTTATTCCGCAAAATAAAATAATATTGACTAATTTTTTTTGTTATGACGGGGTAACAACAGGTTGTAAACTGTGTTTTTATTTCGGCTAAAATTGCAGTAAATTTATATATATATATATTTTAAAAAATACATTACAACCGAAACACTATAATGTTGTGTGAGCTTTACTCGATTCACAACATATCTGCATACCTGTGCTGGAGCGCTCCAATTATGCAGTTTTTTTTAGCTGGATGGGGTAACGACAGGATTTTTCCTGTGTTTTAACTTAAACCGAAGTTGCAGTAAAGTTTTTTTGAAAAGGCTATTATGCGCTCTTGGCCCGCTGTCATGATTAAGTTTGGAACTTTCACGAAAATTGCCTGATTGTTTTTGCTATGACGGAGTAACAATGGTTTGTAAACTCTGTTTTTATTTTAGCTTTTTTTGCGGGAAATTTATTTAAAAAAAAATATGTTACAGTCGGAACACCACAATGGTGTATGCGCTTCACTTGATTTACGACTTACTGCATACCTGTACTAAAGCGCTCCACCTGACCCCTGTCACACAGTTTGCAGTTCTTATTAAGCGCTTCTTAGGGCGTTCAACAACAGTTACTTTTGGCTTACCCCGGCGTTTCGACGCCGGGTTTCCCGGCTAGTCTCTATAATAATAGCCGTATTATGTGTGTTCAAAATGGTTGCGCGCAGTTTTTTCGGAAAATTATCGCGGGCCCCGATTTTTACGGACCTCCGTTTTTCGGTTGGACGCATCTTAATTTCGGAATAATTTCGGAATCACGCCAGAACCGGATAAACAACATGCTACGGAGGCCATTTCAGTTTGGAAGTGAAGGTGTCAAGTTTGCAGATTTGTTTGACCTTTTTGTCTTCTATAAGCTTTTTACTTTTGTAGTATTTCTTTTCTTTCTGTTTTCACATGTTAAGGCACATATATTTACGGGTTTTTTTTGCCCACATACAAATCTTAAATCATCAATTTTAAGAGTTTGGCAAGGAACGTAGATTTTGAATCAGCTTGGCTAGCTAGCTAGCTAGCTAGCTAACTTAGCTTTACTTATTCCTGTTCTTTTGACGTTTTTATTCAGTTTGGCATACTATTATTCATTCGTAATTAGTGTTGTGGCTATCTAATTAGCTCTTTAGCTACCTCTAACTTAAAAGTGACAGTAGCTAAATACAGTTTGGCTATCAACAAAATTCCTAAAAATAATTATGCTAAATACAGTCAGGTGGCTGCAGCTTTTATTACTGTTATGAAAATTTATTCTGCAAAATAAAATAGCTGAGTAATTTTTTTAACTGAACCAGGTTAACGCCAGGCTGTTCACTGATTTTTTTTAAAACTAAAGCGATACGGATTTTTGGAAAATGGTATTACCCCTATGCTCATGTATGACACGATTCACCTGTTAAGCGCTCAGCCTGGTGTTAACGACAGGCTGTTTCCTGTGTTTTTATTTGAACCGTTGTGATAAAGTTTCTTTGGAAAATGTTATTACGCCTAATACTCATGTATGACATGATTTAACCTGTTAAGTGCTCAGCCTGGTGCTAATGACGGTCTGTTTCCTGTGTTATTTAAGCCGTTGCAATAAAGTTTTTTTTGGAAAAGGGTATTATGCCTATATGCCCGTTCAACTCTGTTTAACTGTACTAACCGCTCAGTCATGTGTTAACAATGGACTGTTTCTTGTGTTTTTATTTAAACAGAGGCTGCAATAAAGTGTTTTTCAAAAGGGTATTATCCATACCCGCATGTGCGACTCCGTTTAACTGTACTTAGCGCTAAGTCTGGTGTCACAATTAATTTTTTAACTTTCACAGTTATTCATCAAAATAAAATAATAGTGACCGGTTGTTTTTGCTATGACGGGGTAACAACGGTTTGTAAACTCTGTTTTTATTTTAGCTATCATTGCAAGAAAGTTGTTTTTTGAAAAATATGTTACAGTCGCAACACTACAATGGTGTATGCGCTTCATTTGATTTACGACATACTGTATACCCGTACTAATAGCGCTCCACCTGACCATGTCACACAGTTTGCGGTTCTTAAAGCGCTCCTTAGGGCGTTCAACAACAGTTACTTGTGGCTTAGCCCGGCGTTTCGACGCCGGGTTTCCCGGCTAGTCTATATTATAATACCCGTATGCGTCTGTCTGTCACGCAAAATGGTAACCGCAGTAGCGAGACACACAAAATGCGGGCGAAGCCGTGGATTTATCCACGGGTCACCGACTAGTTTGTTATAATTCGTCGTCCTGTATTTAGTATTTTTGATAAAACTGGATATTAGATCATCGTTTTCTTATGGACAATGTAGCTAGTTAACTAGCCATGGTGAAGAAGCATCCAGGCAGAATATTGCTGAATCTGGTTATTTTAACAGTTAAACTTGACATTTTTGTTGTTTCTATGAAAATGTTTTTATCGATAGATGTATTGTAGGAGTTAGATATATAATCATTTCCAATGCTTCTTGAAACTTGTTTTTCGTGCTTATTTACATTTTAAGCTACCACTTTCCTTGACGACGGGCAATACCGCTCCATATCGGCCCGTCGTCAAGAGCGTTAAGCCAATCAGAATGCCTAAATACCCGTATTGCCCGCTTGCAAAATCCAGACGGTTAACAATTAGCATTAAAGATTATATTGTTGAACTTTTTGAAAGTTTCAAAAAAAATTTCATATTTTCGCTCTTACGGAAACACATTTACAGAACGATATTGATTACGGAGATATTTTGAACATTCCGGGGTATGATTTTGTTGCAAACCGAGAAAGAAAGGAAGTGGAGGTGGTGTTCGTGTTTATATAAAAAATCATTTGAAATGGAAAAGACGAAAAGATCTGGAAAAGGATGAAATTGAAGGTATATGTCTTGAAATCTTTCCACCAAAAACAAAGAGTTTTCTTGTGTTTATTATGTATCGACCCCATGACTCATCGAAGTATTTACATCGCAATTTTAACGCTCTATTTTCGGAACTATTAATGAAATTATCAGAGACACAAAAAGAAACAATCATTTTGGGAGATGTAAATGTAGATTTTTTAAAAAGCAACATTAACAAAGAATTTAAATCAATTTTGGAACTTTATGGCTTTGGTCAGTTAATAGATAGTCCAACGAGAATACATGACGACACAGAAACATTAATTGATATAATCGCATCTAATAAAAGTGTAAACACTAGTCGATCGTCCGCTATACCTTGCGGAATCGCTGATCATGAGCTCATAGGGTGTGTTCGTAAGGTAAACCACATAAAATATCCATCTAGAAAAATTTATTGTCACGATTATAGAAAATATGAACCCGCCGAATTAAACGATCACTTATCCACAATAGATTGGCCCGTTATTTATAGTTGTAGAAATGTTAACTCTGCATGGAATGCTGTGAAGGAAATGTTAATTTCGGCTTTTAATCGCCTTGCTCCAAAAATTACAAAACAAGTTCGCGGAAAATCCTCTCCTTGGTTATCTTTCGATATTAAGGCTGAAATGAACGAACGTGACAAATTAATGCGTAAAGCCCGCAAATCTAAAAATAAAAATATTCATGAAGAGTACAAAAGAAAACGTAATAAAGTAAATTCTATGATTCGTAAGGCAAAGTCCAACTATACGAGAACACTACTATCGGAAAATTCGAACAATCCTACAGGCTTTTGGGCTGCAATTAAGCGAGTTTTCCCATCAAAATCGAAAACCAATCGAGTTGAGAGATCATTCGATATAGGTGGCTCGCAAATTGATGATCCAACTGAAATCTCAAATGGTTTTTGTAATCATTTTTCGACAGCTGTCTCGTTGTTAAAATCTGCTGCATATCCTTTAATGAATTTTGTTTGGAGAAGTAAAAAAGTTCTTCCAATGAGAACACAACAAAGGTTTTCATTCGGTTATGTGTCTGTTGTCGAAGTGATGAAACATTTAAAACAGCTGAAAAGAAGAAAGGCCGCTGGACACGACGATCTTCCCCCAGGAATGCTAAAAGATGCAGCTGAAACAATTTGTCAACCATTAACCTTTATTATAAATTTGTCTCTAAATACTGGAATGTTTCCTAGTGATTGGAAAACTGCAAAAATAATACCATTGCATAAAAGTAGTTCGACAGATAAATTTGAAAACTATCGCCCGATATCAGTTCTACCAACGCTCTCAAAAATCATTGAAAAGATTGTTCATGCAAGGCTGAGTGAGTATTTGGCTGAACACAATCTATTGTCAAAATTTCAATTCGGTTTTCGAGCAAAAAGGTCAACTGAACTAGCATTTACATTACTTTGTGATGACATTAGAAGAAATGCTTACTGGGTGTATTTTTATCGATTTTAGCAAAGTATTTGATACTCTGTCTCATGCTAAGTTACTACTTAAACTATCCTCGTATGGAATCAAAAATAAAGAGCTAGAATGGTTTTCTGATGATCTTTTTAACAGAACTCAGTTGGTCAAGTATAACAACGTTTTGTCTGATATAAATCAGGTTACGTGTGGCGTTCCCCAGGGCTCGATCCTGGGACCTTTATTGTTTGTTATTTTTGCAAATGATATTGAAGATTACATTCAGTTTACAAGCATTATCAAGTATGCTGATGATACTGTCCTGTACGTAGCACGTAGCTGGTAAGAGTATCGAAATTATTGAAACTCATCTAACGTCTGATTTAAACAGTTTGGCATTGTGGTTTGAAGAAAATGAACTTGTACTTAACTTTAAGAAAGGAAAGACTGAGGCTATGTTGATTGGTACAGGTAGACGCTTATCAGCCATAGCACGTCCGCTTAATGTCTTATACAAGCAAATGAGTATAAATGTGACAACATCGTACAAATACCTCGGAGTAGATATTGATCCAACTTTAACACTGGGAAATTATTTCGATAAATGTTACAGGAAAGCAACTGGTAGATTACATTTACTTAACAGACTACGTTCACAACTCGACATTAAATCTTACACTGCAATATCCCTCATTCTACCAGTATTGACGTATTGCAGTATATTATCAATTGTCATGCCAAAAACACAAGCTGAACGTTTAACATCGATCCATAATCGTGCAAAGAAAATCATACGTCGTGATTATGCAACACCTGAAGATACTGACATCCCCTCTATCGATTCAGTTAGGAGGCGACACGCGTGCACGTTTGTGAGAAAGTGTATTAAAAACGATGTGTGTGAAAACTTTTGCAATTATTTTAAAATGATAACTCATGAGAAACAAACACGCAATAACAATTTTTTGTTAAAACTTCAACCAGTGAAAACTGAGTTTGCAAGGAAGTCAGTTTATTTTCCGCTGCGAAGCTTTTTAATGCTTTCCCAGCTGAAGTACGCAAAGTTGAATCTAGTCTAAAGTTTAAGGAATCTCTATAATAATAGCCGTCGTCTGTCTGTCTGTTCAAAAGGGTTACCGATATCCCTTTGATCTTTCCGCGAGTTTTTAGAAAACAGGGGGTTGTTTAATTGGAAATCGTATTGTTGATTCAAATAAATTTCAGAAATTAATTTATTTCCTGAATTAATTTAATTACTATAATTTATTAACCTTAATAAAAAAATAAATTAAGCGACTAAAATAATTGCATTATGTTAATACGCTAAATTTAATAATAATAATTAACCCCCGTGATCTCAATCGCAGGCGGACGGAAAATCCCCGCGGCCCTGCTGCTTTATTTTGGATCCCCGGCAGACCCCGTGTTTTACGGCTTTGTTTTTACCGCCCACGCGTTATTAACCAATCACGAGGCTCGATTGGCACTAATAACCAATCCAAGTTCTTCGCGGCCTCAGCATGCCGACGGAGGACCCATGCTTAACTTACAAGGTCATTTTTGGTTTAGCAGTGATGTTGTGAGGTTTGTAGGTCTCCTTTTGATCCTTTTCTCTCTAAATACTTTGTACCTATGGGAATAATAATTTTCTGTGTGTTTTCACATGTTAAGGTTAATATTTCATAACGTTTTCTAGCCATGTATAAATCTTAAACAAACCAATTTTAAGTGTTTAGCTAGCTAGCTAAAAACGTAGATTTTGAAACAACATGCTTAAGGCAGCTAGCTATAGCTAGCTTTATTTATTCCTATACTTTCAAAGTTTTTATTCAGTTTGGTATATTATTATTTATTTTTATGTTGAAGTTGGGTCTACCTAGCTAGCTCCTCTTTTAGCTACATCCTGCTAAAAAGTGAAAGTAGCCAAATGCTGTTTGACTGCAACACAATTCTTATGTTCAGCAGTTAGGCTGCTACCAATTTTATTACTGCTATGAAAACTTGTGCTACAAAATACAAAATTTTAACTGAATATGATAACGACAGGCGGTTTCCTGAATTTTTTTTAACCAAAGTTGCGATAAGTTTTTACAAAAATTGTGTTACACCTATATACCCATGTGCAACACGGTTTACCTGAGTGTCACGATTAATTTGTTACTGTTTACTCAAACTTATTCTGCAAAATAAAATAAATTGCTTTTGCTATGACGGGGTAACAACGGTACCAATTTTATTACTGCTATGAAAACTTGTGCTGCAAATTAAAATTGACACAGATATTTTTAACTGAACATGATAACGACAGGCAGTTTCCTGAATTTTTTTTAACCGAAGTTGCGATAAGGTTTTATAAAAATTGTGTTACAGCTATACTCATGTGCAACACGGTTTACCTGTACTAAGCGCTAAGTCCACTGTCACGATTAATTTGTTACTGTTTACTGAAACTTTTTCCGCAAAATAAAATAATATTGACTAATTGTTTTTGCTATTACGGGGTAACAACACGGGTTGTAAACTGTGCTTTTATTTTGGCTAAAGTTGCAGTAAAGTTATATTTTCCAAAATACATTACAACCGAAACACTATAATGTTATGTGCGCTTTACTCGATTCACAACATATATACTGCATACCTAAAGCGCTCCACCTAAATGTGTGACACTGTTTGCCGTTTTTATTATGCACTCCACTTATACATATTTTCTTTGCCACGGACGGTGGCTGGAAAAGTCCCCTGTTCACATGAATCAATATTTTTTAAACTCTGGAGGTCAAAAAAGTGTATTTTTCACATGGTAAGTTTGTCCATACACAACATATTTATCCTTCATTTATCCCTCCATCCAATTTTAAAACCATCAGGACAGAAAACGTATATACGAGACAGGTAAAGTATATATACATGATTTTATTCACAGTGTTCACAACATATTTCGCATGTAAGAAAGACTAATGCAAAAATTATTACTACTTGTGAAAATATTTGATTTTTTTAGTTATACTCCTTCAAAAATTTGCACAACATGATTTCATTTTAATAGGATCAGGTTTCAACCTCGTTCCCAGGGCAATTTTTCGCTTTTTTGATATCCGAGACGGCGGGGTCAGGTTTTTTATAAGAACATCGAAATTTCAGCAGATGATTATGTTCTTACTTTTTACGCTTTTTCAGCCTCAAGTGTTCTTTAATTGTATTATATAGCAATTGTAGACTCATAATTTTGTTCTTATAGTCTATGAAGGTATTCAAACATCAGCCTTTCTAATTCAATTTATTTCTTGTTGGCAAAAAATTCCCAACATGAACTACATTTGCCTGCTCTAAGTTGGCAAACTTGTATTTCATGTGGGCAATTTATATTGTGATCGTATGCTCCCATACACAAATACCAGTTATTGTACATTTAGAGAGAAATTTATGAGAAAATGAAAACAAAACTTATATATGTCAATTAAGTCACATCCAACTGCAATAAAAACCATGTCGGCGAATATATGCCAACGTGAATCAAGAATTTTTGTTAACACCTGGCCATTCGCCTCGGCCAATTGCAGAGTGTCGACTGGAATCAAAAAGGCTAAACGTATATGTATGTGGTCTGGATTTTATCAGCTTACGGAAAAACATATATGTACGTGTTCCAGAGTCAACGTGTTAAGGTAATATATATCCCAGTTATAACATGCAGCTTGTGGAGATCAGCGAAAAAACACCAGCTATCTAATCAAAATACAATAATTCTTACTTCATATCAAGTATACTATAATATAAACTTCTCTGCAATTCCCACCAACAAGCCAACCCTCAAGGAAATTCCCCAGAGACACAGCCAAAGGACGATTCGTACAAACAGAATTCAAAGTGCTTTTGGTCATATTCCAAAGCTTTGGCCAAGTAACGTAGAATATTAGAAGGTCGTGAAGATCAGATTGTATACAATCTGTATTCTTATTCGTTGTAAACAAAATGAAGCTTTCCTATTGGCTTTTCAGGTAAAAACAAAAAAATCACCAAAACAAATCAAATAACAATGGCAGGGTCCGCACAAATATTGTATGCTCCCATACACAAATTGCAGTTTCATTTAGAGAGAAATTTATAAGAAAATGAGAACAAAACTTATATATGTAAATTAAGTCACATCCAACTGCAATAAAAACGATGTCGGCGAATACATGCAAACGTGAATCAAGAATTTTTGTTAACACCTGGGCATTCGCCTCGGCAAATTGCAGTGTCGACGTGAATTAGAAAGGATAAACGTATAAATACGTGGTCTGGATTTTATCGGCTTACGGAAAAACATATATGTCCCAGTTATAATATAAATGTAAAAACGATTATAACATAATATATATATAAGTGGGCAATACACAAATCTTGGAAATAAAGTTTGAAATAAAATAGTCTATGGCTTATCGCCTGCATTTTTTAGCCTGTCAATTTGAGTTTGAGGTGTGGAAATATAAACACCATCGTGTCACAATAAAACATGTCTAGCTAGCTAGCTACTATATGTTGGGGTTGTAGCTAGGGACAAGTGATTTTACAAAATTCAAGTATAATTTTATCCAATCGAAGCCTGGAAAAATATTTTGTGAATACTTCTGGTTGGTTGGGGAATTTACCAAGCAAGTTCGACAAAGTGCCCAAGCTTTCAGATAAAAAATCTGAAAGTTACCGAAATGGAAAATTAAAACCCTTGTAAGACTAAAGAAAAAGGGGTACCTACGTCCAGTTGGCTAACTATTAACCCAACTAAAAACTTTGCTTTTCTGGTAGCTAGCTCTAACTATTCTATAGCTAGCTAGCTTGGTGACTAGACAAAGACATGTGCAGTTCAGCTAAAAAGCACCAGCTAGCTAATCAAAATACAATAATTCTTAGTCAAGTATACTATAATATAAACTACTCTGGAATTCCCACCAGCAAGCCAACCCTGAAAGAAATTCCCCACAGGCACTAGTCTAGTAAACTAAACTCATCATTTTTCCCTTTCTGAGTGCGCTAAAATTAGATCAGGGTTACAAAAGCAGGACAGACATCGAAGCGCGAGAGCAGAAAAGAAAAGGGAGACAGGTATCCTTTCTACACAGGCACAGCCAAAAGACGATTCGTACAACTAGAATTCAAGGTGCTTTTGGTCATAGTCCAAAGCTTTGGCCAAGGAACGTAGAATACTAGAAGGTCGTGAAGATCAGGTTATTTACAATCTGTGTTCTTATTAGTTGTAAACGAAACGAAGCTTTCCTATTGGCTTTTCAGGTAATAACGAAAAAATCAACAAAACAAATAAAATAACACTGGCAGGGTCTGCGCAAATATTTTAGCCTAAAGCCTTAATATCACAGCCCCGTGCGTCCAGCCTAGCTGCGCTGTCTCTCTCTGTATCCCTCCAGGCGATTTTAAAGATTCCGCCTCGCATAGCGGTCGGCGGAAATCAATTTTCAAAAACTCACCTAAAACTACACAGTATGACAGGTTTGAAGTTAGAAAACAAAGATTCTTTGAGAAATTCAGCCCTTATTTAGCAAGAAAAATACGGACCTGGATGGATGGATCGATAGATGGATGGATGGGTATATTTTACATGCCTAGCTTCACAAATATCGAGGGATATACCCTGTCTATTATTTATGGCTTAGATGGGGAATCCTAGAGTATTTAATGGCTGGGATTACCCAGGGCTATGGTACCATTCACTGTTGCCCATATTGAGTCGCCGCAGAAAGTGCGAGAGCTATAGCCACTAAGCTACGCCGTCACATATTTTCTAGGTAGAAAACTGAATTATGCTCTTGTACCACTAACAAACTGGTGTGTAGAAGTGATGTCATACATTCGAGGATAAGAATGTCGATCAAATAGTCGCGCACGACAAAATCTTAAAATTGAAACATTACACTTACAAGTTTCTTCTCGGCAACTTCAAGCTAAAATCAAAATTTTACCCTTAACAACTAAGACTGGAATAAAAAATAGATTGGTTATAAAAACGCATGATATTAGAACTTCGTTTCAAGTTTCTCGATTGCCTTCCATCCATAACAAGTGAAATTGTAATGAAGGCATGGGGACGAAGTCGCGATAAATACATAAATCACTGTAACCATAAATTGTTGTGGTGTGATTGCTAAAAATAATTTTGCTTGCTAAGAAAGATTTAGTGTGTTTTTACTGTTTATACAAGAAGGTTTAAAGATGAGCAAATTTAGAGTGTATTTGAATTATATTGAACTTTGTGTTTATGCTTTCACTGGATTTATTGGAGCATTGTATCAATGGGCACCGAAAGATTCGTATGAGAACTTATGACGATGAATTTACTACTTATGATAAACCATATTCTTGGTATTGTCGGTGAACGTAAAAAAGAATGTGTTTCTACAAAGTGAAGTTTTGGTTGGACTTATGGCAGATGCTGTGGTGGATAATTGGAATCGGTTTCTACCTGTTTTTATTCCTGCCCGATTACAAAAGCAGTTTTAAAGACGAACAGAGATATATGAAAGACGATAATATACCTCTGATAGTGAGACTATGGAAGAACAGTGAAGAGAGTCTAAAATTGGAATATCATCTATTCATCGTGTTTGTTACTCTCACCCTTATTGTGTTTTTTCTGTTAGTGACGTTTTATGTTCAGTTCCAATGTAGGTGTTGTTGTTGCGGATCTTGTACTAGATTTTGCAAAACTGTGTACAACTGTGTACATAGCAAACAATGAGGGCCGAACAACATGCAGAAGAAGATACATCCAACTATGAGGCCTCGGTTAAAACATTGTTGTTGTAAATTTTAACTGATCAAAATGTAGGAAGCAAGTTACACAAATATAATAGTGATCGCAGAAAAAGATACCACCTGAAACAAAACTTTCACCTTTTTTTGTTTATAAGAAACTAGTTGGTAAGCATCCAACGAGCAGTCGTCAAACTTAAGAACGTCGAGGCTGAGATTTGACAAAAATTAAGAACATATTAAAAACATGACAAGCTTGAATTCCTTCATATATTACTAACTGTGAGTCTAGGGTTATTTTGGTGTTTTAGGGACAAGGGAAAATCTTTCGCGAATAGCAACAACTCTTTGTTTATTATATTAATAATTATTAGCTTAAGTCTAGGACAAAAACTATGCAATCAATACTATGAAATCAATTCCAAAAACGTTTAACTAATATAACAGACCTGATTAAACAGCTCTTTTAGACGGCTCATACACCTTTAAGAACAAACCATATAAGAACATATGGCTTTAGAGGTACAAAACATTAGAACATGCTAAAAACATTTAAGGCTTCGTAAATACCAAGATTCTCCTTTAAACTTCAGAAATTGCAAAATGAAAGGAAAATTAAGAACAATTTAAGAACATTTTGAGGCTTTAAGTTAAGAAAGTTCACCCTTGTCCCCAGGGTTTTTTGTCTTTTTGATATGAGAGAAGACGACGAAAAATATTTTTCGACGTCATCTTTCATATTAAAAAGACAAAAAAACCTGGGCACGAGGGTGAAGAAAGTTAAGAACTTCCTTCAAGTTCAGTGTTCTTTATAAAAACAACGTGAATCAGGATGGTGCACTTATTACAAAATCAAAAACGTTTTTGTTTTGAGTGTACCATTGGGAGAAGAATTTTCCTTGAGAGACTGTAAGGAACTAGAAAGATATTCATATTTTGACATCAAAATCTATAGCTCTCTTGTATTCTTGAGGTCCCACTATTTTGTTGTTATGCGCTACTAGAAAAATTACACTTTTTTCGGTCTAGAACCGAGTGATAATTTTTTGTTGTTGCAAAATCTGCATCACAAAAGCACATTTCTGAATCACAGATTAAATGTTGCACAAACATGGCTAGACATAAATGCTTATGTCCAACACGGAGCAATATATTTAAGATTTTATGAATCTGTGCGTGTAAAGCACTAAAAAATTAACCGGTCATATACAGTATTCAAATTTGTGATTTCAATATAATCTATGCAACAACAACATTATTTTATTTCCAATAACATCTTTTTCTAAAACCCCAAACTTAGCCATCAAAACATTTTTATATTATATCTATAACTTTATAAAACTGAAAAACTCCAGGTGTGAATTTTTTATATATTATGCTTCAAAAGTCTGCTATATATATGCAACGTTTGAGCCAAAGTAAACTGTAAGCTGCAGCACCCAATTTGGCACTAAATGTTAATGCTCGTCAAGTATCAAGTTAATTCCATCAAGAGTAAAAAGCAAAACATTGGCACCAATTATGATAACACCTTTCTTAACACTTTTTAACAACAATTAGACGATCTGGGACTTTATTTTGCATGTTGGTCTTACCAACTTAAAGAATTTCCTAACCAAAGCCATGCTTATCCAACATCAATAAAATTTTTCGGTAAAAGTTGTAAGGTTGGTGAAATGATATTTAAAGTCAGTTAAGTTACAGAAAACAAACAGTTTTAGGGCAGCCTAGGCAAACATCAAATTTGTTGCAACCTGCATTGAGAATTGCACATTGGCTTACCATTGAAATGTGTCATGTTCGTGTCCTGAAGTCCTCACAAAAATGAGTCAGTCCTTCAGCTGGATTTTCTTCAAAGATAAAAACTGGGATTGAACTAAGGCTGCTACACCACTGAAATATTATATGCAAAAGAAACTTACAGTTACACATTCTCGTTCCCAGAGCTCTTTGAGATTAAAACCTCGAGGTTTATGTCAAAGAGCTCTTGGATCAAGAATGATAGTTATATTACGTTTAAATGCGATAAAAGGTATCCATTTTGAGCGTCAAAAAGGCTCATTTTTGATGTTTCACTACTTTCACCAAAAAAAAGGCCGAAACTTAGGCAGTTTGATTTGAGTTCCTTAACCTCTCCGCTTCACTATAAAAACATTCCATTTGCCTCGGGGACGGATACAGGATTTTTTTCATCTTAGGCGGATTTGCGAAGCCAAGCCAAAGCGTAATTTTTGAGTACGTAAAATTGAGCGTTTTAAATCAGTTTGCGGTCTTGGGGGGCGCTGTAAGCCCCCTAAGTTGGGATTGGGAAGCCCCAGAAGCTTTAGCTTATTTACCTATTTCAGCACTCCAAAATGCAGCAGACGGGACCTTTACAAGTCCATTTCTTACATGTTATTTGAAAAAAAACAATCATAAAATTCTTAAATGAAAGCCAATTAATGTTTTCAGAAAAATTAAGGCTAAAATTAGCCAGCCAGCAAAACTTCTTCTTTCTTTCACATCCAGAAAAATATTTGCAGGCTCGTTTTTGCAAGTTATGGGTGAATATAATAGCTTTTGGTTAATATTGAGGCTAAAAATTCTCGGAAACTAGATTTAGAAAAAAAGACGTACATGTAATGCAAAACTGTATATATTACTAATAAAAACTTTTCATATTTAATCTATATATTCAAAACATTCAATAACATGAAAAAGGAGGCGTATAAGAAAAATAAGCAAAAAACAACAACACAAAAATGCATATATATAAATAGGCTTTATTTGTATTATTATATCATAGCAACAACAACATAAACAACAGATAAATACAATAACATAAAAAATGGCAAGATTATATCAAGATTTTGTACAGGTAAAGGCAGCTACTTAAAATTTGGATTTTTAAGCAGCAAAATAGCTAATTAAGAACAAACTTACAACACAACAACCTACAAAAACGAAAGAACACTGATTTAGCAGAACATGCAGTGAAAAAATATTTAGCCCTATTAGCCTAACAGCAAGAAAAACACTGTTTTTATTTATCGGTAACCATTTCTGGCTCAGACTCTTAAGATGTTGATTCAAACTTGAAAATACCTTTTAGCTGTTATGCAATAATTACTATAAATACTTGAAATTTTTAACAAAATAAAATCATTTAAGAACAGATATCGTTAACTACATTATTACACATTTTTGTGTCCATCTGGATAGGGTTGTAATAAGTATATATGCTAAGTCATTTTCGCCATGTTGGTAGAACCACAAACATTTTCCAAGTCTATCAGCATGATAACTTCTTTAGTGAAAATGTGAAAAACTTTTGTCATTTCACCCATTAAATAAAACTATGCCTTTTTCTTATTCGAATTGTATATAATTAGCACCATTTCCAGGAATTATTTCGATATGACGCTAGAGTTACTAGAAAACATCATTAACTCTTGTCAAAGTCTTCCTCCCAAAACTAGTGTTCTCTTCATTGGCCTCATGGCATGTTAAAAAATCGTTTGGAGAGTGTCTATTGCCAGAAGCTTTGAATCTTCAAAAGTAAACATACAAAGTTGTTATGAAGTCAACAATTTGTTATACATTACACCTTTACCAGCTACAAAAAATAACCAGCTGGAAAGCTATTCGAAATATTGTGTTGTTATAAAATGTCTTGTTACTTAAATAAAAAAGAAACCAAAGACAACACAAAGCTCTTTTGAATTTGATACAAAACTTTGTCAAATTTGAAACTATTATAAACAGTTTTATGTTCACACTTGCTAGCACAGCAATAGAAAGAAATTTTGTATCTTACTCTAAGATCAATGGAATTAACAGTAAACAGATGTACCTGAAAGCGTAGTCATTAAATTGATGCTATAATTTTTGTTAAGTCAAAGCATGATTTTCTCCTAAACTACTTTTATTTTGCAAATCACAGGCGACACAGAGAATAAATGTTTTCCAGTAATGTTTTTTCTTAGCAACATTGTTCAATCTTCATTCCGCAATCATACCGACTGATAGCCTTGTGATAGAGCGTTCGCTTCCAGTGCGGGAGGTCTTGGGTTCAAACCCCGGCCGAGTCATGCCAGAGACTATAAAAGTGTGAATCTATCCTTTCTGCTTAGCGTTCAGCATGAGAATAGGATTGATATCTTAGGCGGTTGTCTAGTTGAGCGATTGCTGTGCTTGCACGACTTTCGTAGCTCAAATGGGAGCTTTAAATGCGCTAGGACCCCCTTCGCAGGACCCTCGTTGATAGCAGTACCAATAGGAACTGAAGAGGCTATCCTGGGTAAATAATTTCAATAATAATAATAATAATAATAATAATAATATATTCAAAACTTCCATTTACTTGCTGCAAGTCAATACAAAACGATTGCTCGGCCTTCTTTCAGTAGACACGTTGAATTAGAAGGAAACTTTAGAATTGCAGCTCTCCGAATTTGGCTCAACCTATCAAACAGATCGGCTACCGCGAGGCAATAACAATAGAAAAAATAAATTTCCCACGCACCCCTTATATCAATCTTTCTGTTACCGTAAATTTCGACGACTTCGGTGAGATCCTTCATGATGTCACAAATTCTTTTGTATTAAGAAAATTCAAAATTCCACACTTCGGCGAGATTCTTCTTGACGTCACAATTTCTTTTGTTTTAAGAGGGTCCGAAAGTCCACACTCTTCTATGTATGGCATTCCAAAGTCACATTAATACAGTTATCTTAATAAGATAACAAATGTTATCTTAAGATAACTCTATTAATGTGACTTTGGAATACCATAAAGACGTGTCTACTTTCTTCCATACTTTACAGCTTATTTATCGAAAAAAAAAGGGTTCAAAACAATAAATAAAGCATGATCTCCATTAGGCGAATTTTGGTCGCTCGGGCTCTAGCGATCCGAGTGGACAAGCGAGTATTTAATCTCCATATGCCATAGCAAAGTAAAGATGAGCGACAAAAGTTTAAAGTGAAAACATGAATTTTATTTTTATTCTTCCGCAGAAAAATATTTTAGCACATTTTTTTAGCATAATGTTTATAATTTTGATTCTGATTGGCTGTCAAAGATTTGTGACGTCGAAAATCGCCAACGATCGCTGACAAAGTTCAAACTGTTTCAACTCCTTTGGCGATCTCCAGCGAACAGCTCATGTTACGCAATTTTACGTAAACAAACCTTATGCGCATGCTCACATCACAATCGCTACTACGATGGCCCCTATGGCTCACTTTTCTTCCAATTTAAAAACACTTCTCTTCTATGATCCAAACAGTTCTCTTCTGTATTCTCACACTTCTCTTCCGCATTTTGACACTTCTCTTCTGCACTTAACACTTCTCTGCATGTGGCCCCAAACTTTCTCTTCACAACTAAATTTAAAAATCTGGTCCGCAATTTTACACCCATGGTCTGTATATTTTTTTCACTTTTCGCAAGAAGTATACTTGGCTAACACGTGCTCAATTTACGAATAGCTTATTGTAGCAGGTCCCGAAGCATGTGCATGAATAAAATAATATCACGAATCAATTTAGATCAGTAGCAGAGTGATTAATTTGAAATATCAATAGACACAATAAATGGCAAAACAAATGGCTGCTAATAGTCCTCAAAATCATGGTAATGTCAACCAAGCAAATCACATGCTTTTTCTTTATTATAATGAATGTGCTTTATAAGAATATCATCAGGCTAGGATTTGAGGTTAAAAACAATAGTTCTTTGGTTTAGAATAATATAAAAATATACGGATCGATGACGAAGTAAATCTTTTTAAACATTTTTTTACAATACAACACGATCCATTATATTTCAAAAAGGCAAAAATGCCTGGGGACGAGGGTTGTCATTTATTCAAATCAAAATCCAGCTCAATAAATATTCCGGACCAGAATTTGGTCTGGGAATTTTTTGAGTTCATGGAAGAGAAGTGTTTCACACTTTGGAAGAGAAGTGTTTCGAACGGAAGAGAAGATTTCGGAGGAAAGAAGAGAAGTGTTTTTATTAAGAAGAGAAGTGAGCCATAGGGGCCATCGTACGCTACAGCCCGAGCGACTGGAGATCAGCCTTCTCTCACGCGATCAGGGGCCATATATTGAATAGACCTATTTCAATCTCTATTTCCATTCCACAAAATACACAGCCGGAATAGACATACCAACATGAAAACGAGGTTAGTTAAGAGACAATTTTAATTTGTCAGCGAAGTGATGCACCATATACTTTGTTCGGAGTGTATATTCTGCCGGTACCGGCAGAATAGTAACACGCGTTAGTCGGACGGTACCGGCAGATTAAGGAAGAAAATTATTCTGCCGGCAGTAAATTTCCCGCCAAATCGCGTACGTCAACATCATTCAGGCATTATCGTAATGGCGGATGCGGTTAATGGTGCATTTACTGTTGGAGAGTTATGTAATAGATTTGAACGTTTTGAAACATCACTCTTGGACAATAAGTGGGAAAACACTAAACCCTGATTTAAAATATTATTATGAGCTTAAACTGCCAAACTGTCTTGTGTTGTGTTCATGGTGGTGGTAAATTTTAATCAGAAAGTTCAGGAAAACGCTCCTCGCAGTAAGTACATATTAATAAGTTATTTATTTTTCAAGGTTGATTCTAGCTTTTTATTAAAAATAATTTCTGCATAGTATTAGTTAGCAAGCTCTGTTCACCCAGCCAGCCTAGCTGGCTACTGTTCTTTTTTCTTTATTACAGAACACCGAAGAATAACTGCCCATTTAGTATCAAGATTAGGGCATCTGCAGATGGCCAAACTTTAGAAGTAAAGGATATAGTTGATAAGTATAATCATGAACTCAACAAGGTAACTAGCTAGCTATACACGGTGGTACAATTTTTATAGGCGTTTTGCCACCCTGTTGTGGCTTATTATAAGTCAACTTAAGAATCATTATGTTCGAAGGTATAGTTTAACAGGAAATCAGCATGGCTCTTGTCTTGCAGTTGCAGGTTCAATTCCTGCTGCCTTCATTTATTATCTGTACATAATAAAGATTAAAAGTAATCTTTGTAATATATATAAATTTGATTGTTAATTGTGTTACACTTTTGATGATATATATATATGTTATACTTTTAAATGGTATATTTTTCACAGATATTGTTCAACCACTTGTCAAAACAAAAGCGCCTCACAGACCAATGCAAGGAAACGGCTAATTACCTGTTCTCGATGGTGATTTCCAAATTTATGACTTTAACAAGATGAACGAAGAAGGAAAGGCAAAATCAACACGAATGTGCTATCAACTGTATAAATAAAAACGAAAGCGTAGATCAAACAGGATCTTCCTAATTGCATAAGTGACAAATCATTCAATATAAAACTAATTAGGAGATTTTGCCTAAAAGAAACTTATGGTAAGCTGTACGAATACATAAAAGATGCAGTTGAATCACGGAAAGAAAGTTTGTGTGGAAATTGTAAAGCAGAGTTTGTCGCTTCCGTGCTTAGCTCTCGTTGAGGTCGGACGTATCTAAAACGCTCCGGTCTTGGCGCGCTAAGTCGAAGAAAGAAAAAAGAAGACTAAAGCTTGAAGAGCTCCTGCATTGACAGCTACGTCCTTTTTGATTTATTATATATTGTACTGCCACAGAAACTGCAGTAGTCGATGTCTCTGATTTTATTCTTACTGAGCTCGACCAACATAACTTTGTTTGTGCTGTGCTCATTGACCTTAAAAAAGCTTTTGACACTGTTGATCATAAAATTCTGTTAAAAAAACTATGGTGTTTTGGCATCAGAGATGCTGCCTTTGACTGGTTCGAGTCCTACTTAACGGGCCGAATGCAGCTGACTCTTATAAACGACACAGGATCAGATCTGCTTCATGAAGACGCTTTTGGGTGCCGCAGGGATCTGTGTTGGGGCCCCTGCTCTTTCTTTTGTATATTGATGACTTAAAATCTGTCATCAATTCAAACTACCACCATCTATATGCAGATGATACAATAATTATTTCGTCTCATAAAAACTTGGATACCCTTGTCTCCCAGCTCGAGTTAGAACTTTCGCAAGTCGACCTCTGGCTGAATAATAACAAAATGACTTTTAATACGGACAAAACAATCTTTTTCGGCAACCACAGCCAGTTAAAAAAAGTTGAGAACAAAACTATCAACTATATGGGTATTCCTTTGAAGTTAAATATCTTGGGGTAACATTTGATCAAAAAATGCAATGGGAAAAGCACATTAATGACATAAATAGAAAAATACTAATTAAATATTCTAAAATTAGAACCATTGCATCCTGTTTAACACCTCACACAAAAAACCTTTTAATTAATGCACTTGTCATGCCATATTTTCAACTACTGCTCCTCGGCATGGGCTTGTGCCACCCAAGGTAGATTGGGAAAACTAGAAAAACGATTAAAATGTGTCCGTACCTTTCTTGGGAAAGAGAGGGAATATTCAATGAATAATTTACTCATCAAAAACGATGCCATATTAGTTTTCAAAGCCATGAATCACATTGCTCCTGATTACATGCGCTCAAAATTCCTTTTGACAAAAAACTGTCATAATCATCAAACAAGAGGAGCTTCAAAAAACAGGTTCACACTTCCCTTGGTCAACACGGAATTTGGCAAAAAAGCCTTCCCATTTAGAGCTGCAAAAGTGTGGAATAATCTTCCAGACCAAGTGACCTGTGATGGAAGTCTGCTTTCGTTTAAGACTTCCATCTCTAATGTATTTGGCAAATTCTAATGGAGATCACTTTTTAACTTTTTAATTTTTGTTTTTTATTCTTTTTCTTTTCAATTTTCACAGATTATAAATGTTACTATGTTTGATTGAGCTGAGGCAGTCTAAGGTTTATCATTTTTTGTTTCTTTTTTGTTCTAGTGGCCCCCAGTGGAAACAATCCACTAACTATAGGTTTTTGTGATTTTCTGGGCTAGCCACTTTAAATATTTATTATTATTATTATTTTTAACCACGCTCTTGTGCAAGGTGCTTAATTAGATACCACAATTGTTTTAATAGCACAGATGGGAATATTTGCTTTTTTTACCAAAGTTTACAATACAAAAGTCAATAATTCTTTTGTCATTACATTCTTAAAATAATGTTACCATATTCTGTTACGAAAAGGGGAGATAAAAAAGCAATCGAAGAAGGTACATAGCCGGCATTATATTTTTTTCCACTTGACTCGTGTTTTTCGCTATTACTGCCGGCAGATTTATTCTGCCGGTAGTTAGTGCCGGCAGACTAATATCTCTCTTTATTCTGCCCGTAGTTGGTTACTGCCGGCAGAATTAATACCCCCTTATTCTACCGGTAATTAGTGCCGGCAGAATAAATACCCCCACTTATTCTGCCGGTACCGGCAGAATATCCACGTCCTACTTTGTTTACCTTTATTATTTCTCAAATTAACTTGTCAATTGGGCAAATTATGAACTTTTGTTAAAAAAATAGAAAGCGGCATTTATTTTATACCCATTGGGCTTATTAAAGTAGCTGGTTTATATTTTTTTCTAGTGTTTAGCTAGCTAGCTAAGGTTTAACCAATGTTGTTAACATATATAGCTACACTTTATTCTTTGTTATTGGATATATTTTATTTTTTAAAACATCTGTAAATAACATTATAACTTGGCTATCCTAAGCCATTTTTGGGTTGGTGGTATTTAGACTGAATATTGATCTTCATCATGTTATATATCCAACAAAATGTAATAAGAGCAATGCAATCACCTAAGGTAAAACAAGGAGGTTCTTGGGTAAAAGCATGTATACTCATAAGTACCCTTCAGCCTTGATTATTTAAAAATTATGGCCTGTAAGAATGTTACAGTTGCAGCTACTTACAGATAATTGTTGTTGCTTTTTAAATTCACAAAACATTCTGTCAATAAAGTAGTATTTCTATAAGTATTGCCTGTAATATTATATTTACAAGTATTGCCAGATTGTTATTCCACGTCAGGTATAACTATGGGTGCTGTAATTTTATTGTACGTAAAAGCAAAGATCAACAACTATGTAAAAATAATTTTTTTGAAGGGTGCTCTTCTTAGACAAATCTGATAGAATTAACATAAAACCTTTCTGTATTATACTTGTTGAGTTTCCGAATTTAAGCTACTGTAAGAGGGCAATAGATTTTTTATACAGAAAACTATGTATTTTAATGAAATAGTAATCAATGGGCATTTTTGGGGGGAAGGGGGGGGGGGGGGGTCAATGATTCCTTTAAAAGCTAAGAGAATTGTAGATGAACAAGTCACAATTTGTTTTAAGTCACATGTTATTTCAATGCAATAACGTTTAGCCAGTTAAGCTGGGCAGCACTCCCTTAGATATGTTTAATACTTGATCGATTTACCACAACTTATAACAGATGGCCTAAGAAAGTTAAGAAAGTTTTAAATATATACAGATGGACTTATAACTAATAAATGGCTTTGTTTTATTTTCTTGAGGATAACCCAAACAACATAACCTCACAAGTTTAACACTGTCATTTTCAAAATAGTTGATAGAGGCCTAATCTTGCTGTCAAGTTAATTCCAAGAGAATAAGAACAATTTTAAGAACCTTGAATCTATTTTCTTAGAGAATAGAGCAACACTAGACCTAAATATTTTTATTTATGTAAAGGTGTGACCTGTGATAAAGACTTTTTCGTAAGAACAGCAGCATGTTCACCTTCTGAAAAAAATTGGTTTATGCCAGAACCGAAAAAATAAACAATTTGTGATTTCTTGAACATGTTCAAGGAATGATAAACCTACAATACTAATATGAATACGAACAGACAAACCGAAACAATAAACAATTTGTGATTACTGAGTACACTAGGTTGAGCCAAAATATGTTTATTATAAATGTGTACTAAATGGAAAGGTTAAAACATATTAGCAGGGAAGTGTGACAATAATAATGATACATAGCTGGGCAGCACATCATCCCTGAGTACATAGCTAGCTATACCATCCAACCTATAATATCTGACTATGAAAAGCTGGGTAACTTTTTTAGGAAAATAATTATAACCTATATAATTATAATATATATAAATTATAATTATATAAGTTATATGAATTTTCAGTAAACTAGGTAAACATTTACAGTTTACATTTACAGTATAGAATATAAACTTTTTGTGGGAGTAAGACACAAGACGTTTGTTGGCTACCTAACTATAGCTAGCTAGCCAACATTAAAGTTGCCATAAATACACACTTAATATCAGTAAATATTCATAATTTTTGTCACACTACCACTACTAAGACCCTCAATATAGCTACTTGTATCCACTACGATCCTTTCAATATGGCAGTTGAAAATTATAAAACCAACATTTGCTAATAACTAATCTCAGAACAGCTGGTAAACAACTTGGCGCCCTGAACTTTATCTAAACTAACCTCGTTTTCATGCAATGTTTTGATTTTTCGCCACCACGGCTGATCATGAAAAGGCGATATTGAAATAGGTCTATTTGAAAATAAAGTAAACAAAGTTTGCGCATGCGCAGACTAAATGTCCGGCCGTGAACTACCTTGTGTACCTATAAATAATTGTGGTGTGATTGCTAAAAATAACTTTACTTGCTATTACTACACTACGATGAACTTTTGAACTTTTATGTGTTTAGTGTGTTTGTGTAGTGTGTGTAAATTTAGTGTGTTTTTACTGTTCATACAAGAAGGTTTGAAGATGAGCAAATTTAGAGTGTATTTAAATTATATTCAACTTTGTGTTCATGCTTTTACTGGATTTATTGGAGCATTGTATCAATGGGCACCGAAAGATTCGTATGAGAATATACAACTTATAAAATGGATTTACGCACCAGTGACGATGAATTTACTACTTATGATAAATCCTATTCTTGGTATTTTCGGTGAACGTAAAGAAAGAATGGGTTTCTATGAAGCAAAGTTTTGGTTAGACTTATGGCAGATGCTGTGGTGGATAATTGGAGAATCGGTTTCTACCTTTTTTTATTCCTGCCTGATTACAAAAGCAGTTTTGAAAACGTGGGAATGAGATTTACGGGAGATGATGATATAGGTTGGATAGTGAGACTATGGAAAAACAGTGAAAAGAGTCTAAAATTAGAATATCATTTATTCATCGTGTTTGTTACTCTCACCATTATTGAGTTTTTTCTGTTAGTGACGTCCCTGATAACGTTTTGTGCTCATTTCCAATGTAGGTGTTGTTGCGGTTCTTGTACTGGATTTTGCGAAAACGAAATTGTGATTGATGAATATACAACAAATGTGTACATAGCAAACAATGAGGACGAACAACATGCGGAAGAAGATACATCCAACTACGAGGCCTCAGTTAAAACGTTGTTGTTGTAAACATTTCACAATCTATATGTTTTTGGAGTTCCCTTTTTACCCTTTAAAATTATTTATCTCCATAGTTCTTTAACTATTATATTTCACTTTCACTTTGTGCCATTTGAAGTTATGCAATAATACAGTATGCAATAACCCTGGCCATAAGAACACCTGGTAAACATTAGTTACTAGTCAATAAGCCCCGGCCCCTGTAAAAATCCACTTATTCAGAGGAAAAATAGAAAAGAGTTGTATTTAAATTTTGATAATGTAAGCAGTGTCCCGTTCCTATACATAAAAATTATTTTTAGAATTTTGTTAACCCATAGCATATATATATTGTAAAGAGCTTAACTCTGATCAAAATAATGTATAATAATAATTTACAAATGGCTGACATCACCACTTGTTTCCAAGTTATTAAGCCTCAAAGTTTTCATTGCATTGTAATGGCTATTGACGTTAAATTGGTGTTATTGACATCACAATCTTTTACATTTGAGACATAACTTTATTAGCAAAATCAAAGTAAAATAAACACATCAACTTTGCCTGTTACAGTCAGACACACAAAACACAGTCTCTATTATTACATAGATCATAATTAATGCCCTGATTAATTGATTTCAAAAATTGTTTTGGCAAACTCAGCCTCAGGGCTCATAAAGGTAAGGCCGCCTGTTTACCTATGACTGAGCACAATTATTTTTTGACATCCCACTTGTTGGCCAGGAATGAGTAATAAAGGATTGTTAAATATATATGGTGAAAAAAAACAAATATATAACTTAGAAATTAAAGTACGTTATTTTCAGTTTTAAAACTTTTAGATCTTAAAATTTTCAAAAAAGTCACAACTTGTCCTGCACTTGAAATAAATCAAGATAATGTATAATGCTAATCTTTTCAATTAGGGGTGATTACGCGCCTTCAAAGTCTTAACAATATCTTTGTGTGTAAATATAGACTAAAAAGAACCCCAAAGGGAACCCAGGGTATAAAATGATGTTGGGCTTATATTATAGAGCTTAAAAACTTAAAGTCTTTTTAAATTTTTTAAAAAGCTCTTTTCGTTCTCGAGATATTCACATTTAAAGAATTTCAGATTTAATTATGCTGCGTAAATTATGATGTCATATTTTGATATTTTCTGTCATCACTAATTTTAGACCTGTTAAGGTATGTGTATTCAAACTTTATCAATGCATAGATATTATAAAGGTGAATTTATTAACATAAATTTTTTTGCCAAGATGACACTCGTTTGCTCGTCCCACGCCTCCTAAATTTTTGCTGACGACCCCATAACTTGGGATCTGCATGTCAGTTTGCAATCAAATTTTGTGAGTAAACGTATGGGGCCTATACAAGCTTACCCAGAAAATTTTATTGCAAGCCAAGTTACTGCTCTATCTGAATCTTGTGATGCTTATGAACTCCATATTCTTATAAAAAATGTAGGTTTATAATATATGAAGTAAGACATTTTCTCTGCATAGTTAATTTTTAATCAAGTGTCAAGGTCAGCTGAAAATAAATAATTTCTACTTGATTTACTATACAGGATATATTTCATTGAACTGAAAGGTGCACTGCCATAACCCGAGTTAAAAAAAATATTTTGAACCGTGACTGTACTTAGAGACTGTGTATTGACTGTGTATATAATTGGTTGAATTTTTGTTTTTAGACTTGATAAAATAAAAAATAAAATATGTTACATATTTATGGTGTCTGGCATTATGTTGGTTGGTTATGAAATAAGTGATTCAGATGATGTTCAGGATCAGGTTACTAAGCAACCACACTCAGATAAACAGTCAGAACAAGAGGGATGCTCTACATCGAAAGGAAAGAACAGTCATTATCAGGTAGCTCTTTACTTTATTATCATTATCATCATCCTTGGCTTAACGTCCATTTTCCATGCTAGCATAGGTTAAACAGGGTATATTAATAACCCTCTTCTAATCTGATCTAGACTGTGTTACATCTAAACTCAAATTCCTCTGCATCAAGCCTGTCCTTGTTACATCCTGCAAAATCTTTCTCGGTCTACCTCTGTGCTTTGTCCCAAGAACTAAAGTCTCTCCACTTTCTTACCAAATAACCCTCCTTTATTTGGTATATCAGTTTACAGGAACTGCAACCTTAAACATACAAATTTTTACTGGATGATAAGTTATGCAAGTCAAAAGAATAAGTGTTATATAGTATTAGTTTTTGCAAAGAAAAGAAAAATCGATTTTCCACAAGTCTTTTTTATGAATTATATAGGTAGTATTCAAAATATTAGATGGTATAGCTGAAGGTCTAAATGTTCGGCAAATGAAATTGCTACATGTTAGTTCTACGTCATTGTTGTTACAGTCACAAGCCTTTTAATTAGTAATTATTCGTTTTTAGCAGTTTTCTGTTATGTTTTAGATTAAGAAGATTAAGAATATTTTGTTAATTTTAGGTAAAAAAAAAGGAAAAAAGCTATGGAACAATAAAGAAAATAATTTTGAAAAAATAAGTATAAAGTGTATACATATCGAAAAAATTATAGTTAACCCATCGATAAATAAACAGGAATTCGCCTATTGTACTTATTCTTTATTGCTTTTACCAACCAAGTTACGTATTCAAGACATACCACAAACTATTTTTGTCTAAGTTTGGCATAGGCACATCTTCATATATCATACACATAGGGTAAATTTAGACAATAAGGAAAATGAATGTTTTCTTTGTTATACAGCATAACATGTTAGTGTGAAAAACACAAAATGTAATTTATTTCTTGTGGGCGAAAAACTAATCGTCAATGTTTCGTCAATGTTGTTACAGAGTGTAAAAATTACAGACTACATGATCTGGTGGAATTTCAAAAAAATTTTTTGCATAGGTAGAAGTAAATATCACACAGCAATTGCAGTTAAAACATTAAACACATTTGTTGGCGTTAGTTCATCAATTTCAAATACATGATGAAATTCGTTATTTAGAAAAAATTCGAACACTTAAAAGAAAGAAGATCACAACTAAAGAGGGAACATTATTCTGAACAACACAAAGCTATAAACTCTTCTACAACACAACCAAATAGTAAGACATTCTTTTTTGTCAATAAATTTAGTAGAAAGCAATTTTCGCTAATCTCAAAAATGGTTTTTTCGGAATTAATTCATGCGAGTGGCAGGTAGTAGTAAAAACATTTTACGACGAACTTTCCTGCCAAAGACTTTTATATATGCTACACAAGCCATGCTAATATTTTATGTATGTGTTATCATGGTTGCACTCCAATTTTAGAGGTAAAGAACTCACACGATGGTTGTAGCAAGGGAAAGAAAAGGTATGAAAAATTAAAGCTTTACCTGTACTACTTAGTTTCTGTGTTTTTAGACACTCGTATTTAGGTCCCAGTCACTAAATTTGTCGAAAAGGTTTTACGGAATATTTTAAAACATTTTAGTACTACTGAAATACAGAATTTAACAGCGCGTCTCTTTTTCCATTGGTAATCCTTTTTTAACAACAGAACGCTCTCCTCTTTCATGCCTGATTCGCCAATTTAGTATAAATAGTCTTTTAATAGTAGGAAAACAGCCAATCAATACGATGGAGTGAACATGTTCATGTCGTCTGCATTCAAGCTGGTTTCAGATCAGGACCCGTTTTGTTTAAAAAAGGTTGGAACTTGATAGTTTTTTATTTGCGATGTGCTTCTCTGCTTTAATAATGTTTGTATTATTAAAGGGACCTGAAACTGTAGGAAATTCAATTCTATAGTCGAAGCTGACTCAATATGAATTTATAGCGATCTAAATGCTGTCCTTTCATTTCGCAATAACTCTCAAAATATCGATGTTACCAAAAAAGTATTTGTTTTTTTGTCTTTTTCTGAAAGCTGTGGCAAAAACATTTTTTGGTTAAATTGAAGGTTTGGAAATGGTATCAGCGCGTGAAGATATAAAAAAAACTTTTTTTTTTTTACATTCAGAGCAAACTGGAGAAAGAGCTAGACGAAGCTATCGAGACAGGAGATTACGAACTGTCAGAAAAACTTAGCGATGAAATTGTGAAACGAAACTTCGCCACCCAAGTTAAAGGGGCCATCGAAGCACGTAAATATTCAGAGCATAAAAAACGAGTTGACGAGAAAAAGAAGAAAAGAAAGAAATTAAAGTGGACCTTTGATCATAAACAAAGATGGGAAACTAAGGGAAATATGTAAATAAAAAGCATGTTTTTTCAGAATGCACGCGAATATATCTCTGTCTTCAGTTCTCTTTACTTCAAATTTGGAAGATAAAAAATTTGTTATTCTTTTTGACAATTTTATTTTTTAATGTTCAAATGACAAGCGAAGATGTGGAAGTACGTAATCACACTATGTTGCACAACAGGGTTGCCGATGTGGCTAAAAAAGCTTGAAAATACCTGTTTTTTAATGTTGGAAAATATGTTTTTCAAGGAACATTTTTTGCTTTAAATTATAGAATTAATTATTATAATTTTTCATTAATCTGTTTGCAGTTATTTCAGTCATCTATGGTCTGCTTGCCTGTCTGTCTGCCATTTTTGCATCGCATTGTTGTGTTAAGTTGTATGCTTTTTAAACACTTAAGATCTGGTACTAAACTTATTCGCAGAGTTTAAAAGTTGTTTAACAAGGCCTTTAAAGATGACGCTATATTTTAGGATCCATGTGATCATTTAATGTAACATATTGTGAGTAAACACACTGGTCATACCTTAAAATATCAACTCGAACACCGGTTTACTCGAACTTTTATTAGCTGGAACTGTTTTCTACGGTCCCTTGGACATTTCTTAATACTTCCTTATAAAAATTACTCGTTAACTCGAACCACGGATAACTCGAACATTCATTTTCTCGAACCATTTTTTGGTCCCTCTTAAGTTAATTTCTTCGATTAACTCGAACTTTTTAGTGTCTAAGTAGAAAATAAATGTTCGAAAAATGAATACTGGTATGTAATGTAGCCAGAAATTTCGAAAAAGCTGTTCTTAAATGGTTCTCTTTTCAAAGGAGCGAAAATGTTCCTTTTGATGGCAATATGATAAAAGGGAAGGCTCTTCAATTTCTTTCAATGAAAAAAAATCGCCTTAACTCTAACTAATATCTCATTTTTGTCTAAGTTCGAATTAACGGAAGCTTCGAGCCTCCAAGCTCTGGTCGCTTGGAGGTTCGAGTTACCGGGAGTTAACTGTACTTGATAAACATGTTTTCGTGCTTTACAACGTAAGTTTAACACAACCTTTTTTACCTCAGAATCCGTTCTATAACGGAAAATGTCTCTCAAGCCAGTTAAAAAAGCTTTAGTTAGTTGGAAAGATGAATATAAGTTCTGTGTTTGTAAAGTCATATATGATGTGAAATTCTCTGAAACAAGTTTCGACCTCAAACAATCAAGTGCAGGGAGGTGTCTGTTTTTTTTCTCTTATTTACTTTATATCACTTTTGTAATGAATGTGGATTTTAAAAGTTGGGTCTCAGCGTCTTTTGCTGCAGAGGTTAAAAAAGCGGAGTTGGTTGACGATAACATTAAAGGTTCGTTTCCATTCGAATGTATTTTCCGATATTTTCCGCTTCTACCTACAACGCCCTTGCGACTGTTGATTTGTCGAGGACCACGAGATAAGTCAACTAATAAATTACACAAGGTTGTATGTAATATTTTTAATTAGCGCCATTTATTTGCACTGCTTGTGACTGAAAGTGTTATCCAAAGGAGACCGTCATTAAAGCTAAATTCGTATTGAAAACAAAAACACATATTGACCATATATGGCAGCCGCAAAATAACGCATACTTTCCTTACGATTTTCCTTGTTAACATTTGAACAAACTTTGGGCAGAACTGAATCGAGTTTATTAGCCACCTTTAGTGTGAACATCTTTGAAGCTTTAAATACAGATTTCTCAGGTTGAGAGGTTAAGTTGTGAGCAGACCGTAATTTTTTATTGAAATTGACTGTCACCTACATCTAAAGTAGTTATTATTATTACTATTATTACAAATTTCTACAAAGAATGGAACATTAAGTGTTAGTACACTGTTATTAACACGCGTCCTGTAAAGTTGTAAAGCTTTCTTTGATAGAATCCTGTTTCATGTGGGCATCAGAAAAATCCATTGTACTAAAATACGACCAAGTTCAAATTATTTGCATTTCTTCTTTAGTTTCATGTACCGACCGCGAAGGTTTTTAAATACAACCTTTAACTTCTTAGATGCTTAAAATGCGAAGGTAGTGTAGTGGTAGCGCATTCGGCTTGTAATCATAAGGTTTCGGGTTCGAGTCCCCACTCCAGCGCTCCTTAAATGTAGTGTTGTCAGCCCATTTCGTGCCATCTATTGCCCGCTAATCGGCTTATGTAGCAGGCAACCAAGTTAGGGCAATGCTATACGTATCTCTAGCGGTAATGTAAAATAGTTGCAGTGGGAGGGGAGGAAGAGCCAGCCGTTAGGAATAAAACATTGCCTTTCATAAAAGAAGGTTAAAAAAAGAATCTTAAACTAAGGATTAGGCATCGTTATTGTCCATTTTTTTTAGTTTATTATTCCTAGTATTTTAGGTCTTTTAGCAGGATTCAGGAGAAACAAATGCGCGGTAATGTAATGTTAATAAAAGCTAATATGACCATAAACTTTCTATCTATAGTCCATTCCAATGTCCCCAGTTTTTAATAAAATCATGCCTAAATAAACCTAGGAGAAACGTAGGTGATGTGCATGTTGTACTCTGACTGACGAGTGTGCTAACTTCAGCCAGTGGTTACGTAGAAAAGATGGAGTAAAGGTGTTTACCATTGTTCCACATTTCTTAAAATAGAAAAACATTAATAGAAACAAAAACTAGTGTTGATTCTGTAATTACTAAAATACTCAAAATAATCAACTATTACCCATAATAAAATTTATATTTTCTGCACCCTGTTTTATACTTAAATAAAATCTTTCAATCAATCAATTTACTTTCTCAATTTTTTCTATATTCTATGAGTATCCATTTAAAAGTAATACACGTTTCCCGAATGTAATGTTAATAAAAGCTAATATGACCATAAACTTTCTATCTATAGTCCATTCCAATGTCCCCAGTTTTTAATAAAATCATGCCTAAATAAACCTAGGAGAAACGTAGGTGATGTGCATGTTGTACTCTGACTGCCGAGTGTGCTAACTTCAGCCAGTAGTTACGTAGAAAAGATGGAGTAAAGGTGTTTACCATTGTTCCACATTTCTTAAAATAGAAAAACATTTCCCCTTTCCCGAATTTCCTAATTATGCCAAGCTCAATTAAAGAGATCGATACTAAAAATATTCTTATCCCTAAGTTCCTTAGCAAAAGTTAGAACAAATTACCTAATTTCGTACATATTTCTGTTCGTTAAGTGCCTCAACTTCGAGCTGAAAGTTACGGTCAAACCCTTTGTATAGCCGAGCTTTCTACGAATAGCTTCGTTTTCAAAATAATTATTTTCTTCAAATCTAAGTAAAATCCATGGTAATTTAATATTCTATCTGAATATCCTTATTTGAAGAGCACAGAACCATTATAAAATTTTGGAGGATGTCATAATTATTATAATTTATGAAATTCGGGAAAGGTGTATTACATTTTTCTTAAATTTTAGAATTTTGATGTTTTGGCTTTAGGATCATATTCAACATCATTGAATTGGTGTATGTATAAATTTTTAACTTAGTCCGACATGTAAAAATGCTGTTTTGGTGGTATTAATGTTACGGTCAAAATATTCTTAATTTTCTACTTGTACTAATAAGCCTCGGTTTCAAGCAGAGTTCAATTAGGACGAAATTAAAAAACTTGTTGTAACAGGTTGTTTGTTTGCTGTATGAATCTGAAGATTTCACATGCTATCAAGTTTCAGGTGAGGATTTTAAAAATCACATTCTTTTTGTTTGAAAAAGTTTAGAAATAGCAGCGGTACATCATAGAAAACTAATTCGAGAAAGGTGTATTATAATCCTCGGCCTGAAGTGAAGAAATTTCGTTTTTTTTAAAACAAAATTACATGTGATCCAAATCAGAAATCATCATCAGACATCAGAATAGGTGAGCCAAAGATGGTAGGTGCGAGTAGCAACGGGGAAATTCCCCTGGATTTTTCCACGGGCTAACGACGAGTCTTATATAATTATAAGATATCATATACCTCCATGATTATATTAAACTTATTATACTATTCTGTAATGTTTTGAGTCCTGAAAGTATTCATCGATATTTCAATTATTTGCATCAGTATTTGCATTCAACATAACCAATATCTATTTTGTTATATTTACCAAACCTCCACCTTGAAGGAAAAGGAAACCGTTGAAGTTTTTCACAAGAATAAGTTCATTTCTGCTAAGTTGCATTTATTAACAACAAAAAAAAAAAATTTAAAACGTGCAAATTATGTATATACAGATAATACAAATAAAACAAAAAAAACAAATTGCCAGTATGAGCTAGTTGGCTCAGTTCTGTCTTCAACATTTGAAATATACCAGAATTACTTGAAGAAGCACCCGGGCGTTCATTTAATTGTGAATTTTTACGAAGACCAATTCAAAGAAGACACTACTTCGAAGGAGGATAAAAACGAATGAAACCGACAGCGGCTGTTTGTAAATATAATAAATAAAACATTGTCCATAACCCTTGTTGATGACAAATTGCAATAATAGTAAAGGCTTGCATAAAAAAGGTGATGATTGTCGAAAAAATCATGCGGAAAGAAAAAGTGGTACAGACAATTCCTCATAACTTGATACCGTCAGAAAATGTTCCCTCAAGCTGTTAGCTATAGGTGGGGAAGTTATTTTAGAGTTTTAGCTATCGATAGCTATCGAATAATAATAGCTGAATCCATTTGTTATTCTGAGCAAAGGTAGAAGTTGAATCCCAATTTTTTTAATTCTTACTCTGGTTTTTAATACCACTTAAAATTTCTCTAATTGTAGCTTCAATTCTTCGACGATCAAAATTTAGGGTATCGATTTCGTCTTCAGTTTTTGCAACTTTAGATTCTAAAGCATTCATCTTTTTCAACCCCTCTTCACGTCTCTTCATTACAACATCTAAGTTTCGTTGCAAATCTAGGTAGTTTTTTTCGCTTTTGAAAGCATTGTCGATAGCACTTTTACATCCTAAGAAATGAAGAGCAGGTTTGTTTAGTTATTATTGTATAGAAGCGTAACTAGTGGTTCGATTTTCCAACGCATATGATCATACACACGTTTCATTTTTCAGGTTAGGATCAGTAGCTTCAATATTTATTAGATCATGAAATCACTCAAATGTCGCTAAATTTGGACACATGCATAGGAAAAGATCAAATGTTATATAGAATGAAGTTTCCTTTATTTTAAGGGTAGAAAACTAAAAAAACGGTAAATTTTTTTGAGAGTGTTTTTACTTGTAAATGTTCTCTATTCCTTGATCGTATAGTAAAAATGACTTTCAGATTTACAACACGACAGCATTAACTTAAAGAAACTTTTTATCTACATAGAAATGTTTTATTCCTAGAGAAAAGTGAATCGTTCGGTGACTATAGTTTTCCCCAAACTCCAGACTAATTGCTTTCCTCAACTAACTTCATAACTTCACCGATATGGTTTCTTAAACGCACCAGATATAATTATATGACATGGCTCAAATATTGCAAAATGTTTGTGTTCTTACGCAGAAGAAAAACTTTTGAAACAAATTAGAACAGCATACCTTCTTGTCTTCGCCCCTCTTCCAACTTGTTATACTCCAGTTCCGTTTGCAGGGCTACAAGTCTGCGTTTTGCATCTTGCGATTTTGTTTCGACTAGCTCAACTTTTTGCTCTAATTCAATCTTCACATTACGTGCTTTTTGATATCGCTGGATAAAAGAATATAAAAAATATTTAAAACCGAAATTATTATGTATGCAGAAATTGACTTAGCCCTCTTATACTTGGGGGGAGGGGGCTGGGCATGGGCTTCTTTGGCTAGTCATAACTTTTCTTGGACACGTGATTGGGTGCTGAAATTTCGTGACTTTTCCAAACTTTTATTGGAAATTGCGATGACAAAAACCATCTTTTGGAAAAATTTTATATAAATTATTTTGTGACGTTCATATAACAGCGTTGTAAGTTGTTGTATTGGTTATAATTTTTATTACATGTATGTTAGTTACCAGGCGCTTAGTAAGGTGTTAAACAGATATATGGCTCCTACGTATAAAATAAAGACCAGATTTAAGGGAAATTTTGATCCAGCAAACATACGTTATTTTTGATCCCAGTGACGTCACTATATTATTTTCTTTACCTCGCACATCTTTAAATGCAACATTCTACATATGCATTTAGCGACATGGGCCTAAATCTGTTTACTAATAGCCGTCGTCTGTCTGTCTGTTACGGAAACGCAAAATGCGATATATAAAGGACGGGCGACCCAGTGGATTTTCCACGTTTTGACGACTGGTCTATAATACTCAACTTGGAGGCAAAGATGATAATTATTGGCATGCAGGGGAGTTGTAGATGGGTGTGGTCAATTCAGTTCATATAGGCGACGATGAAATTGTATATAATAAAAACAAACCAACTGTACCTCATAATTTTGTGAATATAACTCTTTGTATTTATGCAACCTCTCTTCTACTTCATTCACCACGTTTGCATCTGGAGCTACAGATTTCAAACTTCGATTAAATTTTTGTGATTCTTCTAAAAACTGTTCTTTCTCATTCATTCGTTTTTTTATTTCTTTAATCTTCTCTTCTGTTTTATCGATCCTTTCTTCTGTTTCTGTCATATTTTCACGAAGTTTCTGCTGCCTTCCATAGGCCTTAAGAAAAACTAGTTTCGCTTTTTCGTTTTCTTGCTCTGTGCGATCACGTGCTTCATTTATAGCTTTGATTTGAGCTTGCAAGCCTTTCAAGTGCGCTTTTATACTTGAAACACCTCCAGATACGTTGGTGTCTAGCTTAGCTGCAGTCGACATTGCTTGTGAAGATGAGTTTATTTATCTTCAACATTGTAGAAAATATAAACATATAAAAAGCATATGTTCTTCAATGTAAATCATATCTATTTTGAAACACATGGAACGACATGAGATTTACACTTAATAAAATAAAAACTGCCTTACTGAGAAAATAGTTTCTTTTCTGCTTCATTATTTTTGTTAATATAATATAATTTCAACATCATCAATTTCTATCAATATTAACAAATATTTATCATACGCCCTTTTTGATAAGAATATATTTTATAAGACCATTTAAGATGAAATAGACAAAAGTTTTAATGCTCATCTTGAAATTGATGATTATAAACGTTTGGTTTTTTATTCTTTCTTAACTCATATAAACTTGTATCCTATTATTGATGTAAAATGTTTTTCCTCAGGTTATATTTGAAGCATCCCCCCCCCACAAAATCTGGTTGTCTGTCTGTCAGTTGAATTAGGTTTTTTAAAACAACAGTAATTTTTATATCAGGATGATTTGTGCCTAAAAGTTGAGAATATTCATGTTGAAACGAGTAAACACAATTATATAAAATAAAACATTTACTTATAAGAAATCGTGTAAAGTGAACATATATCTTTTTGGAAGAAAACACAATGAGAAGATTAGAGGTTGAAAAAACTGTAAAAAAATAAGTAAGTAAGTAAGATAAGCACATTCAGTCTGAGTTAAAATTTAGACGAAAAAACATGTCTCTACAAAAATGCCTTCTAATCTTAATTCGAGAATAATCTCTTTAGATTTTTAGGTTTCCGGAAAATCCAGGTAAATGTATCTTTGAAAATGAAAAAACAGCAACATAAACAAACAAACAAAAAAACAGTAAAAAAGGTCATAAAATTGCATTTCATTTAGATTGCAATCTGGTATAATATTTTCTATTAACTCAAATTTGTCAGTTTATTTTTCATATAGACAAGTTGCTATGCTTACTTCTACAAAACTGACGGATTCCATAGCGCAATTGTTAGGCTATGTTTCTAGTGTTTAGAAGAAGCATAAAAAAGTGAAGGTTTTCTGTTACTCAAATGACAGTTTTTAGTACCCTTTAACCACTTTGGTGTCCGTGGAAAGAACAAAGAACAGATATATTTCTCGAAATAGGTGAACCTAAGGTCAACATACTCGCGCATTAAGCAAAGAAGCACACACGCTCGGCTTTTTGGATCGACAACAATGGACTACCAAAAATTTTCGCAGTTTTAAAGTAGAACTGATTTCTATAAATTCGCGCCAATCCATCAGAATCTTTGATTATTTCGCTCCGACAGAATATTCCGTCTAGTGGAGTTAAGCGTTTAGTAAGCGAAATAAAATAAAATAACACAAAACTTCGCTAACAATATTTCACAGCACCAGACATAAACAAAGTTATCCAGTCCCCAGGATTTGTAATTCCAAGAAGCATGTAAGCATTAAAACGGTAATTTTAACATCTCTGCCAGCCAATATTCTTCAAACCAATTACAGATGACACATTAAGCCATATAAACAAACAAACATTCTTGGTAATTTCTTAAAATTAACAATAGGTATCAAATATCATTATTGTCCATATATACCTCAACTTTTTGTAGGTCATTCATGAAGTTAATATTGTTAAGTACACAACAGATTTACACTTTCTCAGTTACTGCAAAAAACAAACATATATCTTTCTACTAACCATACATTTTATCAAAGACTTGCGCATAAATTGATCTCCTAATCTCTATTATAAAACAAAAATAGATAGTCAGAAGAGGATTGCAAATTGCTTTGTTTAGCTCCTGAATAAATTATTCGTAATTATGCTAATTGAATATATAGTAATTTAGCTGTGATTGCTCGACGAATGTTCTATCTTCCAATGTTGTAAAGCAGAGATCGTGTTTGTGTAAGAAACACTTATATGATTATCGTCATAGCTACACAAGAAACTTTATTAATAAACTAGAAATACTCTTTTCAGCCAGGAACACGGATATGTCATAGGTACACGAAAGTAAGTTTATTATTAAGCTAGAAGTACCCTACTACCCCACGTATAAGGCAGCACTGGGTAAAATGCTTACTTCTCCTTTATCCGCAACATGACATGTGCACATTTACTCAATTAGCAACACACAGATAACGGGAATGCAAGATAAGAAATTGCAGAAGATTTAACATAACTTCTTTTGTTTTTGTAATATATTCTAACCTGAATATCTCTACTTTGATCTGTTTTATTGTCTTAACATAAAGAAATTAATGTTGACATATTAATTTTTACCTGACAGAAATTTGTCCTTGGCGTTAGTATGACTCTCCCTTTCGCCTTTTTCTTCCATCCAAAGATATAAGGCAATATTTCAAATCTTAAAAATTCATTTTGATTAATGAACGAAAAAGGCGCATGCCCTTTTCCTTCTTCCATTTTAAATAGGAAAGAAAAATATGATTTTCTGTTGTCCCTGTTACAGGCGCCTTAGTGCGGGTTAGTAGTGTAATACAACTACTAAATATAATTTGAGCCTTGCACACAAAAAGGAACTATTTGCTAAATGTCCAGAGTAATGTGCAATAGTGCAACGCAACTAGCGTGAGATATATAGTCCAGCCAAGACATAACCTTATCTTATAACAAACTTGTTTCCAACTCTCTTCGTATGGTAAAAACGCCTCTTTCTACAAAAGATCTAATACAGGATGGGCACTAATGGACGGAGTCTATATTCTGGTGCTATAGGCGCCGTTTTTTTCCAGGACGAACCTGATGAGATAGAGCTCAATTGATGCATTGCTGCACTGCTGCACTGCATTTTCTATTTCTACGGAACAAATTTTTGCGATTATTAGGCTAAGCTTTTACATTCTGAAAATGTTATCAAAAAATATACTCTCAAAAAAATGGTTTTATAAAAGTTTCGGAAGTTAGGTTTGCGATTTGCTTTCTGCGTTCGGCGAAAAATGTGCTCCGCAAAATTTTCTTTCTGCAAAGACCTAATTAAGCGATTAACATTGAGCACGCTAAATACAACACAGCTTAGAAATCATCAACCAAGTTGTGAAAAAGTCGCTACGATTACTCCTTGCTAACTACGTCAAACCATCCAGTACCTTTAATTGTATGTTTAGTGCTCCATGCTAATTTAAATGCTAGCCACAACTTCGCTTCCAGGACTTCTTTTTCTGAACGTAGCGTGAGTCCATGCGTTGCATCAATTAAAGATGTTCTATTGCCATCAAACAATTTTAAAACTTTAATTCATCATCTAAGATAAGCTAACTCAATAAACGGAATGTCACTTTTATTATACGCATCGATTTGAAAATTTTTGCAAACTAAAATAATTTTTCTACCACTCAAATAACTTGCAAGGTCACTTTTAACGACAAAGTCTTTGACATCAGAGAAACAATATTATCAAATTATTACGAACAGAAAATATATATAAAAACATATAAAAACAACTTTCCTTTTCATAACGTGTAAGATTTTATACTTTCTTTCATACTTTAAAAGTCATTATTTATTTGTTTTTCTAACTTTAAATATCTTAAAAACATAAATCAAGAGCTATATGTCTCATACATATGACGTCATCAGTAGATATTTAAAAATAACTTCGTTTCCAGGGATATCGGTTTCCTCAGAGGACCACGAGGAGAGCACAGACTAGAAGAAGCGAGAAAACTCGTAAGCAACATGTAATGTGATCTGCGAACGTACTTTGTAAGTTGCCATGGTGATAAGCGTTCTTATTTTAATATGATCATTTATCTTTTAATTAGCTATATAAACTTTTGTAAACAAAAAACAAATGTTATTAAGTGGTTAACTATGTTTTTAATTCACAATACCTTTCTCTTTCCACTTAAAATGTTCAGAAGTTATTGTCAAACCCAGGTTGTTAACAAAATAATAATTTTCTACGTACTGTCCATAGGGTATGGCTTTTGTAAAAGACAATCTTTAATGTTCTGAAATCTACTTATATATAAAGACGAGCTACGAAACTGTGTTGCTAAATATTTCTCTTACTGATTTACATGAAACACCAGCTGGTTGAAATGCAAAGCGCGTTGCACAAACCACACAGCTTACCTGTTAAATCACCACCAACATCACAACATCAACTACACGAATGATTATGAAAAACGAGAAATGTTTTTACTTGTATTTCTTTCAATAATTCCATCAGTAAGAGCACTTACCTTTTTCTTACGCCACTCTTTGGAAAGTTGAAACTTCTCCAAATATCAATATTGACGAATTCCTTAAACTTTAATATAAAAGAAGCCATTAAGATTGCTACACCAGAAATACATTAAATTACGATAAAGAATAAACTATAGCTATTATAAAACGTAGCTACATCTCTATAATAATACGCCAGTTCCGTCTGTCTGTCTGTGACTTTTGCAAACGCGATATTTTTTATCACCCGAATGCGCGAGTTTGTCGAGTTTTTTTGTTTTGTTTACATTTGTCTCGCAACCGTTAGAAACCACGTGATAGAAAATAAGCAGTATGATTCGCTCAAATACGTACTTTCGAACGGGACGGCATTCGAATAAAAAGTTCCGTTAGCGTAAAAACAAACAAACATAAAAAATTCTCGACAAAGTTCTCGACACAAAAGGCGAACTGAAGAAGCGGTTAAAAAATGTCTTATTTTCGACGATCCCTTAGTCACAAAAAAGTGCAGATATTAAAAGCAAGAAAAGTCAAAGTGGAGAAGTAGAAGTACAAAAGTAAAGTTAGAAGCCACGAGAAGTTACTTCGAAAGTGAAGAGTGCAGCTAGAAGTAGTAAAGAAAAGTTAAAAGTAGAAATTAAAAGCTTGGGCTTAAAGTCGATTTGGATTCACATATAGTAAGAACTTTGATATTTTTAGACGTTAAGTTTTTATGTCGCTAGAGTTACGTGTCAGGCAGACTCGCATTTGCCAGGAAAAAGTCACTTAAAAGCTTCAAATTCTTTAAGCTTTATGTTTTACCGCGTTTTTTATAAAAAAGCTAGAATTTGTTTGCTTTTTTTTGCATAATTAATGTATCCGTAGGGGCGTAACTAATGTATTTGTCCTAAAATTCAAAATGCTGCATAAAGCTGTTAGCTGGCTACCAAACAAATGTGCCAGCGAAATAGAAAGTTTTGGTTTGTTGAACTAACTGCAAATGTCATAATTTTTACATTGCTATTGTTTTCCTTTATATATGTTTTACTTCTCCCCAGCTTAAGTATATTTAACTGGGTGTCTTAGGTACTGTTTTGTTAGCTAGCTAGCTAATATGTTAGCTTCAAGGCTCCATCCCATAGCTAGCTCTAACTAATCTATGAGTTTTGTTGTTATTCCTCTTTTTTTAGGTATTTATAGCTACCTTAGTAGTCAAACTTCTCTTCTTTTTTGAACACGAATTATCATGTAACAAGCTAGCTACAAAATCTTTCTTGAACTTTTAGGATACTGTGACACATTTTTATGCCCATAGACGTATTTCACTATGACGCGGTATGAGTGGCTCCCAGACTTCTGCGCATTTCGACAGGCAAAAGATGGCAGCAGAAATGGTAAACAACATGCGAAAAGAGCATAAAATATTACTATAATTACTCAAAAAACTGAAAAAGGAAAGTCGTTTCGCTTATCGATCGAAGCTCTTGTTGCCATCTTATAATCTCTGCTTGCTCAACAAAAAAGTCCTTGCCCGTGGGGTATTTACTCGTTTATTATACATCCCTTCTGTTAGTATTTGAAAATCATGTTCATGAAAGCGAGAACAGCTGTCAATCATATTTTTTAAGCTATGGATTACTATATACAACAAAGTTAAGCCGAGCCACGGACTACATACGTTTCCGATAAGATATAACAGTTTAAATAAACCAACATATAAACGTAGCCAAAAATGTACTGATTGTGTGAAGCACTTCCTCTTTGCTGATAAAAACAAACATTAGAAGGCACGTGCGTTTATTTATATTTCAACATGTCGAAAAATGCTGACTATTTTCAAAATCTTTCAAATGCAGATAAATCCCACTATACTGGCAAACTTACACTCGCAGATGGGACTATGCTTGCAGATCCTTACTCGCTGCAGACTAGCGATTGGAGTGATGATGTTTTACTACTTCCAGATATAACTTATGTTGATCTGTATGTGTATTTGGTTCACACACCTAGCGAGTTCACACACGAGTCGCTTAAAGCACACAAATCCTTGGAAGCTTACAACTTTTATCTATCAGGGCACGTACAAGAAGTGTATTGTCACCACTTAAAAGAAGTAGACTTCTGTTACATAAAATCGTCCGTGTTACCAAGTCAAAGGCAGGGGAAAACTCAAAAATTATATGATACTTGGATTATAATGCATAAAACCGGTTGGATACATTCATGTAGATGTATATAATATACGTTTGTGTTATGTTTATGTATATATCATGAAAAGTTTGCCTTATGAGGAAAAATTTCAGTGTTGAAAAAAAGTGAGATTTGAGAGAATATGCAAAATTAAATCCACACCAAATTTATTCTCATAAGGCAATATAAAAGATATATATAAAAAGTTAGTAAAACAAAGTCAGTAAAATATATATAAAGTTTTTAAAAAAATTATGTTTAAAGTTTGTAAAAAATGTTTGAAGTTAGTAAAATGTACTACTAAAGTATATGCACTATATATAATTTATACAATGCCTTTGCTTATGTTGACTAGTGCACAAACAACCACCATTACTTTATCCATTAGGTCGACTTGGGTTATCGGAATAGTGGTGTTCAGGATCATGAATTTTCTTAATCGTCCAATTACTCTCTCAATATGTATTCGAACATTTGCAATTTGCCTCGATCGATCAACATCAGCAGCAGACATTTGGTCTTTTCCCCTAGTAAATTCGGGTATCTTCAAAAATGCTCCCCTTGTGGCTAATTCTTGTTCAATAAGAAAACCTCTATCTGCCAAAACCATATCACCATTCTCTACCAAGTCTAGAAAGCCACTTTTGATCGTTATTTCTTTATCTGATACTCTTCCACCCCATCCTCTAGATAAAAAACTGACAGAACCGGATGGAGAACAAGCTATCAAATATTTTATTGTATTGGTATTTTTGTAATTGGACCAAGTCTGTGCCCTGGCATTCAAGTTCAATGGTCGCTGAATAAAAATTTCTGTGCAGTCAATTATACAGCAACAGCTTTTATAGCATCTAAAACATTTTGGCAAATTTTTTCTTAAAGCTTGTTTTTCAGGCCATATCAGTGTAAACAATAATGACTTTGCTAGTAGTGGTAACAACTGTCGATAAATACGAGAAATCACAGGTGGTCGAACTCTAAATCTATATGCAATGTCCCTATTAAGAAGTCCAAGTTTTAATTTCATGAGGACTACAAGGACATGATCTTTTTGTGTCAACAATTTTGTTGCTGGCTTAATTTTATGTTTTACAATATTGACCACCCAATTAAATCTTCCTTTGTTTAAGCCAGTATAAAAATAAAACATTTCAGGAGATTGTTTCAATGACTTATAACAAAATTTATTCGATGAAAGTGTTTTGTTTTTGTTTCGAAGTCCATGAATTTCATTTAATCTATTTGCATATTCGCTATTCAATCCAGTGTATTTGTTTGAAATGTTCTGTTTTTCATCCACCTCATTATTTAAATCCTTTTCTAAGCATTTAACTTTCTCCTCCAGTTCTTGTACTTTCTGACATAATTCTGACATGGAAGGACCTTGATCTTCTGGGGGTTCAAAATCATCGTCAGATTCACTTTCAGCTACTAATTCAGATGTTAATTTCCTTCGTTTTGTGAGTCGAGAATGTCTATCTTGCTTTTCAAGCTTTCTTTTCTCACTCACTCGTTTTCCACAACGTTCAAATACTGAGGGTACCCAGTCTGGATGAGAAGAATCTTTGGACTTTTTTCCTAAAAAAGCAAACAATAAAAACTCTATAAACTTTTAAAAATTCCAGAGAAAAAGTTCATGTGGTTAAGGGGACAGAAAACACAAGATGGCTCACACTACTTTACAAAATAACTTTAAAAAAAGAGTGAACAAAGTCATTTACCAGACACAAAATGTAAATGACACACTTTGGCATTCTTTATTAACTCTTCTGACCATTCAATTCTGCCAATTGCAGTCAGCCATCTCTCCCTCAACACAGGATGCTTCTTGTTAGGAATTTTATAAAATCCACCTTCTTCACCCGTCTTCCGACGATTTGTACAATTAGGTACGCAACAGCTATCAGGCATTGTTATGAAAATAACAGTTTTTTAAAGTATTTCAAAAATAAATATATCCAAACAGTACAACACGTCTCTTCTCTTCAATAATCTCTAACAAAAGACACTGGGCGCCCTCAATGTTTTGCCTGTCGATTTTTTCGCAAGTTTGCGCATGCGCAAAAGTGCCGTAAAACGTAAACATTGAAATACGTCTATAGAGAATAATTTTTTCACATTTCCTGTAAACTTTACAAGGGGACCACAATATGACAAGTGGAACGAATTTTATAGAATTTAAAGTGTGTGTGTTAAGTTATTTTTTATTGTTTTGTTTCCTCATCCTGTTAAACTTTTGTCAGCCTACATGTAAAATGCCAGGGTTTTTTACAGGGTTTTTTGACATTTGATTGGAAATTTATATACGTGGGTTTATGACTTTGGGTTAAAAAAATTTATGAGAGGATGGTATGGTTGTCAGTTCATATTGTTCGTGTTGCAAAATGCTGTTTTTTGAAATTTTGTGTAAACTTTTGTGGAAATAGACCACATGCAATATATATACTGAAAGAACAAATCTTTGTATAGAATCTGACTTCACTGTAAGCTGTTGTAAAGCTGATGTCTTTATCGGTAAAAATAACAGCCATAGTTTACTAATTAAGAAAAAAATAAAACGAGTTTGAAAGTTAAAAAGTATTTATTTTTTAAGCTTTTCGTACATTAAGTACATTTTCAGACTATATAAACAACTTTGTCTTTATATTTCGTATTATAAACTATTGTTTGGGAGAACTAACTGTATATGTGATGTAATTTTTGCTGGAAGAAAATTCCATGGTTTCACGTTTTTGTTTTTCTTGAGAATTTTACAAAATTTTGTAGGGATAAATGTTTGCTGATGATAAAAAAATTACTTAATGTTCTGACTGAAACTGTTTTTGTTGTTTATATTTTGTAATCTAAACGCGAGGACTGTATGCACTGAAATCACTGGGTTTTTTTTTAATTTTGATGTGTTTCATAACCTTTTTGTGGAAGATTAATGGGTAATGGCAATATATGAATGAACTTATTTTTGTTGATTTGGATGTGTTTCTCAAAAACCGATCTGTTTTACATTTTGTGTAAACTTTTTTTTATGAACCGTATACAATGTTTGTTGATTCAACTTTATTCTTTGCTCATTGATTTTTTGACATTTAGGTTTAAAATTGTTGGTAAAGGGCAGTACAGAAATAAAAAGGAAAATTTTTGTGTTCTTAACTGGTTGATTTTTACATTTTGTGTAAATTTTTGTGGGAGAGGATGGTATCCAACCGAAATGACTGATTTTTCTAGATTTAAATTTGATGTTTTCGAAACTATGGTTTTTTCATATTTTTGTATAAGCTTTTAAGGGAAAGACAATATTTAAAATGTGTAAAGAACTTTATTTGTTGATTTGTGCTAACTCTTGCAGGCCTCCTTTTTGACATTTCAGAAAAAAATACTGCGGGTTTTCAACATAATCACTTATAAGATGTACATATTTGAGATGCATTATTTCTGGCATTGTTACTATCCGTGTTGTGACTGTCGGTGTTGTAACTGTCGGTGTTCTTACTGTCGGTTTTGTGAGTATTGGTGTTGTGAGTGTCGATGTTGTGAGTGTCGTTGTTGTAACTTTTTATCAACTAGATTTTACACCTTGCAAGCTGTTCTTTTTTATTTTGTGCAAGATTTGTGTGGAGGATTTAATGCGATTTGACATTTGACATTTTGTGTAAGATTTTAATAACATTTTTTTTTGTATATGCACTACTGACGTCAGCAAAACATCTAAAGCAACCTATTTTTCATTGGCCTTTTGCCTAAGTGGATTTTTCCACGGGCCTTATCGACTAGTCTCTATAATAATACGGAGCTTCTGTCTGTCTGTCTGTCTGTCTGTGACTTTTACAAAGACGATATTTTTTACAACCCGAATGCGCGACTTTTTCGAGTTTTTTGTCAATATATTTCTTTTAACGTCAATATCTTATATTAAATTAATGAAGCCGTTACAGTGCACTTAAAACTTTGAGGTCAAATAACTTGGAAACGAGGTGGTGACGTCAATGATTTTTCACCGCGTGGGTAACTAGGGACGATCAATTTGGGTAACTTTCAAAAACCTGGGTCCCCGAATCCGTTTCGGAATGGACGGGTTGATGACGTCATCAAAAAACCTTTAAACTCTAATATCTCTGCAACCGTTTGTCAAAAGTACATGATCCTATACATTTTCTTGATCAGCGTTTCAAGATCTATACGATGAAGGCAAAGTGTATACAACTTTTTTGGGTTTTGACGGGCCATTGCTGACGTGAGCAAAATTTTTAAACCCTTATATTTCATTAATCGCTCATTAAAACCACACGATTATATACATTTTCTTGATCAGCAGTGTAAGCTCTACACAATGGAGGAAACATGAAAACAAGTTTCTCAATTTATTTATTGTGTATTTGCACTGCTGACGTCAGCAAAAAATCTAAAACAACCTATTTTTCCATTGTCCTTCTGCCTAAGTGGATTACTCCACGGGCCTTATCGACTAGTCTATATAATAATACGCCAGTTCCGTGTGTCTGTGACAGGCAAAGTGGATGTGTTGTATTTTCTAAAGAAACAGCTGCGGTAACATGTCACTTTTGCTAAACTTTTATTTTTATTCTGTCTTTTGTGTACTTTTTGAAATTGATTTAAAATTTTTGTTTTAAAAAAGTCACGGTTAATTTATTTTATTGTTGTCATAAAAACCTTTGCGTAATTATGTAAACTTTATTACACAAAAGTCGCGGGTAATTAATTTTTTTTATTCACTTAAGCACGTGTCTATTGTCTACTGTTATATGAAAAACATATTGGTTTTATTTATTCCCGCTTGAATAGAATTAACAACAAAATGTTTTCACGAAAAGAACAATGAATTTTATGGTTAATTTCGCTCACTATTTCGCTGTTTTTTTTATTCGGCATCTATAGCGGATTTTTCCACGGGACTAAATACTAGTCTATATAATAATACGCCAGTTCCGTGTCTCTGTGACAGGCAAAGTTGATATCGTCATTTTCCTTTGATGTCGCCGAAAAAAATATTTGATGTTGCCGATAAAAATATGTCTTCTTTGTCGAGAAAAGCCGCGAGTTTTGTTTGTTTACGTTTTAAAATCACGTGATCAAAATAAAAAATTTAATTGGTTGAACCAAACAACGGGATCAAAAAAAAGCAATTTCATTTGCTGAAAATTCCAAGTTTCCCCTGACGATCAAAACAAACGTAAAATTTTTTTTTAAGTTCAGGAGACGAACAAACGAAGTAGGTTGCTTGCTATATACAAATATCGGAAAACCCATTTATTTTATGTGTTGTAACATGTCCTTTTTTTTGTTTAAGTAAATTTTAAGTAGAAAAGAAAGAAAAGGAAAATTTAGTTGAAGTGGTTTTGCTAAGATCGTGTGGTAGAAAAAGAAATTTTAAAAAATCAGTTGTTAGTAAGTAACCTATTCTTTAGATTTACCTAGATTTACAGTTAGCTTAGCATTTTTTCTTTATCTTTTTTGTTAAGGATTAAAGACGTAACGAGCGAGACAGTAGTGAGCTACTTATAGGACAGTGAGTGCTACAAAGTAAGAAATTTCAAATTTATCTTTGTAAAACCTAAGGATTATCATACCTTTTGTACCATAAATCGTTCTTTTCACTAAACAAAACTATTTTCCCGTTATTTTACATTACATCCCTTGGCTTGGATTGCAGTGTTTTTTACAATCTTCAGGTTACCTGTCAAACGTTTTTTATAACAAACTTCTTGCATTCCAGTCTTCAGGTTTCTCATAAATTTATACCTTAAAAATGTTTCTTATAAAGGAAAAGCATGTAGCCATATTAAGATCTGAGGAGGAGAAAAAGGAGACCAATTTTCACTTGCCCAATGTTTGGTTTGGTTGCTTGCAGAGTTACATCTTTATTTTGATTATGCCTTTATTTATTATATAAAGTTTATTCCCGAGGAAAAGTTTCCCAATTTGCACTACTGTATTAGCTAATAAATAAATAACTAGCTAGCTATGTTTAGTTTAGTAATGAAATTTTAGCTGACTTATTTCTTATTTATTTTTTAGAATTTGGGGTTCCTACTAGCTAGCTAGCTAGCTAGCTAGGTTGTGTGTTTTTCTCTATAATGTCTAACCCATTAGAGAGCAGTAACAGTAACAACCCTGTACGTGGTTTTAGGCTTTTTAATAATGCAGGCAGGTTTGTGTTGCAACGCCCTGAAAATTGTCAAAGCTTAGTAAGTATCATTATGGGCCAGCAGATGTCAGATACTCCTCAACACGTTGAACTGCCACATGAAGTTCAGGTGAATGTCATACCACGTGCATTAATTATTGATGATGTGTCTTTAGCTAGGCATAGACATGCACAATGTGTCGCATCTGTGCGTATTGCTGAAAGTAATGTGCATTCTGCCAATAGACGTGCTCAGGATGCTGAACGACATGCTGTTTAATGTCAAGGAGAAAATGGTGAGCAGGCTGCCAATAGACGACGTCGAAATGCTGAGAGGCAGGCTGTTGTTCGACAAAGGCAAAATGTTGAACAGGTAGTAAATAGACGTCAGGCAGATATCCAAAGGCATGCTGCTGTTCGTGCTCGCCGAAATGCACCGTATTATAATATTGCACGTCAAAATATATTGCCTAATTTATATTTTTTAGGTGCTATGGACAAAGAGTGTGAGTATTGTCAAGCTTTAAAGTTTGAAAATGAAAATTGTTTTAAATGTTGTCACACTGGTAAAATTGCATTAGATAATTTTTCTCCTTACCCTCAGCAGCTTAGGGATTTATTAACAAATATAGATACTGTTCAGGCAAAAAACTTTCAGGCAAAAAACTTTCAGGCAAAAAACTTTCAGGCAAAAAACTTTCAGGCAAAAATACGTAAGTATAATAGTGCCGTTGCATTTGCTTCTTTTGGAGCAAACCTTTGCCCCCACCACCTGGCCATGGACCACCATGTTTTCGTATCTGTGGTCAAATATGGCATCGTGTTGGGGGCCGTCACCCTCCTGAAGGACAAACCCCTGTTTTTAACCAACTTTATATTTATGAAGCAGGTAGGGCACTCTACGAAAGAATGGCACACCAAGAAGATAATGGATGTCGTGAAGATGTGATGCAAACTGTTCAAGATGTCATGGACAGAGTAAGCCCGTTTGCTGCTGCCTATAGCTGAAGTTGAAACTGAAGAATTAAATCAGGCATCAGCACAAAACCGTGCTCCATCTGAGGAACGTATGTACATGAGAATTGGCAATGACAGAAGGCGCTACAACTGTTTTTATTTTTGTCCCCTGCACCATTATTTCACCCTGTACGATAATTATTGATCATTGTATACTCTACTTTTATCAATTTCATCCATGTGCTATTATTCAGTTTTTTTGTAATCGATACCTCAGAGGTTCGTTTTGTGTTTGTCTGTTGAGTGGTTTATCTTAATGATAATTTATTTTTAATATACTATTTATAAAAGTTATTTATAATAGTTATTTTGATAACAAAAAAAAATTAATTCAACCAATGTTTTATGGTACATCTTTTTTTATAAGAACACTCAAAGAAGGCCTTTCAACTTTTCAAATTGTTCTAAAATTTATCTTAATTTTCCTCTGATTTTGTCATTTTTTGTGTAAGTGTAAAGGAGCATTTCCGTACTTCGTGATATTGTCAAAGACTTAAATGTTCTTAACATGTTCTAAACTTTTGGGCCTCTGAAGCCATATGTTCAAATATATTTTGTTCTTATAAAAAACTGTTAATGTTATCTATATTAGGTATTCAAACATTAAATTACATTTAGTTCACTTCAAAATTCACTGGTATTGGGGGCTCACAAGCTACTGGAATTGGTCATATTACCCAAAACTTACCTTATTAACTCTCTTAGTACAAAAGCACACTACGTACCTTTATTTTGACAATATTTTTTTCTTAGATCCAAATAACAATCCTTTTACTTCTTTTTTAGGTTGAAGCGCAAAGTCCCATGACTTGCCTTCCCGTGGCGCGCTTCGTTAAGTGGATTATTTTCTTTTTGAGGAGATAATTCATGAACTAAAAATCAGGGCATGCCATGTTAAAATTGCATCACATATTTTTGGTATTGAAAAGACTCAAGAAGCATCAACTGCAGGTAACTTAATTACCAATATATTAATATTATACGGTCTGTATGTAACCATTGAATTATCTTTTTACAGGAAACAAAAATAGGAAAGTATTATCAACATAATTTATTATTATTTTTTAGGTTTATGGAGGTTTATGGAAAACAAAATCCCAAGTTTTCTTTTCCGTAAAATTATCGTTTTCGTAAGTTATCCTTATTTTTACTGCTTTTTTGTCATTTTTCCACGGGCCTTTCCAACTATCGAAAACGCATTCAATTTTTATGTAGATGAACAGGACACTGCTGACGTCATCAAAATTTTTAAAACCTTATATCTCCTTAGGCGTTTGTCGAAAACATATGATCCTATACATTATTTTGATCAGCGTATTAACCTCTACACATTACATGCAACGACTAAACTAAACTTTGCCAAATTTTTTTTGTATCTGCACTGCTGACGTCAGCAAAACATCTAAATCAACCTATTTTTTTATTGCCCTTCTGCCTAAGTGGATTTCTCCACGGGCCGTATCGACTAGTTATATAATAATAAGAGAGTGTTGTTTACTTTGACTGCGTTTCACCTTGAAGTTCCTATAGATAGCCACAATCCAAGTGTCAGCTCAATGAAAATGAGATTGGTGAAGGTAACATAAAATAACCAATAATATTGTCTAGGATGAAAGGCACTGGTATTAAATTGAATAAAACCCTGAAAAGAATAAATACTCTTTTAATCAGGTTTTATCCTTTTTAAGATTATTTCATTTTGTGCTGGGGTTGTGACTATTTAGCTCTTCAGCTAACCCTGGCTAAAAACCAAAGATACAAAGTGAAAGTAGCCAAATTATTAATCAACAAGTAACGTTATATAAACATTGGCAAAAGTCAATAGATGCAATAAGACAACAGGGTTTTTTCTTTGTCCACAATCAATTTTATAACAACAAATTAATTTCAACTTTATTCCGCAAAATAAAATTGCTGAATGATTGTTTTAGCTGGACGGGGTGGCGACCAGATTTTCCTGTCTTTTTATTTAAGTATTTTTTGATAAGGTTGTTACACCTAAAGGGCGCCCTAATATAATCACCTCACGCGCGGATGTGTCACATAGTTCACCCACATGCAGCGCTTATCTTGCGCTACACACGATTATTTTTGGAACTTTCACATAAGGACAGCTGCTTTCCATCGCTAATGTAACTTCAGTAACCTGACGTTCAACGTTAGTGAGGCTTTATCACTGTAAGCGGTCCAATAAATTAGCGACATACTGTACACCTGCACTTAAGCGCTCAGCCTGGAGTTCAGAGCCTGACCAAGTGGCTTAACCTCACTATTCACTTTTTTATTACCCGTATTTCGTCGGTGTGTTATAAATGGTAGCTCATATTCCAGTGATCTTTCCTCATTTTTTCAGAAACCAGGGAGCAATTAAATCGAAAACTGCATTATAATCGCACCAATAATTTTAGTAATGTTGATGTTGATTTTTTCATGCCCAGCCCCTTGTGTCATTTCATCAAAAGAGTGTTTTGTTGTTTTCTGTGGTTACTAAGGTGCAAAATTTTTAATTGCTCCTAATTCCCAATCTGAGAGCTGGTAATGAATAATTACCCAACAATGAAGGGAATCCCTCATCATTTCTTTTGATGTGACCAATAAGCTTTACTGAAATGTGAGAGCTGGCAATGAATAATTACCAAACAATAAAGGGAATCCCTCATCATTTCTTTCGGGTTGACCAATAAGCTTTACTGAAATGGTTTATTCTTCACGTAGAAGTGTAAAAAATGAGTAAGAAACCAGCAAAAAAAGTGTGTATGAAAGAAATGACTGATTTCATCACTAATGGAAATCAATCCTATGTTTCAGGTCTACGTGAGGACGATGATGAATTGCTTGCACCTGAACAACAAGTATGCGAACCATCTGCAACCGATGAAGATGATAGTGATGAATGTGAAATTAATGATGATGTAACATTATCAGCATCATTAAATAACTAGTCGACAAACTGTCTTGGTCGCCAGAGCTTAGGTATGAGCCTGTGTGCCTCGAAATCGTTTGCAAATTATAACAAGTAACCTCCATTTTGTAAATAGCGATGAAATATGTGGTGACGATAAATTGGAAAAAGTTCGCCTGATCATAATGCAGTACGTGATGAATGTGTGAAAATAGAACCTGAAGAATACCACTCAGTGGATGAGCAAATAATCCCCACAAAAACTAAGTACTCTTCTACACGGCAATCAACTAAAAGAAACCGAAGAAGTGTAGATTTAAGAATCTAGTACGAGCTGGTTCTTCTGACATTATGTATGATTTTTTCTTTTTTTATGGGAAAGATTGCGATAAGGATGACAATAGAAAGTACCACCATTTTTCAAAGTCATCCTAAGCTGTTGCAAAGCTTTGTCTTGATTTTCCAGGCCATAAGAAATACAAAGTTTTCTTTAACAACTCGTTCTTCTCGTTTGACCTGTTCTTTTATTTGAAAATCTCCTTGCTGTCGGAACTATTCGTGCCAACAGATTACAAGGATGCCCCTTGGAATCAAACAAAGCATTAGTCAAACCTGGCCGTGGTACCATGGATTATCGGTGTGATATCAATTCGGGCATAGTTGTCGGTTTGAAAATAGTGTATAACAGCTGGAATCAAGTTTCATTGGCAATGAACCAGTTGGAACAATTATACGATGGTGCAGAAAAGATAAACAAAGAAAGTAGGTACTATGTCCACAGTTTGTGTTAGAGTATAACAACAGTATGGTAGGTGTTGACCTTGCCGACATGCTACTCTCGCTTTACCGCATACCCTGCATAACAAAGAAATGGTACTAGAAAGGTTTTTGGTACATAATAAACATTGCAAAAGTGAACCCCTGGCTTCCCTATCGTCGTCATTGCATTAGAAATCGGGAATGCTTTGATCCATTCCAACAAAGTCATACCGACTAGCCTAAGAGGCAGGCTACCTAAGAGGAGAAATTTCGTTCCACTACCAACTAAAGGAAAAAAGCCTGCAAATCCAGTTCGAATTGATGACATCAGATATGACCAGGTTGCACATTGGTCACAACCTAAAGCTGTTAAAAACTGCTGCCAATTATGCCAGATGACTGTCGCATGGCTTGTGCAAAATACAATATTTACCTGTGCCTCACCATCAGTAGTTTTATACATTTTTTTTATACAGGCGTTTGCTGACATAATTTGCTAATTTTCTGACTTCCAAGGCACATTTGTTTCATGATGACCTCTAACGAAAAATTCTGCGTCTGTATATATTAAACAGCTATCAATGTCATATATCATCTTAGGACTTTTACAAGATGGTGAGCACATGACAATTTCAAAAAAAAAGTCTAAACTGGCTTATGGTTTCAGAGTCTTTTCGGTGTAGGCGGTATAAAAACATACTCTTCGCTTCAGTTCAAAGTCCCATGCCTTCAATGAGAATTGAAATAATGGCTTAAAACTTGGTATGATTTGATTTTAGACTGGTTTGGTGTAATTGAGCCAAAGAAATGCACGATAATAATGAAATCCATTAGTTCCTGAGTAAAGCTCTCTTCATAGATGCGGCTAAGCTGCTTTTGACAGCATATCAATTTTGACTAAAATGGATGTTCGGAAAACAATAATATGAATTATCACTTTACAGATCAACTGGGTTCTAAATAATGTTTGTGATAAGTTTGGGAACAAAAGTTGTAATCATTCGAGAAAAAATTGGAGTTTCCTTTAAAACCTAAGATTATGTCGGGTAACTAGATTCCTTAAAAAGTGCTTTAAACAATTTCCCAACAATTGCCCTTGTGATAAGAATGCCGAACTAACATTTATGGTTAGTTTCGCATCTTGTATACTTTTTAAGCAAAATCATAGAAAAAAACATAGAAGTATGTGTCAGATATAATACATTTTCAAACTGCGTCGTTCTAAGAATCACATCAAATCACAAAAATAATTTATTTTTTTGTGATTTGATAGTTTCTCAAAGAGATTGTAGAACCTAATAATCTGTTTAAGCCTAATTTGGTAGAATATTTTTTTGTAATGAGATCTACAAGTGCATTTCTGGTCCAAAATAGCAAAATCAAGTTCTGCGAAAATTTATTCCCACCCATAAAAGGTTTCAATGCTCTTCTATTGCAAACCAGATCAACTCGACCATTATTGATAGACACAATGACAAGTAGTCGATCTTCACTATTTTTTTGGCCATTTATTCATATAACTGGACGCGCACGACCGAACCGCTGTCACATAGAAACAAATAAAAATATCCAATGTAAGAATACACTCGTAAAAATCGAATGCCCTAAATATTTAAATATTCAGTAACAACATAACATTGCCAATGTAATTTGTTGTTCATCATTTTCATTTATTATGATGTATTTTAAAGTTATCCGCCCTATTTTCGTCACTACTCCAATGTCAACATAATCTAATAAATAAGTATTCAATTCATTCTGACGTACGTGTCAATTAAATTTAGAATTTCGGTTTTTTGTGGGGTTTTTTAACGTAATAAAATTCTAGCGAAACACAAGATCTCGAAGCGATTTTTAAAATTATAAATTACAATACGAGATAAAACAAGTGAAGTTGCAAGATTTACTGTAATTAATAGAGACTCTAATAAAATAGGAAGCGTTGAAATTTGCAAAGCTTCAGCTTGTCATGAAATATGAAACGATATTTATTACGAAAATTCATCCATCGGCAAAGCTATGGGTTCTCACACCATGCTACCCTCGGCTATCATCTTATGCTCACAGACAAATAAAGGGTCGTTTTTCATTGTTGCTGTTTACTTATCCACTTCCTTATCAACCTTGATATTCAGAATATCTAAATACATAACACGAAGGAGGTGTATTGTTTTGCAGTTTCCAATGCAGCTAAAGTCATACGTTGGCATTGGTAACTAATAATATATCACCTACGAGGGTGATTTAATCACTTTTCACAATAGACATTGACATAATTTCTCAATTAATAAGAAAATATTAAAAATGTTCGCTAAGTGTAAATCCCATACCCTTCAATTAAATTCTTAGGGGATTTTGTTTTATGGTATCCAGCAATTATAATTAGCTCAACCGTATCATTATAGGGTTGAGACCCTATAAATTTCGGTATTCTCTATTAGTTCGGTCGCCAACCCAAAAGGTAGACTGATATAAAGTTCTTCGTGAATGTTGTTAAATAACGATTTCTTTTGTCGAAATAGGTTTTCAACTTAACATTAGGAAGAAAATTTGAGCGGAGATGGCACGAAATTGTTTCTTATTGTTTAAACTACTCTTATGTGTATTTATTTTAACAGTTAGATAACGCTAAATGTGAAATAAGGAGTTGTTCAAAGTTGTCGTCTTACTCAAACGAGTGCTGGCTTAATACTCTTTTCATTGCTATCATATTCGTATCCTTACTCTATTACTAAGGTTATTATTGCATAATCAACAAACATCCTATACTAGCTATCTCCACGACGTTTCGTATTAGTAAAGACGTTTTTACTTTTCATTTTAGATTTACATGACACAATCTGAACCATATAAATCTATCAGAATGAAGAAATCGATATGTGTGTTGCTGTTGATCTGTCTTCTTCTTTGTGAAATCAACAACCATTGCACAGAAGGAAAAAATCAGACTAAAACCATGCGTCGACAACGTCGAAGTAGACGTAGAGCTTCCCACACACCACTACATTGTTACTATGAGATACGGTGGGAGGTGATTTCTTATGGTCATTACCATTTTCGACGTCCCAAACACGTTCGAGTTTGTGTCTAATTACAAGAGACACTATATGTAAAATATGTCCGCACTGTAAGTGTTATAACGTTATGTTGTAAACACACTTCTGAGTTTAAATTTTAAAGAAATAATAGCTTGATATTTTATTTTGTTGCAAAAATAAACATAATTTGTGAGTCCTATCAGCAATTTATAAAATAAATTTAAAGTACACATTGTTAAAAAATAGAATTTTATTTTATATGTCTGTTACCAATATTGTTGATAGAAATTCATGCATGGAGTACAAGATTAAGACATGCGTTATATAAAAAACAGTGGAAATAAATCGTGGAACAACCGACTGGTCAACACTTCACAAGCAGCAGGCTGCGAAAACTGTAACTTTGTATGTAGAAGCGTAGACCAATTGCACAAATGTGGTATTGTGTCTCGGTCATTGTATGGCCCAAGGTCCGCCTCTTTGTTGTAGATAGATATATTACAAAGAAGTTTATGTTTGCATTTCATGGTTTGTTTTATACACATTACACAGTGTTAACCCCAGGTCTCTTTAAAACATAGCATCGAAAGCAACGTGTTTCTGATGAGATATTTCTAGAACTTATGCCTACATATTTTTTGTGAGTTACCACGACTTTTATTTAAAAGAAATGAAAAAAAATTCTTACAAACAGCACATTAAAATTTCACCTTGGCTTTTTATTTCCCCATTTCTCCTGCTTACCAATATTTTTTGTTGACCAAATATCTATGTTACCATAATGTCACTTATACTTCATTTTTCTTCATGTGTATGTGGGTGTAGCTACAATCAGTGCGAAAAGTTTGGCGCAATGGCAGTTTTAGGGGTATTTTTTAAAGTTGGCAAGACCTTTTAACTCATTAATACCCCGAAGATTGAAACGCTAAGAAGAAACTTTCGCTTATACGTCGGTACGCTAAGTTGCCTCCACAATGCGCTATTTGAACTCTCGAACAAACTAAATTTGCGAAATAATCCACGTCAGGTCGTGCGTTAATATTTGGAAAAGAGTCATGCCGATGTCAGCAACAATTGGCACAGATTTAACTAAATGACCAAAGTGTGCTGTAAACATTGCCAAGTTCAAATTGTGTTTATCTTAATATAGTTAAACATTACAAGCCCGGTAAATTATCATCAATTTGACAGTAGCAACATACATTAAAACTCGGAAGGTCAGATATAGCAATATAATCTTTGGAGCGTTTATCATCTCTTGTTGCTGTTTATCAAACCTCTTCCTTATCAACGTTAAAATTGGACATAATAAATATGTAATGTGGTAGGTGTATTAATAAAGGTATTTTGTTATGCTTTGGCGTTGCCAAGACAACAAAAGCTATATTTTGTCATAGGTAACTAATTGTGCTCTACGTTGCGACAAGACTGCAATTTACTATAAAAATAGACCGTTGTCATTTTTGTTTTCTGTCACTTAATAAAAAATTTTTTTTTTTAAAAAAAGGAATGTTAAAAGCGCGCTTATCCCCTCGCCTTCATATTTTTTCCACATTAATTTAAATTATATCTATACTACTTCTGTGAAAAGTAAGACAGTCCAGACCTCATAAATCTCATCTGGAACAACTTTCCGCCAAAATCAAGTTCGCAGAAGTCTTGGGGGGGGGGGGGGGGCAAGGCTTCCTAAATGTTTGTAGAGGATGCTCAGTATAGAAAAAAGTCTTGTGGCGGAAAAACGCTGTGAGCCAGATTTAGCTGAATAAAATCTCAGAATTAATTTTTTTTATACCTTGCTGAAAAGACAAAAAACAGATACTTTATTGGTAAACATTGCCCTGACCGAAATTGTGTTGAATAATATAGGGACATTGGTACCCTGTGGAAATATCCACAGGGCCGCCCGTCATTTATATATCGCTTTTCGTACTTCGTTAGTAAGACGTTTTTTCTTGTGGGCAGACAGAATACAGCTATTATTAATATAGAAAAGTATAGTTTCACAAGAGTGTAACCGTGACAGCATTACACGAAGTTCGATGACTATTACATGTTGTTATCTTCTCCTACTCCTTGATAACCACCATTGATTATTCTATGAATTCTAATGTCTCTTTTGGTTGAAAAATGGTTAGATGTTACTATTTAACGCAAGAAAACGCTAATAGACTAATAGATAGAATGTTTAAACAGAAAAGCATATCCTTTTTAAATATTGTCAAAACAAGCCTTGGGACAATGGCGACGATAGCTTAAAAATAAAACACACAAAACGAAGTAATTTATAATGAAAAATACAGCCTACGCCTTTTCAACCATTGCAACGTAAACAACGTGTTCATGCCATAGCCAGCGTGTACTATAGGCTCGATCCAAAAAGCTAATCGATCAACAAGTTTTAAACTTGTTTTGTACAGCTACAATTCTAGACGCAGAATGTTGCAAAAAATGGACCAAATTTCTCAGTTCGTCCCACCAATTATAGCAATTAAAAACACTGTTTCTATATAATAAACGCACTTCGACTTTGTTACAGATCAACCGTCACAACTTCGCAAACAAAATTTCAAGTTCAATTACTTAGCTAGAATTTTAAGCGATGCTATATTTTGCTATTGCGAGTGTTTTACCGATTTTTCGGAACTTAATAGGTTGCGTAATTGTTTCGTAATTTTCAGATTGGTAGCACGGAATGTAGAAATATCGAGTTGCAAGCTGAAGATTTTGGTTTATGTGTCACGTTCCATCATCCTTGTAACACTCTGGATCGAGCCCAGCCACATCGTTGTCACTACGTAACAATTAGAAAAATCACTCGTATTCGTGCGCGTGGAAGAATATTCCACATTCGACAATATATTCATGTAAGAGTATGTTTGTGAACGATTTAAAAAAACATTATCACCTCACGCGTTTGTTGATTCATTAGTAAATATTGCCATACCACCTTTAACACAAAATACAAAAATTATAGTGAACATTTCAACAAAGACATACAGTCAGTATTGGCATTATGCCATGTAGTGAATATATCTCTTGCATACAATAATTCAGTTTGCCCCTGCAATGCGCTCATTATCGTTTTTGTCATGAGATCGTTTAAGCAGTCAGAAGCAACTCGTCTGAAAACTCAGTAATGACTCCTATATTGTATTCCGCAGCAATAAGCTCTTTTTAATATCCTGATTCCATGGCAGTTTTAAATCAAGACATAGCATGAAAACGAAGTTCTTTCTGAGAAATTTCAGGCTTGATTGCAGTGTTTTGTTCTTTAATCAGCAACATGCTCATTTTCAATACTTTATGGTACTAAAATGACAGCGCATTTCCGTTCTTTTGTTATTCTACGTTTTGTTGAAAATTTTATAATTTGCGCTGTAATGAAAAAAACACTGCAATCAAGCCTGAATTTTTTCGAAACGATGGTTTAGAATGTATACACGGTATGATATTTCGTATGCGAAATCGTGCACAAAATGGTATTATGTAGTTTTTAGTTTTGATAAAAGGTTATATATACTGTACGGTGTGATGTATGCCAGCTTGCTCGTTTCCGAATACGATTTTTAAACTTTTTTTTCCATACACGTTGCGACATATTTTACACATTTTTTCTGTTTTCAGACAAAAAGATGAAAATTTAAGAAAAGGACACACTGATAAATTTAGAAGAGTCAAATGAAACTTAAAAAGGTTTCTTTTTACGGTGCCTATGGGGACCTCCTTTAGGGAGTCATTAAGAGCACATTAAAGGAGTCAAAATAAGTGCTCAAATGACTCCTTTTAAGTTGTCATGATTAATGACTCCTTCTTGTTACTCATTTCGACCTATTCAAAATGATTCCTTTAAAGGAGTCAATTTTTCTATGATTCTTTTTATGTACTCCCCACAGGCACCCAATCAATGAGTCCCTAAAGGGTTTCAATGAGTAATTATAGTTCCCGTTACGCGTTCATTGCGCAGAAAAAAACATCAGATATATCATTGGAGTTTTTATTGCCTTGTTAATTCAGGCTAAAAAATGTACATAAATTTATTAATATATTGGGAACAAAAAATATTAATTATTATCAATAACGAAAAATAAATAAATATTAGGAACGAAAAATATTAATTATTATCAAGAACGAAAAATATTAATTATTATCAAGAACGAAAAATATTAATTATTATCAATAACGAAAAATAAATACTAGGACCGAAAAATATTCAAATTGTATTGCACCTATGGTCGTGCGTGGACAAACACTAACTCAGAGAACCTAAATTCGCACAAGCAAATTTCAATTACAAAGCCAACACTCTGAAGATTTGAGGAAGGACGTTTTTGGGTGACCATTTTTAGAAATGTTTTTCCGGAATTTATAATATACATATACAAGTAAAAATACTAAAGACATAAGTAAAACAGTTACTACATGTTATGATATTTGTCTTGTGTTTAATGTTGTGTTACCTATTATATTTATAGATTAGTTCAATTTTAGCTTCTTTGAGCCAATATTAAGCTGGCTATTCACAACAATCAAAGAAGCTACATTTGATCAATAAACATCATGGAGCGCTATATGAAACCGGACAGACTGAGTGTTGATCCTAGTGCTGCGCATGCTGACAGAACTTATAAACATTGGTTTCGTACGTTTGAAAACTTTATACAATCGTTAACTGGTCCTGAGAGCATAGCATTTAATAAGTTGAACCTTTTAATAAATTATATCGATCCGAACATATACGAGTATATATCAGAATGTGATGACTTTGAGAACGCAATACAGACATTGAAGGAACTTTATGTAAAACCAAAGAGTGTAATTCTTGCTAGACATCTATTATCCACGAGAAAACAAAAGGCTAGCGAAACTCTCGACCAATTTTTGAATGAATTAAAAACCCTTGCTAAAGAATGCGACTTTCATCCTGTGAGTGCAGAGGAATATAAATCGGAAATGATTCGAGATGCATTTATCAATGGACTTTCCTCTAATATCATCCGCCAAAGGCTACTTGAAAATAGGACTCTTGACCTGCAAACCGCATTTGACAAAGCTCGTGCCCTGGATGTAGCCCAGCAGAGCTCCAGTGTTTATTCACAGCAACATACATTCACCGAAATTACAGCTGCATTGCCGTCAAACTTAGACATTTCAACGAAAACTGACGCATCGAATAAACCCTCGAACCAAGGTTCTTGTTGGTTTTGTGGTAACACACGACACCCACGAAGTAAGTGTCCGGCTCATAAAGCAATTTGTCACAAGTGTAAGAAAGTAAGGCATTTTGAAAAGCTTTGTCGCTCTACACCAGCTGTTGCTCCAATAACTAGTTATGACGATGATTTCTTTATCGGCGCTATTACAGCCTCAACAAACAAACCTTTTCGAGTCATGTCACCAGTTTTGATAAATGATACATATAAAGCAGAAGCATTAATTGACAGTGGATGTACAGACAAAAGTTTTATTAGTGAACGATTGTGCAAAACATTGAATTTAAGAGTAACACCAGCCCCTAGCATGGTTGGAATGGCTTCAACCGCATTATCCACTAAATCAATCGGTTATTGCCAAGTATCGCTTGCACTTAAAAATCGTAAAAATATGTCTGTGAAACTACATGTATTGAATGGTCTTGCAGCTGATGTTATTCTTGGTACCGACTTCCAAGAGCAACATGAAAGTGTAACAATCAAGTATGGAGGAAATAAACCACCTTTGAGCTTTGTTGCTGTTACTACGATGAAAACATCTCCTCCTAAGCTATTTGCACATTTAACTGCCGATTGTAAACCAATAGCGTCGAAATCACGAAAGTATTCAAAAAGTGACCAGGATTTTATCAAATCAGAAATAAAACGCTTATCTGAAGCAAAAATCATCGAACCGAGCAATTCACCGTGGAGAGCACAAGTACTAGTGGCACAAGAGAAAACGAAAAGGCGAATGGTTGTTGATTATTCTGAAACTATCAATAGGTATACGCAATTAGATGCCTATCCTTTGCCAAAGATAGACGAGATGGTTAATAAAATAGCGAAATATAAGTATTATAGCACTATCGATCTTCGTTCTGCTTATCATCAGATACCATTGTCAGAGGACGATAAAGCATTCACTGCATTTGAAGGGGATGGGCAGCTGTGGCAATACACCAGAATGCCATTCGGGGTAACAAATGGTACATCATGTTTCCAACGAAAAATGGATAAATTTGTAATTAGAAATGAATTATCAGACACATTTCCATTTCTGGACAATGTCACCATATGTGGACATTCCATTAAGGAGCACGACCAAAATTTACAAAACTTCCGTGAAGCTGCAGAGAAAGAAAATCTCACAATGAGTGAAGAAAAGTGTGTTTACTCTACCGAAACTGTTGATCTGCTAGGTTATCGCATCTCTTATAATTCTATTCAACCAGACCCACAACGATTAGCACCATTACTCAATTTACCAATACCATCAAATCCAAAATCGCTTAAACGAATCATTTGTTTATTTTCGTATTACGCTAAATGGATTCACAAATTCTCTGACAAAATCCGTCCTTTAAATATGGTTGATAAGTTTCCGATTAGCAAACATCAGATAGGTGCTTTTAAAACTCTGAAACAAGAACTAGCTACAGTTGCAATGCAATCAATCGATGAAAACATTCCATTTACAGTAGAGACAGATGCTTCAGATTTTGCCATTTCAGCAACTTTAAATCAAGATGGTAGACCAGTAGTATTCCATTCTCGAACATTACAAGGATCAGAACAACATCATTCTTCTGTTGAAAAGGAGGCACAAGCAATTGTTGAGTCTGTTCATCACTGGAAACACTTTTTACTTGGTAGACATTTCACATTAATCACTGACCAGCGATCAGTTTCATACATGTACGACTACAAGGCTTGTTCTAAAATCAAGAACGACAAGATTATGCGTTGGAGAATAGCACTCTCTCCATATTCATATGATATACATTATCGCCCCGGGAAATGTAATGAAGCTCCGGATACTTTGACTAGAGTAAAATGTGCCAGTGTTTGTTCGGAATCATTGGCGGAGATCCATGCAGCTTTATGTCATCCTGGCGTAACTCGCCTTAATCACTTTGTGAAAGCTCGAAATCTTCCATTTTCAATCGAAGATGTTAAGAAAACATGTCGAGAATGTCGTGCTTGTCAAGAAATCAAACCCAGGTATTACCAACCGACTAAAACACACCTTATCAAAGCCACTCAACCTTTTGAACGAATTTCGATTGACTTCAAAGGGCCGCTACCCTCCAGAAAACATCCATTCTTGCTAACGATAGTAGATGAATACTCGAGATTTCCTTTTGCATATCCTGTTAAAGACGTATCTACGTTAACAGTAATCAAATGTCTGACAAATTTATTTTCAGTATTTGGCACTCCTGGATATGTTCATTCAGATCGCGGGGCATCCTTCATATCAGAGGAACTCAAAAACTGGTTGCATACAAAAGGCATTCCTTCCAGTAGGACCACTCCATACAACCCTACTGGAAATAGTCAAGTAGAAAGGTACAATGGCATCATCTGGAAATCTGTTTTGCTTGCCCTTAAATCAAGGAGTCTTCCTATCACTGAATGGGAAAAGGTTTTGCCAGATGCCCTTCACTCAACAAGATCGTTGTTATGTACTGCAATCAATTGTACACCTCATGAACGGATGTTCAGTTACAAAAGAAGATCAGCGACAGGTACCTATATGCCATCATGGCTGATGCACCCTGGAGTCGTACTCATGAAACGCAACGTCAGACATAGTAAATATGAACCCTTAGTTGACGAAGTAGATTTGATTGAAGCAAATTCACATTATGCCCATGTCCGGCTTCCAGATGGAAGGGAAACAACTGTATCAACGAAACAACTGGCTCCAGTAGAACAATGCCGTCTTGATGTTCGTGATGAAGATGGTAGAGTAGAAACCCATAATAATTCTAAAACCTTGCCTGTAGAAAGTGGTGTTGTAACGAATAAAACCCCTGTAGTATTGTTGGAAAACCACGATGCACAACAGCCAGAAGTTGTAGTACCAGATAATGTGCCAAGACGATCTACGCGAATTCGAAGACCTCCGGAAAGAGTCGACTTGTAATTATGGTAAAGTCGCTGGACATTGTTGTGTTTTGGAAGTGGAAGTTCGGTAATTAAACAGCGTCGCTATGTTTAATTAGCCATCTGCTAGTATATTTGCTGGTATATTTGTTTTGAAGTATTTACCCTCCTTCTAGAGGAGGGTGAATGTTATGATATTTGTCTTGTGTTTAATGTTGTGTTACCTATTATATTTATAGATTAGTTCAATTTTAGCTTCTTTGAGCCAATATTAAGTTGGCTATTCACAACACTACAATCTTAAAAATATGCTACATAAATAATTTTTTTCTTTTTTCCAGTTAATTTTTTTGAAAAGCAGCGTAGAAGAATCTTCCCACTATTAAAAATCTAGGGCAGTTCTTAAGATATCAAATTTTAAAAACTTGCATGAGCACATATGAAATTGACATTTTTCACAGGCGTAAATATTTTTTTATAATATATTAAAGATAAAAATATGACCACGCAACTTTTTTGTATACATTAATTCAAGAATAATTTCAGAGTGAAACTTTTCAAGCAGGTTTTTGTGTGGTATGTATACAAAATATACAAGTAGGATGTCATACTTGTTGAGATGTTGAAAGACAGATATCGGTAGAACGTTTGCACGAGCACCAGTGTCTATTTTATACGTAACCATTGTATCATTGGTTGAGAGATCGATTAGCCAGTCAGGATGGTCTGATGCAGTTGGATCGAATATTTCATTGATGTCGTTTGCTTTCGGAGGTTGGTTCAAGTTCGATTGATCTCAGGAAGAATTCATTGTCTGAACTGTCTGAGTCTAAATTAGATTGATATTCTTGTTCAACTGAGCCAACTGGTTTTGATGGACGTTGTGAATATCTCTTTGGTTTATTATTACGTTGAGATAAGTTTTGATTAGATTTTCGACATTATTTAGAAAAGTGTCCTTTACTTTCACAGGTATTGCATATTTTGCCATATGCTGGGCATGAACCACGAGGATGACTTCCAGCACAGATTTTGCATTTCATGATTTCTTTGCTTTTTTGATGATGGATCATCTGATTGATATTAGAATTAGCAGTTGATGACGATGGAGTTGAGTCAGGTTTGTTGTGAAAATAGACTTAGTTTGTAACTTTGATACCTCACTAGCTCTGCAGTTGGATAGTACTTTTTCTAATTTGATGTCCTTTTTCCGGAGTAGGCGTTCTTTAAGTTCTTTGTCTCTTAAACCCATAATGATCATGTTTTTGATGAGAGAATCCCGAAGAATTAATTGAGTTCACACAGTCTTCGCTCAATTTACATAATCTAGTGTAGTATTCGTCAAATTTCTCAAAGATATCCTGACGAGCAGTGAAGAATGTAAATCTCATAAAAGTCAAATTTTTTCTCGGTTTGAAGTGATCATCAAATTTCTGGAGAATAATGTTCAATTTCATTTCATCTCCTTCATGGAATTCAAAGGTATCGTAAATTTCTTTGCATTGCTTACCTATGCAGTGAAGAAGGATTGATGATTTGACAATATCTGGCTTATCAGCAGATTCGGTGGCTTGGAGGAAGATTTGAAATGCCTGCTTCCATGATTTCCAGAGTTCGGCAAGGTTTTTTGAATGTCCAAGTTCAGTGCCTTTGGAGCCTTGAGACAATCCATTATTATTAAAATACTGTGAGTATTGTGAAATATTGCGAGTGAAGGTTCTTGTGTAACAAATTCAATATTCTGACACCATGTTATATGCAGATATGAGTGGATGTAAAGAGAGTGAAAAAGTAAAGCTTTTCAGCTTGAGTCAGCCATCTTTGATAAAAATAACAAGAGTAAACATTATGTACAGGTCTAATCGAGATATAGGGTTATAAGGCTATGTACAGGTGGATAAACAATCCTAGCTTAGCAGCTGTAAGCAGGGCTTAGATAGCTAGTCTATCTCAATAAAAAACATAATATAACAAAATGTTTCTTAAATTTTCCTTTATTTGACCTGAAAAATCTTTTATTTACAAGGCATTTTTGAGGTTTGGACTATGGTTTTGATATATATACATAGAAAGACATTTGCTATGTTTTTACATATTTTTGCTGTTATATGTACAAGTTTTCTTAATGTTTTAAAATTTGGCTTTTCTGAGCCTAAGAATAAAATCAGTTTGCTCATGTATACCTTTCTTCATATCGGACTCGAGAAGGAATTACAGACTTCTCGTAAAACAGTTTCCCAAGTATTAAAAGGCGCATTTCTATAATCTCCACCCAAACTGATTGTATCTGAGTGTATTTTCTTATAAAAAAGTCAAACACAGCAGAAATCATTAAATGCGATATTCCCGATGAAACCTTTTGAGGAATCATGTGAGCACACTACACAACAATCATTGAACGCACAACAATCATTGAACGCAATGATGACTCCTTTCAAGGAGTCAAACAAAGAATGAAACCCTAAAGGAGTCAAATGAGCACCTCAAAAGGGAGTCATTGCGGGTTGACTCCTTCTTGCGTCTCAATTTGACTCCTTTTTGACTCCCTAAGGGAGTCTTTGTAAAATGATTGCATTTAAGGTTTCATTTGACTCTTCTAAATTTATCAGTGCAGCTTTTTGTGAGACCTGCAGCATTGAAAAGGAAAATAAATTTTAGAGTTAAAAAAACATATAAATGCGAATAAATAAACAAAAACAATGGTCGTCAAAATCAAGGTCTTTATTTTATTATACGATAGGAACCAAGAGAAATAGTTATTTTACAAAAATAACTTATTCGGGAAGGCAAAAAGCAATCTTGATTTTTTTCGCATGTGTCTTGTCGCTTAACGTGTACTTGTTATACGATTTTGGGTCTTTTTTACAGATATTTCCTAATAACACATTTAATGATGAGCAAATTGCTGTTGTGCTCATTTTTAGGAGCGTGAAGTTTTAAATTTAAAGGATGCGTTAGGCTTCTGTTAATGCGAATTAAAACAAGGGACATCTTGCATGTGTTTAATATTTTGGCAGAAATTATCTTTTCCTGTGGACTGCGTTACGTAAACAGAAGAATATATGTCTAGGCTAGCACAAGCAGCAACAAATAGTAATACACTGCTTGAGCCGTTGATTTATATCTCGTTCTTTTCACTTCCTTGTCAACATTAATCCATAAAAACAATAAAACATCTAATAGCTACACAGGACGTTTCTGTTTGTTTTTCTATACCATGCTAGCGACGCAGCAAAAGTTTTGCTTTGACTACAGAAGATTAATGCATCTCCAATTAGTTTTATTGTCTGAAATTTTGATTTTTATTGAGTATCAGTGTGATGTTTGGGTACTTCCTTATCAATCTTGTGAGATGAGAAACTACGGTTATCTTATAAATTGAATCGCAGTCTCCTATCCGATCAGTTTAGTTCGAAAGTTTTCAAATCAAGAGGTAGGTTTTGTAAATGACACAGTGGAGCTATTGTAATAAACTGAGCAATGTGAATTGATATAAGGAGCAGTGGAGGTCATAAAGGCTATATTAGTGCATTGAGAGTGTTTTTTTAAAATAGTTCTTTTGTTGCGTTTTCCGTTTTGTAGTATAAGTAGCGAAATATTTTTCCGTAGAATTTTTTATTTTTTTCAGAGCGGCATAATAAATTAGAATATTCTAGAAATAAAACTATGCTGTATGGGTCTGTATGAAAATTTGTTCTATCTATTGTTAAAATGTTCTCGAGACTGTAAAACTAGTTTTGAGTTGCAAATATAGGCGTTCTCCAAATTTAAGTTTTCTAACGCACCGGTTAAATAGTTCTCTGATTAGATCTTCAGTATTTGAGTTTACCTTGGCTTAATTCACTTATTTTATTTATTTATTCTTAGATATACAAGATATACTAAATTCTTCTCCAATCAGAATGAAGAGTTTAATTTGTGTGCTCTTATTGGTTCTTTTACTTTGTGAAATAAACAATCAATTTGCAGACGGAAAACGTGCAAAAAATAAACATGGACATCATGTTGCACACAGAAGAAAATACCCGCCACCACGGGTAGCTTCTAGTAATTGTCATTATGTAAAACGATGGAGATGGATTAAAATTGGCCCTTATCATTTTGTGCGTCCGCATTATGTTCGTATCTGTCAACATGGTTGATGACAAACACATTTATTTCTAGTTTATAAAAGTTTAGCATATTGACTGACGTTTTTTGGTTATTTGCCTGTATTATAAAAATCGCGTTCTTTGTCTGCTTTCAAAATAATAAGAGCTTTAAAGGGGCTGTCACATAACAATGATTGAAAGTGTGATCCTAAAATCTACTACATCTACGTTAAATAAAACTTCCGAATGAAATTTTTAATTTCTGAGTGTCAAAGCGGTATTACTTAAACAACGTCTCACTTCTAGTCTTATATATCTTGTTGTTTCTTATTTTTTCTCTGATAAAAATTGGTTTTTCAATATACTTCCTATTTTGTTATAAATTTAATGATAAAGCACGCTTCTCAAATAATATTAATAAAACATATTTACAAATCATTCTGTTGTAAAAACATGGTTGTTTTCGGTTGATGCTTCTAACAATGTTGGACATGCCGTTATGGGGGAGTGTCTTCAGACGATTGTTTAATTCAAACAGCGGAACGGTGTGCAGTGAGTGATTGTTGACATATGACGTCAACTATTACCAGGGGAATGTGGGAAGGTATGCTAAAGTTGACATCAACCTTCCCAATTTTTTCTAATTAAGTAAACGTTTTTTATGAATTTTTTTACAATGAATGTGATCCGTAGCGTGTGGAAATCTTTCCGCGTTGCTTATTTTGGCTTTTCGTTCAAAGCAGTTTTGCTCACGTGAAATCAATAAATTTTGAGTATCTATCTCAACTTATGCAATGGGCTGTTTCCAATAGATGACGTCAACTCAGGGGGGGGGGGGAGTAAACCAAAATTGACGCGAGTTGATGGAAGGGGGGGAGAGTCCTGAAAAATGGTTCACATCATTTGTAAACAATCCCTAAATATAGCTTTCAGCGTTGCAAAAGAACTGTTTTTAATCAAGATGACAGCTTCAATAATAAAAATTACCAATTCATCATTGGCCATTTGGATATATTAACGAATATCTTTTTAAACCTTCCTACTTTTTCAATGGGATTTTTAAAAAATGGGTACCTTTCAGTATTCTTTTTTGGCGATAATATAATACATAAAAGTATAATCAAAAGTTTGTCTTGGTGAGGAATCAAGACAAAGCGAGAGCCTGTATTTGTTAAGAATGCTTCACTAAGTAGCTATGAGAAGGTAATTAATACTTTGGAATGTTTCTGTACAGAATTTAGAAGACAATAGATAACTGGCTCTCTCTTACCATAAAACATGATTTAAAAGCAGGATAAGTGCTTATGTAGAATAAAGTATAGATATTGAGTATTTAAGAACTTTTCTCTTGTTTTCAGTTATATTTGGACATTGATATGATATCCAAAATGACTTAACCCTATTCGGTCCGGGGTTTTTCGAACATACTGTGACCGGGGGGGGGGGGGGGGGGGGGGAGGGGGGCTCAATAACTTTTCATAGGGTTGTTCAAATTGAATCAAACATGGCACACTTATAGTACGTCATAAAAAGAACAAAATGGCGGCAATAAATTTTTGCTTCCGTCAGCACATTTTCTGTGACATCATCAGAAGCTTGAAATTTGTTAAAAATGCCACTATCTGCTTAAAATTTAATTACGTTTGTTCTAGAGCGAATTTTTACATTCTGTTTGAAATTTCTGAAAGATAAATAAAAGTTATTTAACATATCTTCCGGTTTTTACATGGATCGCATAAAAAATTGCCAAAAATTGCCCGAAAATCCGTTTTTTTCCGATTTTCGGGACAAACCCGACAAAATCGGGAAATAGGATTAATCACGTGTCCAAATTATGCAAAATGATTCTTCTTGATGAAACAAAGTTGTGTTGCAAGTTTCAAGTTCAAAGGATAATCCTAACAGGAGTTATTATATTTTCCCCATTATAAGGATTTCATAGAGATTTTTAGGGGTAGTTTCGAGTAATGGCCAATATCCAAGCCTCTGAAAGGTATGGGACCTAAACATTTAGCATGCAGGTGTCTAATAGATAAATATTGAAACTCAGTAAGTATCATAGCGATATAATAAAGCAATAAGGAGTTATTAAAAAAAAACCGTCAGGGGGGGCGGAATCCGCCCCCCTCCCCGGACCGAATAGGGTTAGGATGTTATTTGGGTTCTCGTTACTTATAATTGTGATTATTATTATTATTAAATAATATTTTACAAGATATATAGCATCAGTAAATAAAATACTGTTTTTCATACAAGACCTGTGGGACTGCAATAATCAGTAAAGCAGACAAGTATCAAGACCGATAAGGAAAATAAAAAAAATAAAAATACGCATAAAACAAAAGTATAATGAGATGATAACATAAGAAAGCTAGAAAAATCTAAAAACGTGGATAAAATAAATATTATGTATACGTTATTATATATTAATAAAATTAAAATATTATTAAAAATTATTCAATTTATAACATAATTATTTGAAATAATTCTGATCTAACGTATGGTAATCCATTAATTCATTTCTTCACTCTATTGACGTAAGAAGTTTGTACCTTCAAGTTTAACTTTTGGGACATAGAGAAGTCTACTATTATTTCTAGTTTCCCAATCATGTGTAATTCGTTGAAGGTAATTCATAAAATCGGGATAGTATACATTCAAACATGACTTCATAATTGATGGTACGTCATGTCGCTTCACAAGTGAATGTGCTCTATTTTCTATGTTCACAAGTCGGTTTTTCAGATGGTTGTTGTTGAAAATTTGTTAACGAGCAGTGCGTTACCAAAGGTACAATAAAGGGTTGATAAATCAGAAGAGCTGCAACGTCAGTTAGAGATGTCTTATTCCTTTAAGAATGTGTAATCGTGTGGAAATCTTTTCACAGACAGGAATCAAAATGCCTGTTAAAGTTGGATCGGCAAGTACACCAAGATATTTCGTAACTGTTGGTAACATTTATGACTTGCGACTGATATTTTATTTTGATTTGATGATTCTGCTTTTAACGTCGCAATTCTGTACCAAACAGCACAGCCTCTGTTTTTCCTTTTTTAGGATTTATAATCAATTCGTTTTCTTCCATTTAACGTGTTATTACAGCCAAATCTTCTGCTAGAGCACCCACAATGTCATTGAGGTCGTGGTAGTGACAGTCGATGACAGTCATCTGCGTACATTACGATTTCACATTTTTAAAGCGAAGAAGAAACTTCACTAAAATGCAACAGAAATAAAAGTGGCCCTAAAATGGAGCCTTAGGGTGCTCCACAGTATATTGGTTGAACATCAGACAATACTCCTTTATAACATACTATCATGGATCTATTAAAAAATAATCTGTAAACCGTGATTGTCCATTACTAACAATCCCATATTGCGGCAGATTGTCAAAAAATGACGAGTGGCTGATGGTATCAAACGCTTTGCTAAGGTCTATAAACATAGTTCCAGTAAGTTTGGACGTATCCATTGCTCGATGAATATCAACAAGAAATTTGACAGCGGGTGATTCTCTGCTTCTCTTTTTTCTAAAACCATACTGCTTCAAAAACAGAGAATTATAGGCCTCTAAATGTTCAATAAGCTGATTGTATACACATCATTCTAACTTTGCATGAAATATACAAAAATCAATTGGATAATTATAAATGTAAACAGTACAAATCTTTTACTTTTTTCTGCTTTACCGCTATATCATCGAAATGGTACTTTCAGGAATAACAACTACACTTTAGTTTGCGCTATATAAGGTACATCATTTCTAAAATAACTTGCAATCCTTTTATATTCACATAATCACAAAGCAGGTACACATCTTTCTTATTTCATTTTCAATTCATTTCATGTCATAATTTACACATCCAGCATTGTGTCTATCTCTTTGGTTTTCTTTCTTATATTCCTTTCGTCTTTATTGTAAACTGATATATAATATATTGTGTAACATTCACCTTATTTGGTAAATATTTGGTAATGTTGTTTTTGTGATGTGTTTGTGATGTTTATGTTTTTTTGTTTCTATTGGAGATTTTTGGTTATATAATCACATATTTGTATCGCTAAGTACAAACTTTTTAAACGTACTGTGTAACGATAAGTGTATAAAGAACGAAAGGCGCAAAGTTTAAAAGCTTCCACGCTGTTGAGATGGAAAGAAAGAATCTAAATTATCTATAACATTCTATACTAACTTTCGTCTCCCTCTGCGATAGAACTTTTTTTTTTAAATATTACATTTTTATACTGTTATGTTTTATATTTAGTTATGAAAAAATGTACTGTGTTTAAATTCTTATAAAAATGGCGGCATTCGGCAGTAAAACAGAGGAGAGAAAGTATCAGTTACAGAACCATGGAATAATTCTGATGTAATTTTAATTGTCGAAGATGAAATGTTTTATGTGCATTCAAACATACTTGGTTTCTCTTCTCCTGTATTTCAAACCATGTTATCATCTGATTTCAAAGAAGGAAAGGAGAAAGTAATTAATCTGCCAGGGAAAAGTAAAGCATCAGTTTTAATACTGTTAAACTTGATTTATCCAATTGATTTCAAGATAACAGGTAATTTTGTTGCACTTCTTTTGTTGACGTAACAAATTTAGTACTTTTCATTGGACATAGAGATTACTAGTTCTACGTTGTTGTAATCACTTTTTTTAAACCGAAAATTAAATTATTCAATGCCGCCTCTTTTCTCCACACATAGTCTATGGGACCAAAGTAAAGAAAAAAAGTAAACATTGCAGTTTTTGACCCTTTTAGCGTATGTTTAACTTTATATGAAAAACATGGAAAACCTGAAAAAGTTACGAAGTTTCGAAACTAAATGTAGGGACAGTTAGGGAATTATGTTGCATAAAACTCAGCTGTCAATTATCTAAATGCAAATAGAATATTGCTTAGATATTGCTTAGAAATTTTAAAATGAGAGGTCAAAATTTTTTTTTTACTCATGGAAAATTCAAAGAAAATGAAAAAATATTACCATGTTTTAAAAACCAGTCAGCTGCAAAAAAATTTTAATTCAGGCTTCCCGTGAAAACCTTTAAAAGAATTACAGAACTGTGGGTCTTTAGCGTATATATCTCATCAGGGAATAAAAAGATACATTTCCAGTGTTCAACTTTGATTTTGCCAAAAAATATCTCTTCGCAATTAAGGTTACTTACATAAAAACATCTTTCAGATTACCCTTTTTACTCATGCCTATGGTTTGCAACGTATCGTTCGCAATTTCAATTTTTTATTACCTATTTTGTCTTAGCTATTATTATAACTGGTGAACTTTTTATTTTGATTTTCAATCCCTTTTTTTGTGGACTTTTCTTGCTTTCCTATTCAGTCCGCTAGAGATGGAGTTATATTTTGTTATTGGTTGTTCTTGTTTTGTGATGAGTAATGAAAATACAAGACATATTTTTTAGAGTAATGTAAATCTTCTTGTTCTAATTGTAATGGTCTAATTTTTCTGGATGGCCGTTTTCTAAATTGTTTCTAAACTTATTTTTCCCAGTGTAAGATTTCAACCTTTCAGTACTTCGAAGGGGGAAATTTAAATAGATAAACATCGTTGAAAAATTAAAATAGCTGTTCTTATTTATCGATGTTGGAAGCTGTCGAGAGAAATACAGCAATTAATAGCAATGTCACTTGTTTACTTATACCGCTACCACATTCAGGGGTGGATTTAGACTTCGGCACTCGCCTAAGGAGACATTTTGACATTGAGAAAATCATGTGTATCTAAAAGTAGTAATTGAGTTAAAGCAACGCATAATTTTTATTATAAGCGTTTAATAAGGTTCCTTTGCGCCCAGGATCTGAGTTAATAATTTTATCTCCACCTCGGCAAAGCTCATCCTTCGATGAGCTTTGCCGAAGTACTATGGTTTTCACGGTAGTCGAACTACATTTTGCGGCATTTTGCTGATTGTGTTACTCTCGATTCCTTTGTTTTCTGCCGTAAAAACAGTCGACTTCGGTGGCCGCCGAAGTGTGGACTTTTGGACCCTCTTAAACAAAAGGAAAACAAAAGAATTATGACGTCAAGAAGAATCTCGCCGAAGTGTGGACTTTTGGACTCTCCTTAAAACAAAATAATTTGTGACGTCAAGAAGAATCTCGCCGAAGTCGTCGAAATTTACGGTAAAAGAAAGATTGATATTAGGGGATGGATGTTATTGTTATTGCCTCGCGGTAGCCAGTCTGTTTGGTTCGGCCAACTTCGGCGAGCTGCAATTCCGAAGTTTGCTTTCAATTCAACATGTCTACTGAAAGAAGGCTAAGGAATCGTTTTGTATTGACTTGCAGCAAGTAAAATTGCAAAATTGGCGCGTAGGCATCGCTTCGCTTCGCAAATCCGCCTAAGGAGAAAAAAATCCTGTATCCACCCCTGATTTTGATTGCTGCTATGAAGTTAAGGGTTATACCATCCTGTATAATAATCGTTGTTAAGGCATTTTTGGCCAATGAATGCTACAAACTTATTGTATTACTCACATAAAAATAGCAGACTGTTAATAACTTTTAATGATGTCAACATTTGAATGTTTGTTGTAATTATTTTTTAGACTTCTCGTGCTGTGAATCACTACTTGAGTTAGCAAGGGAATATGACATCAAACGAATTATGCTGTTGGTTGACGACTTTCTCACTTTTCAAGTTGAATGTTCATTTGATATTCTAAAAATTGACGACTCTTTCAATTTAACAAAAACCTTGAAAAAACATGTTCAGTACTATGGCAAAGCAGAACATGACGAGTATTCTGTCTTTGATTGGAGTATGATCTCGGAGAAAATAAGGTTGCATATTTTGTACAAGAAAGCACAAAATCTTGAATATGGTAAATTTCGCAAAAAACGTTGTGACAGAAAACACGAAATGAATACTCTTGTCAATGCAAATAAAGCTTTTGGAAAAATGTATGAACAAATGTGAAACTCGGCAAAGCAAGGTTAATTTCATCTTATAAAGGATTAATAAAGGGCGTGGCGAATTTTATTTTACCAACATGAGAAATAATAAACTTTCTATCATGTTGTTTCGCAACTAATTTACATATTTATTCGGATTTTTTAAAAGCCTCTAAAACTAGTCCTAATGTAAAATGAAGGAAGGGAAAACTAACACTTGCTTTGTTGACCACTTTCCGTGCGATGTAATGTTTTGAATCTGCGTTGAGAACAATGGACATGCGCACTCATTCCTGTAGTTAAAAAATGTGAACAAGAGTCCACGGCAGTCAAAAAGTCAATTTAAAGTACGGGTCACTCTCTTAAAATTGGTAAAACTTTTTTGAAAAAAAATATAAATAAAACAATTAACCCCAGTGCGTTCTGGCTCATGTGCTTTCTAAAAAATCTGTGCGCGTGTACAAAAATTCGCAAAGATTCGTGAACTTTTGTAAACGTTAGCAATTCACTTATAAGCAATGGCACATTAACGAACGATACTGCAACTGAAGCCATATTTACTAGTGTTTTTTATTTTGTTTGTGTTTTTTGAAAAAAAAATTTTTTATCTTGTTGTTGAATATTACAAACCTAGACCAAAAATAGGTACCATTGATCGCACAATACATGATAGACTTTTTCAGACTCCAAATTATTTTTTGAGCAGCTTGGCGGGACGAACTAAAACTATCAAACCGAAGAATTATATTTTAAATTGTACTAGATTTTAGTGTAGTTACTACTTTATTAATAAAAATGTTAACTACAAAATCCAAAATTGAACGAGGCCATTATTAAGGAAAAGGTTCTTCTAAATCTACTTATTAGAGAACTTGTGGTCTTATCCATAATTAATTCTTTGATTAAATTCTTATAAGCTTTCCTTTGGATCCTGTGTGCTGATGTGTCTAAAATTTATAACGGATCTGTTTTTTGTTGTATCTTTTTATGTCATTTACTTTAAAAGATTATAGTGGTTTACTAAATATAATTGTTATGTCTTAACAATTATACGTGGTATTCAAATAAATTTGTAAATTAATTTTAACTGTATTAAATTTCATCACCAGCAAATATTTCCCCCATGCCCCTACCCCTTCTCACTATGACTACATATTATTTGTGTTCTCTACTTTTCTAGAGTCCATAATTTTCACACCTTTTATGTAAAACAAGATTAGCTAATGATATATTGTAGTTTTTAAATATTAGATCAATGGTTACACTTTAAGCCTTTGAATTTTTTTTCTAAAAAACTCCCTTTAAATAATCTTTGTATATCGAACCATTTGTTATATCGAATATTTATGTGAATTCATACGATAATTGTTTCTAAACAATGTTTTCTGGCAAGTATATCGATACGTTTTAATTTTATACTTTTTTACGTTATTGCTTTTGTAAGGTTTGAAAATCAATAAGTTGTCAATGTGTTTTGTTGTATTCCGAAGTTGTTACATATTGTCAGGTAAGCAAAGAATACTATAGCGCATGTAGCTCTTATTTAGAAAGTCAAATAAATGATTTTCGTTATAAATAAAATATATATTTGTCACATGTTCTATTGATTAAAATATCAAGTGTTATAGTAGAATAGAAAAAGCATCACTATTCAGAACTATGGGATGATACTAATGCGATTTTAATTGCTGAAGAGGAAAAGTTTCATGCACATTCAATAATACTTGGTGGTGCATCTCCTGTTTTTAAAGCTATGTTCTCATCTAATTTCAAAAAAGAAGGAAATAATGTGGTTAATCTTTCAGGAAAGAAAAAGAAGGATATCTTGAACCTGCTAGAAATAATTTATCCAACTAATTTCATCCTTACCAGTACAGTAATTAACTCTTACATTGTTAAATTAAATATGCATGCCATTTTTTTAACAATAGCTTGGCAACTAACTACCTATTTGGAAGGTCAATTAACTGACGGGAAGGGAAATAAATACGGCTTAAACACAATCAAACTCGTTTGTAGTCGACACTTTCGTAAGAAACAGATATAGAAAATTGATTCTGTTTAACAATCAATACGTATTGTGTATGGTAGAGTCAAAGTTTATTCTTGAAGTTAATGTGCAAACCATTAATGACCAAATAAGTAATAAAAAGATGAAAGATGCTTAGGAATTCTTTCACTTACTTTAATATTTCTTGCAGTGACAATGTTCGCTATTGATAGGTTAACCTTTAGACATACTTTCTCGTTTAAAACATATGTCAGCACTGTATAAGTTTTTTGTAAAAGTTGGTGCGGTCCTAATAACAGTCTTTGCAGTAAATCAGATCTGCTACCGACCGTTTTGACTGTACCACCGTACTACGTTGCCACTTGCTACGGTTACATTCATGAGGAAAAGTATACGTGATTTTATGCCTTAAATTTTACGGTTAAAAATTTAAAAACAAGTGTTTGAAAAAAGGTTTGTTTAACCCTATTTAGGCCGGACTTTGATGGCTTCGAAAGGCCGAGAGGTGCAGGACTAAAACGTCACTCTTCCTACAAAAGGGACAAAGGAGAAATTGCATTGCCAGAGAAGTTAGCACTAATGTTTTAATCTATATTGTAATACCCGCATACGTCTGTCTGTCGCCCACAATGGTACTGCAAGTAGCGAGCGACGCAATGCGGTGTAAAAAGGACGGGCAAACCCGTGGATTTTTCCACGGGTCACCGACTAGTATTTTATATTTCCCAATGCGAAAAGTCTTAATCGATGGAACATAAATTTTAGGATAAGAAAAACGATTCAAAACATTTTATATTTGTAAAATAACTTGATAAGTAACTTTGGAACAGCTGATAAAGATATTTAGACAAAAAAAGTTTGCTAATTATATTTTGACAAACTGTTAACTGACGTCATACCAACACTTTTGAACTATCCGTAGGCTAACTAAAAATGATTAAAAGTCACAAAATATCAAGCCCTAAAATAGTATGGTCCGGAATTAATTACTAAAAAACGGAGGAGCAGAGGAAGGGGCATTTTAGGCCCTCTGACTCCAATAGAATAAGAGGAATTTTTTAAGAGCGTTATTCCAATGCCAAGAAAATCAAGTTCAAAATATATAAGCGACGCAAGAAAGTCTGCAGCGCTTGTCTCAAACTGGTTGATGATGTCGCATTACAAGCATCAATGCTTCTGTAATTCATGAAAAATCCTCAGTATTCCTTATCAGTAGTGTCTTAAGATGCACGAATAAAAGCACAATTACTAAGTGCAAGAGTAGCACCAAAAAAAGTACGTAATATAATCAGATTTTTCGTAAGAAATCAAAAAACCTGTCCAAAAGATTGCCTCATTTTGATTGTTAGAAAAAAAACATGCAATATAAAAATATTTTCATTGCTAAGTTGAGCGTAATTTCGATTATCATTTTGTGTACTGCCTATAGCAATAGTTCGCGTTAAAAGATTAAGAAGTACAAAATGAAGTTTATTAAAAGTAGAGGTTGATTGCCAAAAATCATTATAAGACATAAAAATATTTCCAATGTTAAGTTGAGCGTAATTTCGACACGACCATGTTTTCTTTTAGATGATTTGACATGCAAAGGCCTATTTTTTTGGACTTAGAAGAGAATACGGTATTAAAAGAGTATCACTTTTAGTGGATGCATTTCTTTTAGGTGAAGAAGGACAGTACTCATTACAAATGTTTGAGCTGGCTCAACAATTTAATTTCACGAAAACGAGAAGAAAATGTATAGATCATTGTGTCAGATTGCGCCATGTTTATCCCTTTATCTCTAGCATTATTTCTTCCGAATCTAAGTGTAAAATATTACATGGGTAAATGGATGCAATGTCACCTACGGTAGATTGCGAAACTTGTCGTAGACAGACTTCTGGTTGCAAGCATTTTTTAAAAAATGTTGTACGTATGAATGACTTTTTCTCCTTTACGCAGTGTTTGCGAGATTTGCCGTACAATTAATTTAGGAAGTTATGTAGTATGCGTTTACGCTCCATCAACATGAGAATTTTGAATGCAAACGAATTTGATTGGATTTGCGATTAACTTATTTTTAGTTTTTATTAGATAACATGTTTACGTGAGATGGATACCAACTCACTTTAAATATGTGATATTTTTTTTTGTTATCTAACAAGATATGATTTTTTACTTGAGTCTTTCCAACTGTCTGTTTCTCGCCCACTCTATATATACCGTTGCCCAGATAGAAGGCATCTTCTTAAACTCTTAGCACCCAAACTGATACCGTTTGATAGGACTAGCGACGGTACATAACAATAAGTTTATATTCATCATTTCACAAAACTATTCCGATTCACCGTCTATAATCTATAACCCTAATTCTGGTAAGATGACTAAGGGATGGCTCTTTTACAAACGCAAAAGTGTACGCTAAATGTGTTATCCCTGTTCAAAACATCAAAATTGAAAAACGTAACTAGAAATTAAAAAAAGGTTGCGAAGCATTGTCGCATGTTGCAAGCAAAATTTGTTCATCAAGAACCAAAGGCAGGAATGTTTGCAGGGATATAGGCCTCGAAGCTGGTAGCCCCAGGCGGGACAAAACATAGGATCATTTGACACTCAGTTTTGTTAAAGCTATTGATTCACCAGCGTAATTTTTGTTTTGCCGGAATACAGTTTTGCTACACTAGAACTTTATTTCCAGGAGCCGTAACACATTTGGGAAAATAGAAGATTACAACAACTGATTGAGCGATTCAAATCACCTGCTCTGGTCTATTTTTCAGGAGTTTCTAGGAAATATGACAGGACAACGCGCTTTTTTTGTAAGAACAATTGTATACGGACACGACCCCAATATTTTGCCAATAAATTGGAACAAAATTTGTTTTTTAAACTAACAACCAAAATCTGGATTTTCTTGCAATTTTTTTTCAAATTACCAATTAACTTTCAAAAGTGAGAACAAAGTAGGACTGAATTTCAAAGTTGTGTAGTATTAAAAACAACGTAAGAACAGATAAGGTGAAAACAGGCGCGGAAAATAATAAAAATAAAATCTAAACTTCAGGAAATCTTCAAATTTCATCGCGTGGGTTTAGCGGGTTCCAGGTTGTAATAACGGTGTAACGACTTTTGAACATTTTTGAAAGCATTGTAACAATACACTAAACATTTGAAATTAATTTCCATTCTTTGCAACTAAAACATGCTTTTAAACTTTATTATTGTTTTTCAAAATCTAAAATTTACAAAATAATAATGACAACTTCGAATAAAATTTTGTTTTTTATAACGCGTCGCACGCATAGTTAGATTACATTCTTGTCTATACATGTAAACCTCCAGCCTTCGGAGATATAGTTAGATGACCTAAAAAGATAAAAAAAAACATAAAAACATAAAAATTTTCAATACATCCATGTTACGGGCATAATCACACTGAAATTTTTAAAGTTACAACAACGTTTTTATGGAGAACAAAGACAACAACATCAGTTTGTCTGACCTATTGCAAACATAAGCACATGTTTTTATAATAAGAAACATATTATAGGAAACACCAGGCTGATATTACAAGTAATTTCCACTGTCTCATTCAAAAACGAATTAATAAATTGACTGGTTTTTGCTGAAAAGTATACCGTAATTCCTCGATTAAGCGCCCCGGCGCTTATTCAAAACTCGACTTTTTTGGTGCGGCGCTTAATCGAGGGCGGCGCTTATTTAAAAACTAAAGATTTCAGAAAGATTCATCTTTTCTCTTTTATTAAAAAAATAGATTGACAATAAATGAAATTAGCCAATGTCTATATTTTATCTTCATCCCCTCCCTCGTCAGGATCAATGAGCTGGACTGGCTCATACGCATCTTCAACATCAGATTCACTGGTCTGGAAGTTTGTATCCTCGAAGAACCTCAAAGTAACCCACTTTGAGGTTCTTCGAGGATACAAACATTCGTGGACATCATGTCTCCAAAGCAAGCTGAACGCCTGAAATCTGGAAACAATTGATCTGTTTTCAAGACAACCGCAGTGAAGCTCTTTAGTACGACAAGCACGCCATTGGGGTTTACAAAAAAGTTGATAAACCAGACGAAAAACCAAAACTTGTTGGACATATCCCAATCGAATGTTCGTCCTTATTGGACTATTTTTTAAAAGCAAACAGTTCAAACAAAATGACTGTAACTGTGGAAGGAAAAAGAAAGCGCGAGATCGGGTTGGTTCTTCCAGGAAAGCTCATCTGCTTTACCAAACAACTACGTGATGCTAACATTCTACATCATGAACTGATAAAGAAGCACGGCGGGCAAATCTGGTCAATAAAATGAGACATTTGCGACCGCGGACCTTTTGGAAGCAATATTTTACGAAACCATTATATGAGTGGCTACGTGGCGGATAGCCGTAAAATACTGAAAAAACGAAAGTGGATTAGCAGGAACGCATTCGAATGATTTTGTGGAGACAATGTCTTGGTTAAAACAAGAAAACAAGTATTTAAATTAGTGACAACATATTTTTGACATAGGCAGCTTTTATTTAGTCAAGATCAGAGTAAATTATTTAATTCTCGTAAAGTATCACAATGCCGGGCGCTCGCGAAATGTTTTCCACAAAGTATGAGCATCCGAGACAGAGCAAAGATCACGTGATAACTCAAATTTTACAAAATAATTACACCACGGTCACGTGATTATATTTTCTCTGTACAACCTACATCGGGAAAGAGATAAATGTAAACAAGTGGTAGCTAGCCTTTCTAAAACTTACCAACAAAGTGGGATAAACAAAACTAAACTATTAACGTCAAAAATATCATTTTCATGAACCTGAGTAAACTAAACAGATAATAATGAAGTTAAAGCCGTTTTTTTAAATAAAACTAAAATTTTACAAAAAAATGGTAAATTTTACAAAAAAATGGTAAATAATACTGTAACTCAGTGGGAAAAACATTGTTTAAGATCTGAGGTGGTTGGTTTTCTTTATCTTGTCACAAACAGCAATTCAAATTATTTTTAAAAGATTCTGGATAACCATGCTCATTACACAGTTTTACCACAAATAATAACTCAGTAAAATCAGAACAGAAATCTCAAATGTCATAAGCATCAAAATAATAATCACAAAAATTAATGAATATAAAACCTATTAATAAAAACAACAAATTATACACAGTACACCTTCATAAAGCGTCCACCTGTCTTTTACGACCACGATGTTGTGGTCCTCCCCAGAGTTTTTAGGTCAGATGTCTCTCTGTATAGCGACCACCTGTCCGTAACGAAATTATCTGTCCCATAGGTGGTCGTCATAGACAAAAATGTATATATTATAGAAAATATAGGAATATTTTTTTTTAAATAAAACTAAAATATCACAACAAAATGGTAAATATGCATACTCTTATAAAACCTGTTAATAAAAACAACAAATATATATCACATATAATATATATACTATAGGAAATAGGAACGTTTTTTTAAATAAAACTAAAATATCACAACAAAATGGTAAATATACATACTGAAAGAAAGAAGACACTGACATTTTGACCTTTCGACTCCATACTGTAGTCATTAATCAAGTATGAATTAAATGTATGTTATACAAACAAATTTATGTAAAAAATTACACAAAGGAAGTAACAGCCATAACTAAATTAAAATATAACAAGATCAGCAAGAATTGCATAAGCATTTAATTCCATAACAGTATGTTCATATCATTTAGCTATAGCTATAATCATAATTCCAAATGCTATATATATATACAGCGCATAAAATAACGTTTTAAAACATGACGATCATGAAGATCGTCAGTTTACTGGCGATCATGACTAGGAATCTGACGATCATATATACTGTTGTAACAAAGTTTCAACATGGCAGATCTACTGACGAAAAATAAACAAACACGAGGGGTACTTACGTTCGTCACGTTTCAATTATTAACTTTAATGGAAAAGTTCTTACAACTTTGCTAAACAAAATAATATAATTTTGGGAAGAAAGTTTGACGATTACGAAGATCGTTGATTAGGAAATTCTGCCGAGGAATGATCGGTGATCGCCCGTTATTTTATGCGATGATTATATATATAAGCTAGCTAGCTAGCTAACATATAAACAAAATTGGATATAGCTAGCTAGCTATATAGTGTATAGTATATACAGTGCTTGCTACCATAAACACAGTTTAAATTTCAGCTGGCTAGCTAGCTAAACATTTCAAAATGGTGGATTTTATAAAAAAAAAATAGGAAAAAGAGCAATATTGGGAAGGTTTTTTGCTAGAAAACAGACACAAACAAGAAAAAATAAAACAACAGATTCTTAGTATAGCATTTAAACTAATCACTAATACGAAATTTGATACTCTAAGGGGCGATCTGGTACAATTCTATAGAACATTTAGTCAGGTCCTATACCAACTCCTGAAAAAAAGACAAACTTTGACTCAAAACTTCAAGCAACCAAACCGACGGAACATGCTTCATTTTGGTATCAAATTAATCACAATTCATCGTAGAATAGTGCTGACTGAGCAACATTCAACAACCAAGAGTATAAAACGAGTACCGGACCGGTTTATAAAGGCATGTTCAGTAATGAAAAAAGAGGACCGTCTCCATAATTTGCGGGCCGAATTTATCAGACATACGGATGACTCATTTTACTGACCAGATTTGCCCGCCGTGAAGAATACTAAATATAGTCATTTTGAAATTGATAAAATATCTTTTAACATGAAAAAATGGCCAAGAATTGGTCCACTATAAAATATAACGTTTTAGTCTTATTGAACTCCTTTATCAATTAATGCTTCGAATAAGCGCCGCATTTACAGTCTAAAGTGCGGCGCTTATTCGAGGGCGGCGCTTATTCAAAAAGGAGCCTAAAAAGTGCGGCGCTTATTCGAGGGCGGCGCTTAATCGAGGATTTACGGTATAGGCCTTAAACACAGGGATAAATTCTCATTTAAAGTTAAAACAAAATCCAAAAAGAACTAAAAAATAGATGTTTTATATAGTTTGCTGGAACTCTTTATTTTTATTGGGTTTACAGCCTGCATTTGAAACATGTTTTCTATATTTAATAAGATATTGGAAATTTAAAAGCAGTATCGAATAATGCGTAACACACTTATTTTTATGCTTAAAATAATTTTACAAACTCAATGTTCTTTTGACAAAATTTGATTTTGCTTGCACAATTCTCTTACAAGGAATTCGCAATAATTAAATATTGTCAGTCCCTGAAAATCATTAGCAGTGGGACCTACGCTCCTGTCAAGCAGCTAGACGACAAGGAAGGCTATTTTGCACTTCAGGAAAATTTTCTTCGCGGAACGGAACAGACAAGGAAAGAACACAACAGAAAAAATTCTGCTATTTATTTCCAATTCATAGCTATTATTGCGCATATTTTAATACAGAAAGTAAACATACTTTGCACAATTCCCACGAAAAAAAATAATCTGATTAGCTAACAAATTTTCTACCTGTAGTTTCTGTACATGACGCAAAGAAAGAGTTGAACTCGATTCTACTTTCCCCGGAACGACATAAATTACTCAACGTCAAAGGATTTTAACACGTCTCAATGTCAAATTTTTAAGAGCCCACTAAGAAATCTGACTTCGTTGAAACTGTATTTAAATATAGACACTGATATCAGGGGCGGATTTTGCGCTGGTGCCATGGTGTCATGGCACCACTTAAAATTTCCAAAGTGACCTCCTTATGGACAAAGAGACCAAATAGCTTTCCCTAAATTACATGTTTAAAGGAGCAGTCTGGCGAGCGGTATACACATTACTCGGTGCGTTTTTATATATATTTTTCTCCAACACATATTCCACGTTCTTCGTTGTTCCGTGTTTAAAACTTGCGTTTTGTGTCGCAAAACAGCATTTAAGCTATGCACCAAGCCGCAACGCTTCGCATTCGACGCGTTCTTTTTATACATTTCCTGTACTTGCGGTACGTTTCTTTTATTTTTACCTTAACGGTTCTTTTGCGTGAGCCATAATTTATAAGCCAATGAAATTTGAGAACATTGTAAACAGCTCGCTGGCTTGCCGGCAAAATGTAATTTGGCACCAGTCGGCTCTCGGTGGTGTCGCTGGCACTGGTCGTCTGATGCCAAATTTTGGATTTAAATGCTAAGGTCTTGCTGAAGAAATTTTCGTCTGGTGCCAAAATTTGAAATGTATGGCCGACGATGTTGCGGATGAAACAGCTGAGATGAAATGTAAATATTTAGCTTTTGTGCGCTCTCTTCCCTACTTGAGTTTGACAGCTGAAGGAAGTGAAGTGTTGCGGATTTTGATATCTAATTACATTTCAGTAATTCTAATTAAGTTTTATAATTGCTCTTGGTTTTGATGCCATATTCGACTCTCGTTTTCTGGTTTGTAAGTATTTCATTTTTAAATTCTGCTCTCTGTTTTTTTTAGTTTTAGGATGGATTTTCTCCCTGAAGTGAAAAGACATCTTCCTTCCTTCCTTCACCCAATGATATTTCCATATCAATAATTATCGACGCCAGTAGAAGGGAAAATCTTGTCTCTGCCAACAAAAAGATGGTCGCAAAGATTGATCAAGCTGTTGAAAAGAGTGGAAAGTTTTTACTGGATAAATTCAGGGTACTTTAGCAAAAAGTTGTAAAATTTTGACATTTTAAATAGGGACCAAGCTTAAAAATTTCGTGAGTTTTATTTACATCTTTTATACCGAACGGGTTAAGCAACTAATTTGTTTTTGTTAGCTTTATAGGTTTTTAGTGATTATAGTTTTCAAATTTCCCAAACTTTAGTTTTCAAATTAAGTTTACTTCGCCTCACATGTACATTAAAAGTTTGTTATTATTTTAAAACATCCTGATTGGTTTAAAATCTCATGAAATCAAGCTGATTGGTTTAAAAAACAATGCAGTAGCGGAATTAACTGTGACTAATTTGATAAACAATGCTGCTTTTTTTTCCGATCTTCGATTTCGCATTTTAGTATAAAAAATGCCGCAAACGCTTTCAGGTACATTCATGTGTTTTTATGTTTTAGCTGAAACGGCAAAACTTGAGTACAGTGGTATCAAATATCCATCTACTATACCCGACACTGAAGAAACTCAATTCCGTCCAAGATTTTATGTAATATTTAAGACGTAATACACCTTTCCCGAGACCATGAGTCATACTTTTTGTAAACTCGTAAAATATGAATACAATATTTGAATTCAGTATAGTTTGTTTAGTTTATGTGTAAAAGTTTAACTTGGTACGCCAACCAGAAGTGCTATGTTGAGGAGATATATATCACAGTTAAAGTCTTCTTAATGCTCAAGTTACCATGTCCCGCCTCGTTTTCAAAAAGAGGTTGGACATGCCGCAAATCTTTAAATTAGAATAGCAGGTTGTTTACTTGCTGCATTGTTTCGCAATTTTCTTTGCTTATCACATTTTTGACAAGGAATTCAAATCTGTTGTCCGTTTTTCATAAAACTCAACATAAAAAGTTGCGGCACATCAAAGGAATAAGTCTCGGGAAAGGTGTATTGTAAAACTTAATTTGAATAAAAAAACAAGAAAATTTGATGTTTGTAATTCTTGTTCAAAGTTGTACAAAAAAAAGTAAAATTTATGTGACTTGAAGTACGAATGAGAAGTTAGGCGGTTTATCAACGACTCGTTCAGGGGTTTTGATTTTTAAGCTGTTTTGACCACCAGAGGGCGTTAAAGGGTGGTTGTCTCGTTGGGCGGCTCAAAACGCCCTCTATATCCCCTCTTCGAGACTATTTTGCACCAGTCAAAAAAAACCCTAAATCCGCCCCTGGATATGGATATGATACTATAGTTAAATAGTAATATTTGATCAAAAAATGCAATGGGAAGAGCACATTAATGACATAAATAGAAAAATACTAATTTAATATTCTAAAATTAGAACCATTGCATCTTGTTTAACACCTCACACAAAAAACCTTTTAATTAATGCACTTGTCATGCCATATTACAACTACTGCTCCTCGCCATGGGCTTGTGTCACCCAAGGTAGAATGGAAAAACTAGAAAAAGGATTAAATGTGTCCGTACCTTTCTTGGGAAAGAGAGGTTATATTCACTGAATAATTTACTTATCAAAAACGATGTCATATTAGTTTTCAAAGCCATGAATCACATTGCCCCTGATTACATGCGCTCAAAATTCCTTTCGGCAAAAAACTGCCACAATCATCAAACAAGAGGAGCTTCAAAAAACAGGTTCACACTTCCTTGGTCAACACGGAATTTGGCAAAAAAGCCTTTCCACTCAGAGCTGCAAAAGTATGGATTTTCAGGGCTAGCCACTTTATATATTTATTATTATTATTATTATTATTATTACTAATCCAAGAAGGGAGGTCGTACATAAGCTTTTCGTAAATTAGTAAAGTAAGTAAATTAGTAAAGTAATTAGTAAAAGGCTAAAGACTTATATAATCCAAGTACGTTTCAAAAATTATATTCCCTATTTTGTAAAACATAAAAATAAATAATTTTCTACCGTCAAAGAGTATTGCCATTAATTAAATTACACAAGAGATTCGTTATAAATTGAGTTTGAAAAATTGTAAACAATGATACATACGGTATAATCCTACGGAAGAATCCAATAATGATATAGCTTACCGAATTTGTAGCACGCCGTTTACCTGCACTCGTATTATATTCGTAAAACGTAAAAAGGTGTTTGGATGGTGATTATTTATACCAGTGTTGTATATCATTCAAAAGACTATCCTATAAAATGGAAACGCTAGTCCTGTTTCGACTTTGATTTACTAAAAGAACGCATTTTCCATCCCATTTGTTTCAGGAAAAGGGAATGGAATTTCTGAAATATGTTTTCCTACATTGTAACGCCATTAACAGTAAATCTAAATTTTATATTGTTGCGTATTTCTAAGAGGAAGGAAAAACAATCTTTTTTTCTTCCCTACAAGGTATTTAGTATTGTCAAAGAACTTGTATTAGCAGCCTAATGTATTTGTACAATTTCGTCCATCGTGTATATCTTGTGACATCGGACGGCAATACAAAGATGACCCTTGTACAGGTCTGTTCGCGTGACAATTCTACAACCCAGAATCTGGGTTGTAATAACTATTAAGATTTCTCTTGATAACTTAGGTTCTTCAAAAGTACGCCGTTAGAGGTAAACAAAGATAACGTGACGTAAACTCGAATTAGGATTTCTGTCAAGTAATTGGAGGTAAAGCCAAAACAAGCGAAAGGAAAAGTATGTAACAACAACATGGGTCAGGATCATACTGATTCTTCGTTTTGTTATGTTACGGTAATAAAAATATATATTTCAAAAAATATTGTGGCAAAAATTACTTTGGCAAGCTAGCTAGCTAGCTGACACCAAGGACATTTTATTGCATTCAGTAACTTTATTGCTCTTGCAAGATTTATTATCTAACATTTTAGCTGGTTAGATAAGTTGAAAAAATTATTATTGCCATGCTCTCACTTGTAAACTCTCATAAATGTTGTGCATTTAGTTTGATCTAGGTTTTAATTGTCGAGTATGCATACTAAATTTAAATAAGCAGTTTGTTAATTATATTTTTACAACAAAAACTTTAGTGTAGTCTTTTTTTGGAAGAAATCGTAAACGGAAAATTTTAGGTTACCTGACAAGTAATGGAGATGTGTTAATCTCTTATAATAATAAGCCAGTTCTGTCTGTCTGTGACTGTTACAAAGACGATATTTTTTACCACCTGAATGCGCGAGTTTGTCGAGTTTTTTGTTTTGTTTACATTTGTCTCGCAACCGTTAGAAACCACGTGATAGAAAATAAGCAACATGATTCGCTCAAATACGTACTTTCGAACGGGACGGCATTCGAATAGAAAGTTTCCTTGGCGTAAAAAGAAACAAACATAAAAATCTCTCGACAAAGTTCTCGACAAAAGGCGAACTAAAGAAGCGGATAAAAAATGTCTTATTTTCGACGATCCCTTAGTCATAAAAAAGTGCAGATATTAAGAGCAAGGAAAGTCAAAGTGAAGAAGTGGAGTGGATTAAAAAAGCATATAATTTGGAACAGAGTTAACATCGACACACAAAACAACAACAAAAGAACGGTCCCTTCGTCTTCAAAAAGGTGCAAAAGGTGAAATGGTAAAGTGTTTCAAAAAAGAATATATGAGAAAGAAAGAAAAGTCCAAGTGAAGAAGTAGAAGTAAAAGCAAAAAAGTGAAGTTGGCAGCCACAATAAGTTACTTCGGAAGTGAAGAGTGGAGCTAGAAGTAGTAAAGTAAAGTTAGAAGTAGAAAATGAATGCTAGAGTTCAAGTGACTTGGAATTCAGAAAAAGTAAGAACTTTTATATTTTTAGACGTTCCGTTTTTATATGTAACACACTTAAAATTGTCAACGAAAATCGTATTCTCAAAAAAAATCCATTGGGGCTTCAAATTCTTTAACTTTTATATTTTACCGCGTTTTTTATAAAAAAGCTGGCATTTCTTTTCAATGTTTTGCATAATTAATGTCCTAAAATTCAAAATGCTGCATAAAGCTGTTAGCTGGCTACCAAACAAATGTGCCAGCGAAATAGAAGGTTTTGGTTTGTTGAACTAACTGCAAATGTCATAATTTTTACATTGCTATTGTTTTCCTTTATATGTGTTTTACTAAACATAAATAGCTATAGCTATAGTCTCCCCAGCTTAAATATATTTAACTGGGTGTCTTAGGTACTGTTTTGTTAGCTAGCTAGCTAATATGTTAGCTTCAAGGCTCCATCCCATAGCTAGCTCTAATCTATGAGTTTTGTTGTTATTCCTCTTTTTTTAGGTATTTATAGCTACCTTAGTAGTCAAACTTCTCTTCTTTTTTGAACACGAATTATGATGTAACAAGCTAGATACAAAATCTTTCTTGAACTTTTAGGATACTGTGACACATTTTTATGCCCATAGAGAATAATTTTTTCACATTTCCTGTAAAGTTTACAAGGGGACCACAATATGACAAGTGGAACGAATTTTATAGAATTTAAAGTGTGTGTGTTAAGTTATTTTTTATTGTTTTGTTTCCTCATCCTGTTAAACTTTTGTCAGCCTACATATAAAAATGCCAGGTTTTTATACAGGGGTTTTTGACATTTGATTGGAAATTTATATACATGGGTTTATGACTTTAGGTTAAAAAAATTGATAAGAGGATGGTATGGTTGTCAGTTCATATTGTTCGTGTTGCAAAATGCTGTTTTTTGAAATTTTGTGTAAACTTTTGTGGAAATAGACCACATGCAATATATATATACTGAAAGAACAAATCTTTGTAGAATCAGACTTCACTGTAAGCTGTTGTAAAGCTGATGTCTTTATCGGTAAAAATAACAGTCATAGTTACTAATTAAGAAAAAAGTAAAACGAGTTTGAAAGTTAAAAAGTATTTATTTGTTAAGCTTTTCGTACACTAAGTACATCTTCAGACTATATAAACAACTTTGTCTTTATATTTCGTATTATAAACTATTGTTTGGGAGAACTAACTGTATGTGATGTAAATTTTTGCTGGAAGAAAATTCCATGGTTTCACGTTTTTGTTTTTCTTGAGAATTTTACAAAATTTTGTAGGGATAAATGTTTGCTGATGATAAAAAAATTACTTAATGTTCTGACTAAAACTGTTTTTGTTTTTTATATTTTGTAATCTAAACGCGAGGACTGTATGCACTGAAATCACTGTATGCACTGAAATCACTGATTTTCTAAAAGTTTGATGTGTTTCATAACCTTTTTGTGGAAGATTAATGGTAATGGCAATATACGACATGCTGAATGAACTTATTTTTGTTGATTTAGATGTGTTTCTCAAAAACCAATCTGTTTTACATTTTGTGTAAACTTTTGTTTACGAACCGTATACAATGTTTATAATGATCTTTGTCGATTCAAGTTTATTCTTTGCTCATTGATTTTTTGACATTTAGGTTTAAAATTGTTGGTAAAGGGCACTACGGAACTAAAAAGGAAATTTTTTGTGTTCTTAACTGGTTGATTTTTACATTTTGTGTAAATTTTTGTAGGAGAGGATGGTATCCAACCGAAATGACTGATTTTTCTAGATTTAAATTTGATGTTTTCGAAACTATGGCTTTTTCATATTTTTGTATAAGCTTTTAAGGGAAAGACAATATTTAAAATGTGTAAAGAACTTATATTTGTTGATTTGTGCTAACTCTTGCAGGCCTCCTTTTTGACATTTCAGAATAAAATACTGAGGGTTTTCAACATAATCACTTATAAGATGTACATATTTGAGATGCGTTATTTCTGACATTGTTATTATCCGTGTTGTGACTGTCGGTGTTGTAACTGTCGGTTTTGTGAGTATTGGTGTTGTGAGTGTCGATGTTGTGAGTGTCGTTGTTGTAACTTTTTATCAACTAGATTTTACACCTTGCAAGCTGTTCTTTTTTATTTTGTGTAAGATTTGTGTGGAGGATTTAATGCGATTTGACATTTGACATTTTGTGTAAGATTTTAAGAACATTTTTTTTTTGTATATGCACTACTGACGTCAGCAAAACATCTAAAGCAACATATTTTTCATTGGCCTTTTGCCTAAGTGGATTTTTCCACGGGCCTTATCGACTAGTCTCTTTAATAATAGCCGTATTCCGTCTGTCTGTTCAAAAGGGTTACCGATATTCCTTTGATCTTTCCGCGAGTTTTCAGAAACCAGGGGGTTGTTTAATCGGAAATCTTATTATTAATCAAAATAAATTCCAGAAATTAATTTATGTCTTTACATAATTTAATTACTTTAATTTATTAACCTTAATTAAATGATAAATTAAGTGATAAAAAAGAATGCATTATTTTAATACGCCATTTTTAATAATAATTACCCCCGTGACCTCAATCGCCGTTTTCGCTCAGGAGCCACAGAAAACAAATGGGACAGTTTACTGACAGTTTTACTGACTTTGTTGTGACCGCTCGCACGTAGTACACCAATCAAAACGCTTGTTTTTTTGAAAAACCAATCCAAGATTCTCGTGGCCTGGACATGTCAACGAAGGAACATGATGACGAAGGCCATTTTGGTTTTGAAAGTGGTCGTGGCCAGTGCTAGGTTTGTTGATCTGTTTGACTTTTTTTGTCTTCTAAATGCTTTTTATTTTGTAATATTTGTTTTCTATATATTTTTAAATGTTAAAATAAATATACTATCACGTTTTTTAGCCATGTACAACTCTTAAACGCACCATTTTTAGGATTTTTGGCTAGGAACGAAGATTCTGAGTGACTCTGAAGGCTAGCTAGCTAGCTAGAGCCTTACTTATTACTATTCTGTATGGTATAAGAGCTTTTTATACTAGCCAACATTTATTTTTATGTGAGGCTGTGGCTATTTAGCTAGCTCCTATCTTTGGCTAAAAAGTGAAAGTATAAAAATGCAGTTTGGCTACAACAAGCAATAATTCTTTATGCTAAATGCAGTTAGGTAGCTACCTACATCTTTTATTATTTTTCTGAAAACTTCTGCAAATAAAATGGCTGAGCGATTGTTTTAGATGGACGGGTAACGACAGGCTGTTCCCTATGTTTTTATTTAAACCGAAGTTGCAATGAAGTTTTTTTGGAAAAGGGTATTACGCCTGTTCAACTCCGTTTAACTGTACTGAGCGCTTAGCCCATTGTTAACAACAGTTGAAAAGGCTGTTACGTCTATGCGCATGTGAACCTGGTTTACCTCTACTAAGGGGTCAACCCACTGTAACAATTAATTTTTAAACTTTCTCGGTAATCACGCCTGTACGGATGTGCAACAGTGTTTACCTGGACTAACCGCTCAGCCCTGTGTCTGCGAGAAAGTTTTTTTCAAAAGGGTATTATCCCTATACGCTGTGCAACACGGTTAACTGTACTAAGCGCTCAACCCGATGTCAAAATTAATTGCTTAACTTTCACAAAAACTTTTTCCGCAAAATAAAATAATATTGACCGATTGTTTTTGCTATGACAGGGTAACAATAGTTTGTAAACTCTACTTTTATTTCAGCTATCGTTGCCGGAAATTTATTTTTTGAAAAATATGTTACAGTCGCAACACTATAATGGTGTATACACTTCACTTGATTTACGACATACTGTATACCTGTACTAAGGCGCTCCACCTGACCGTGTAGCACAGTTTACGGCTCTTATCAAGCGCTCCACAGAGTGTTCAACGCCGGGTCACACCTTGACTTGTGGCTTACCCCGGCGTTTCGACGCCGGGTTTCCCGGCTAGTACTAGAATATTAGGTGAGACTCGGTGTTGCATGCCGGATGTAGAACTTAATTAAAGCATTCAACTTGTATATATAAAACGGACAAAAACTTCCATCAGTTAAAGTGTAGTGTTCATTTTGTAAAAATTAAAAATGCAATAATAACTTCAGTAAAAACACGATTATTGACTATTAGATTAGATTAGGTTCTTATAGGGTGATTTTAGACCAATATAAAAGAATTAGCATAAAAAGTAGTTCTGTATTAGCTAAAATCCCTAAGTTCCAGAAGTTAATCATTTTAAGGGATTGCGATTTCAAAGAAAATAATGGATTTTTACATATTAACAAAAAAATAGGTATAATTTATTTAACAAAATGATTTGTTCAAAGCCGGTGTACAGTGCTAAGAAAATTTCAGACCAAATGAGCTTGTCATCTTTTTTTACGACAGATGGTATTTAAGCTCGACGTGGCACATTTTCATGTTCTGCAACATGGGATGAATAGGGTTAATGGACCACAATTCAAGTGGTTGAAAATATTTGTAAAAAATGATGGAAACGGTTTCAGTTTCTAGTACCTTCGGACTAACATTTTTAACTCTTGATCGATATGTATGCTTATACTTGAGGTATATAAATTGTTTTTAATAATTTACGCCAAGTAGCTATACAAAATAAACTTGAACTGCCAGAATATTTTCTCAATATTCAGTGGCAAAAACAAAATGTGATCTATCTCTCCTAGCGAACTGACGACCATCGACCATGCTTTTTATAATTTTAACCGCAGCAGGGGGAGAGTAGTTTAATCGAACTAGCGAACTTAGTACGTGTTCAGCAACTTGAGTTACATTTCGCCGAAGAGTGCGCGCCACAAAAAAAATTTAAAAAAATGGCATGGCGTGAAAAATCATTATCTCCTGAATTTTTATTATCTCTTTATAACCACTCTTTATAACCACGACTTAGATGCAAATTCGTAAAAATCTTCACAATCGAGGGCCACTAACGAAATTGATATTCCAACAGGACAGCTTAACTGCGGGCGACTGCAGGCGCAGATGGTTTTTTCGTTCCGAAACTCTCACCCGCAGGGGTTCCGGAGTGACCGCCCTCAGGCGGTTGATTAGTGAGTTACTCCATCAAATCACAATCCAGAACCGAGAGTCCTGTTCTTATCGCCGTCTTGATGCTAAAAAAGATACAAGATGCCCTGGGGACGAGGTTGGTATTAGTAATGGCAAAACATTTTCTTCCAAGATCTTTGTTCTGTGAACTGCGCAATAGACATAAGTAATTATGCATGACAATAGATATAAACCAGTTCTTTGTGTTGTTCTTATGGCAACAATCTTAATCTGTGCAAGTATAAAGGAAATTTCTTTAATATAAAACTTTAGATTGACCGCAAAAATAATTACTTTACATAAGATTGTGGTGACTAAAAAAATACGTCTAAGCAAGAAAGCTTGAAAGGTTTTTGAACGTATTTGTAAAAGGAGAAACAGACAACATCGTGAGTTAACTATTTGATGTTTTTTTAAAAACGTTTTTTACGTGCGACTGTTGCGTAATATATCTGAAATGTCTGCAGCATAGCTTCATAATTTCAATATTTTCATAACATTTTAATATTTATTAGTTTTTGATTTTTATAATATTGGAATGGGTAAAAATATTTAAAAAAGAAAAGAGAAGATGGAAAGAGAGTTTGTTTCTTCGCCAAGCGTTGCAAATGTTGCGAAAAAAATATTTGATCTTGTCTTGTCTACTTTGCATTTACATCCTACTTTTTCAAACTGATGATTTAAAATCTATATTGTAAAATCAAATATTTATATTATGTAGACAAATTATTTTCCAACCATATTGAATGTTCCGTTAAAAAAGCTACTTGGCTAGAAAAGCAAACATTTACGAAGATATAATTTGATGACACAACAAACAGAAGAATATTCAGAAACTTTTAACCTATTTCCTTTATTGTGTAGAAATTAAAACGCTAACCAAGAAAATTTATTGGATCATGTGGTTGCAGAGATATTGAAATTTAAATGCTTTTAATAACGTAATTAATTCGTCATTTTCGAAATGGCTTCTGTAATGTGAATGAATCCTCTGTTGGTGAGAAAACAGTTAAAGTCAGCTTTCACATGACTCGTTTAAAACACCACATATCAAGCTCAAAGGCGTACTTATGTCCATAGTTACATTAATGGTTGCCAGTAAACGATATTTAGAAAACATGAATCTTTTTTATCTACACAAAAGATGTAATATCTTTAAAAATGTAATCCTAGTTATACCTGAAACTGGGAAGTATAAACGTATGTGACAGCATAGTGGGTCTTTGTATTGAATTTAACTATTAGCTACCATTTTGTCCAAACTCTAACTATAAAGGAGCAATCAGAAAATCATGTGTTCTAATTTTATTTTATTTTCATTAAATTTTTAAGGTATTTAAAGCTGCTGTACAACCTGAAATTTATTGAATAAAAAGAAAATAGCTCTAATCCCGTAGAAGAATCCACTGTTTTTCTCTTTCAATCCATGGTACAGACATACATAAATCAAAAAGCAAACAATACGGGAGAACTGAGAAAGAATAAAGGTATTAAAAAGAAGTTTGACTTGACCTTTATAGATTAAAAAGAAAATAGCTGTGTTCCCGTGGAAGAATCCACTTGTTTAATCTACCACTTTTAACCTATGCATCTGACATACATAACTTAAATAGCAAACAACACAACAGTGTGATATTACAATCTGTCTTATTCAATAATTACAACTTAAGCATGCACATTGAAAAAATTACAACTCAAAACTGTTCAACAAAAGTGAAAGTGTTCAACAACTGCAGTATATAAGTAATATTTAAAAGCTAAATCTACTAAAATTACTTGCTCTGACAATGCGAAAAGTACATCAGAAAATAAAGTTCACCAAACACGTGTACTAAAAAAATTGTACGGCTGCTGTTTTTCACAGGTAAAATTAGTTCTTTTTGGAACACTGCATTTTGTCAACTGGATAAAAAGGTTGCACGAAAGGACCACAACTAACAGTTTGATACAGATTGCGATCTGTATCATAATTATAGCATTAGTGTGATACGGATACTCCTATGGGACAATATCCAAAAGTTTTGTAAACTATATAAAGTAACCCTTGTTTCCAGAGAGGCACTTAATCTGTTGTAACTAGCTATATTCAGCAATCCAAATATGTTTTTAATATACAGTGTATCGTAATGCACAGCGTGTCAACTTTTTTTTTAGTCTTTCATGGCGCTTTAGAAACTATTCCCCAAAGTATATACAACATCTGTCAATTCCTCCTTTGAGCAATGAGTTTCTATTTCAGTTTTTTTAACATTCTTACCAGTTTTGTTATATATATCAGAATAATACTAAAGTACTTACCGGTAGTGATTCTCTTGCTTTTTTCAGAAACAGAGTAGAAACAAGCAAAATACTTTGTAAGGTGCTGTTCACGAAAATTAATAGTCGCAAAGAAAAACCACAGAAAGTAGTAAATTTATTAGCTACCTTAGTGAACAAGGGTAAAATTTTATACACGATGCGAAAAATAGAGACAAAAAAGCAACGTTGTCGTGTTATTTCCATAAATATTTTATTGTGCGGATTTTCTCAACTAGATATTTGATAACGCTTTCCCGTCATTTGTAACGATTAAAAACTCAAGAAAAATAATACAGGGAAGTTATTTTTCTTATTTTGACCCTCAAATTGATTTACCCGTGTAAGGTGGCAGTACCATTTTTTTAGCTGTCCAAACAGCTGCAGCAGTGTTTTATGTACACTAATTTTCCGTAGACTTTAACACGTATGAAAATGATTTTTATTTAATCAAGAAAGAAAAATCGACTTTTACGAGCTCCAACTTTTTATAACATAATGTTTCTTCGTATGCTTTTGTCTTAAAATAAACTTTAGGTTAAGCATGTTAAAAGAGTGTGTTTTATTTATTCAAATTTTTAAGCGTTAGGCTTTGGTATGTGCTTAAAGGCTTTTGTGTAGTCTGCTCTACTGCATCATAAGAGGCTGTTGAAAGAAAAATATTCTGATTAAAAATATTTCCTCACACCATGTCATAGCTGTATTATTTTCCAAACTTGTCTGAAAATTTCAAGAACCAACAAAAATGCTATTGATTGTTCTAACTCGCGTACTGCAGTGCTATAAAGTGATCGAAATTCGAAAAAAGCTTGGCTTTTAAAGGAGTTTCTAGCTGTTCTTTCAGCATATTTGCATTTATTGCTTTAAATTAACATTTTAGGAAGTTAATCATTCTATCCATAAAGAGGTTTCCTTAAGGTTTCTATGCTTAGAACAACACAAGATAACTTTTACGAGACAAAGTTGCTTAAAATCCTCATTCTCAGTTATACATTTTATTCCTAAAAAAACAACGGATATTTGTACGATACATATCATTATTATTTCATATTTTAACAATAATTTTTATGTAGCTTTGTTGTTCGTCTGTTAATGCATCCACTTCCGCACAATGAGAACCTAGCTTAACTGTCTAGTTTCACTTTAAAAATGAAACTTTGCAGCATGATAATTCTGTTGCTAAATTTGGAACCACATGTACTATCGGATGCCGGTATTCGTTTATCTTTGCTTAACTATTACTGAATAAAATCAAAACGTTTTGATTTTATTCGTTGCTAAACTAAACTATTTTGATTTTGATTTTTCAATAGTTTTCGGTACAATACACTATTAACTATTCCGTTAACAGTTCTGTTTTTAGTGAACTTGATGTATAATTTATCGAATAGTGAACACACTCTTAAATTAGGTCTTTTGCTGCAGTCATTTTTTCACCCACATACGACGTTTCTGACGTTTTCTTAAATTTGTAGTTTCCGAAATAATAACTGCAACGACAGAGAGTTTAACTTGTCTTCGCTCTCTGAAGACATTTTATCGAAAAAAATATATCAAAAATCTGTTCTCGTGTATAATATTTTTCGATTTTATTTTAATGCTCAATATAATTTCGACAAATCAAATTCAATTAATTCGATCGTGTATCATCGCCTTAAAATATCAAAAACCTTTGACATCTTATGCATTCACAATGTAAGTTCCTATGCCTATGTCGACGACCTTCACACAGTGATTTTCTCATGTTTATGCTTATCACCTTCGTCCCCGGGTTTTTTTTGTTGTCTTGATACGAGAGGTGACATCGAAAAATACCCTTGTATCGTTGACCGGGTATTGAAATATTATCATTAGCATAACAAATATCTCGAATTTGATTGGCTAAGAGGAGATAGATATATGATATATTCGGAGTGCATTTTTTTCATATTTAAAGTACCAAATATTGAAAACTCTTTGTTTGCTGGTTTACATTACATTACGAAACGAACGAACATCTTCTTAAAAATATAGCTATACTTTATCAAAACACAATGGAAAGATTCGTTACCGCTTCTTCTTTTAAATAGAAGATTTAATCTTAAAATCAAAAAGCAAAAACACCACAAAAGCAACACAAAACTAGATGCGTGTCTACCATACTTGGGCTGCTACAAGAGGTACAGAAAGAAAAATTCCACTTTGCGATAGATAAAGTTTTACAGCTTTTTTGTAGAAGGTTAAAAACAGGACGGCAGGGAATATGAACCAAATTCGGTGGCTGCACTTCAAGCTGCCATTGACCGACACTTAAAAAAGTCTGCATACCTGTATTCCCTTTATGACAGCAGATATTTGTTTACTTCAAAAGCAGTACTTGAAGGGAAGGCTCGTATAACGCGTGAGAAAGAAAAAGGGAAGAGGCCAAACAAGAGTTGCTGCTTATCAAAGGAAGAGGAGGAAACTTTGGGGGGGGGGGGTGCGGTCAATTTGGAAGGAGCACACCGATTGCAATTATTAACACACTGTTCTGGCGTTTACCCTGCACTTTGGAATGAGAGGGAGACAGGAACATCATGCAATGAAAATTGAGGATTTCACTTTCTGAAATGATAAAAATGGTACACAATACTTGACCTATGCTAACGGAATTACAAAAACTAGGCAAAGTGTATTGCATGAAAAACACAGACTTGTTACACCGAAAATGTTTGAAACAAAAAGCGCCCGTAGCCCAATTTCATTGTTCAAATTTTATCTATCAAAACGTCCCATTTCGCTAAAATTTACTGGTCCTTTTTATTTATCCGTTATTACCAATACTGTTTCAAATATTTGGTTCAAGGCTATCCCTATGGGTATGAATCCAATAAACAATCCAGTCTAAACAATGATAAAAAATCGCCAATTGACAAACAAAAACAAATAACAAATTACTCTGCCCGAAAAACAATGGTGAAAATTAAGAAAAACTCACATACCAGTCGGAAATCATATCAATAACTGGTCACAACACTGAAGCATACGACAGCGGAGATGAACAACAACAACAAGCTATATATTTGCCATTGATAACCGCGAGCCACCTCCACAAAAAAAGAATACGCTTAAATTTTCTATCTCAAGTCTTTATTTCTTCCGATGAATCAAGCTTAAAAAATCCAACCTTCACCACGCAATATTAAGTTTCGTCAAAGTCAGTGACCAAACAACGAATTATTTATTCAAGTGAATCTTCTCAAGAACAGCAAAAACGTTGATTTACAGTTTGAAACGTTCTTCACACAGTTGTTGTTTCAAATAAGTTTGTAAAAAAGTTAAAAATAGTTTCTTTTAAAAAGTTAATCAGCCATGACGAAATCGAATGTTTTTTTCTTCGTCAGGGACTTTCGAATCTTGAACTTTTCTCCTAAGTGCAGGTTAATTTGAGGAGAAGGGCAGTGTTAAAAAGAGTAAGAGAGGCCATGAGAAAATGAAAGTTTTGATATTTTTCATGCTAATGCTAAACTAGTTATCGCAAAAAACTCGTGCAATATGACGTATATTTTCCTCGTTCTTCAACTTTTACAGATATTTTACTCGCTTAAGGGCTCGCAAAAATTTTTCGCAAAGGTTGAAAAATATACGTCTATGGTGGCCAAGAACTGCCACGCAATATTTCTTTACTTTAGAAATAAATTTAAATCGCTTTTTAATTTTAAACATATTTTATTCTTGCTAAAATTATGTTTAAAAATATCCACCTTGTCAAACTAAAATTGAATTAAATTTTTAGCATGGACGAAAGCTGTCAATGTTTTGATATTTAAAGCTTTGGCTTTTAGAACCCCATGCGACAAAAATTTATAAAATAAAATGGCGGGGAAAAGGAGAAATAAAAAAAAGCAGCAATGGGAAGATTTTAATAAAAAAAATGAAATTAAAACGCATTCTAAATTTAACTGCAAGAAACGACAAGACAAAAGATAGAGGATCAGACCAATGTGGAGCAAATATCCTTAATTCCCAAGAATTGGTAGTTCAGTCACTTGAAGGAGAGCCTTCGGGAAAGGCGAAAAAATATGAACACACTGGTCCCCAAGAATTATTTCCTTTTGAATATGATGAAGTAACGATCGAGAACATCAAAGCTGCATGCAATTAACACTTTGCATCACGATTATCAATTGGGATGACTTGTGATGTATTGAACAGTGATCGTGGCCTTTCATGTTTCAAAATGGACCATTTATATGCCATCATTAAAATTTAAACATATTTGGTTTATAAAGCCTAAACACGACTTTTTTCTGCTCCAGTAAGTGTGAGCGTATATTCCCGTTATAATAAAAGTGGAGCAGTGCATAGATCAGGACCATCCTCCTCTTTATTAAATCCTAAACTATCAAAATGTCCAAAAGGTTTACCAATGTCGCAAATGTTGAGGCTAGGCAAACTTGTAAAAGCTTTTGAAAAGCAAGCTCAAATAATCCATGTCACTGATTTTAAATTAGGCGACATGGAATGGGAAAAAGGTACCGACATAAGCTATTATATTGATGAAAGTCCATTTGCAAATGGTGCATTTCGTTAAGCATACGAGGCAAAACTTCATAGATTAGAGGGTGCAAAAGTAATTGTTGTGCCAAAGTACTTGTTTAGAAAAAGTGTTTGCAAAAAACTTTCGATGAATTAGAGCTAGTTGGTGATACACCAGAAGAGTACGCCAAAAGGTTGGTCCAGATGCATTCCCTAGCACAAAATTTTGCATCTCAGTTAAAAATGTTACTTCAGAGTAAGGAATACTAACCATTGCAGAATGTTTAGTCCATTTTTCTTTTGTTAAATCTAATGGAACTTTAATTTTAGTTGATATACAGGGGTGTGGCTTTAAATATGGGATCCAGAAATTGCAACAACTGCAGCATCTTTCGACAAAAGCAATAAACTATTGTTTTGTTTTGGGAATTTGTCAACCGTGGGCAAGAAACATTTTTTAATCAACACACATACAACAACTACTGTGAATTGCCACCTAATAACCTTTAATTGTCAGATAATACATTTTTAGTGTAGATATTTTCAAAGGGAAATCTTTGATTTTGTAGATATTTAAAACAAAAATTTAACACGAACTAAGTAAAATAATACAACTTTTTCACTTGTCATCTATATTGTTCTTTAATAAAAGATACATTTTTACATATTCTTTAACATCAAAAGGGTGCTTTGCAATTGCCTCACATTTCCTTACTAAGCTGTCAGACATGTAGTTGTGTTCATTTTGAAGGACTCCAAACAAACCTGCAACATCTTCAACTCCTATTCTGACAACTGAAAACCCAAAATTTAGTTTGTGATATATTAAACATAAAAAGATATTTAATGTTTTTAAACACGTAATTTATTATATATATTTTTGTATAATTTTGTACATGGCACTGTTGGTCAAAAAATATGATCCGGCACGCCATCAGGCGATAATGATGCAAATGCGGTGCGAATTGCAGACATTGTCTTTGAAATCATCCAACTGTTGCTGCATTAAGGGTATCATGATATACTTCAAGAAATTTCTAAAAAATTATCTTCATTTTAACATAATTTGTTTTTTTTATTGTTAGTATTTATTTGAGAAAAAAGATTTTATTTACATATTTTGCATATTCTTTATTGTTGCATCGTTTTAGTATTTATTGTAGAGCTAAAAGATTTTTAACTGGTTGTTTTTCCTTTCTCATATTTATATCTTTACCTGTCTTGCACGCTATTAGGGTCATAATGATTATTTTTTTCAACCAATACAAGCCTTCCTTGAAGTACTGCGCTAAGCGTTCATGTAATTCTCGTCACCATCGTTTGATCCATTAGAAACAAGCACAGATTTTTTAAAAGTTTATTAAAAATTAAGCTAAAAGGATAAAAGTAAGTCCTTACTTGGTTAGATGTAGAAGGTCCATATAACACTGTCTGTTAAGTCGTCTAAGTTGTCGTGGTAACGCCTTAAATAAGCCTGCAATGTGGTCATAACTCCTGCCTCGGTGCCTTTGTCAATTCTTAAAAATCGGGTACAGTTTTGCATTCATATAAGTGTTCTAGGTAACACCTACGAATGGGATTAGGTTTTGAATTGGTGTCCCATATGCGAAACCAAGTTTTCTACTGGCTGTATTCATACAGCCAAAAATAGCTAAGGCAAATGTCCAATTTTCGGTATCCCATAAGCTTGTCATGGCCATCCAACGATAATACCCAGTTCATTGCTGATAAAGTTCTTTCGTTTTCTTTTCTTCTTGGTACCTGGCCGTTTTTCGTTAAGCATTTCCGGGCCTATTTTGTACATAATGTTGTGTATTGCACCCATTGGTATATTCATTGCGTATTTCTGTCGGATTTTTTGCCGTAACGCTCTGTACCCTCATTGTCTATCTGGGCCATCTAATTTTACCACGCTTCGGACATCTTCCACATTCGTATTTACCATGTCAATATAATACATTCCAAATTTTCGTAACCTTCTGTCTAAAGTACGGAAGCTCCATACATACTGTGGATAGTCACGATACATGAAGCCCAAAATTCCTTTCCTTTGAATGCCTTGTAGTACATAATTTTCTAAATTTTTGCGCTAACTATCGTTAAGTTTCCATTACAACCCGCCATTTTGAAACTGCAATATGAATGTGACTTAAGGACACGCACAACAGCAAAACATTGGCAGCTCTCGGCCACAGCAAAACTTTAAGTTTATTTAATTCCAAAACAAATACGATACTAATTCGCGTTGGCATCCCTGGCCAGGGATAGAATTTAAATTCAGATCAAATTTCTTTTGAATTTTAAATTTATTTTAATTAAAAGTTATTTTTTACGGTAGCAGCCCTCGGCCACCATATACGTCATACTTTTAACAACAGCACTAAGTCATTTTCGTTGCTTTGGCATGAACATGATTTATTCACCGTTGCGTGAATGTTGAATAAACGCCGGTTTAGCAACGTAAAATAGGAAAGGGTTAAAATAACGTTGTTTTTTTAAGGCTGTAGAAAGAACTCGTTTATTCGAAGTGGATATCACGTCGGTTGAAAAGACGTTGGAATAACGACGCTGAAAACACGTCAATGATGCGACGTTATATTCGTGTCAGTTGCAACAACGTTGCCGAACCAACGTTGATTAGAAGTTAAATTTTGGATTACCAAGTCTCCAATGTGCGCAAGCCAAAAGAATTTACTTTCTATTTACTTCCTAGACACGTAAAATGACAGATTCTATGCTTTAATTAACCTGGTACGTCGTGTTCACATCTGTGCAATATATTGTATAAGAATATAGCTACAATTGTGTACAACATATAATAATTCGAAGACGTAAACTTACGGACTAAACATTTTTTAAAATTCATTGCAACCAGAAAACAATACAGTGGATATCACGTCGGTTAAAAATAACCCACAGATCTTCGAAGATAATGAACGCCTTTTACAACAAAAACAGAAACTGTAATTATTTTCTATGTAATAAAAACAATCTTTGACAATTGCGTGTAAAGTCTGAAATGTGTTATTTGTATAGACCTTACGTCAGATACCAGGTATACTTATTGTTCTTATCACAAAAATGTGCACGAATATTTCAATTGTTCAATGAAAATTATACTATGTTAACAAAAACTTTAAGTTTAATGAAAACTTTAGAAAGAAAACTCAAGCCAAGTGACACTTTACATAACGTCGTACGGACACCAAATACCTAATTCTTTGATCAGTTCGAAATAAGGACCAAAAAATAAAATGAAACCTCGGCTTTGAAACATTATATTGAAGGTAGTACCAGTCTCAATTGATTTTATAAAATAATGAAACCCCTGCACCTTTTACGGAAGTCCTGTCCTACTCTTTGTTTGTCCAATTTTTTTTTTGAGATATACTATGTTAACAAAAACTTTAAGTTTAATGAAAACTTTAGAAAATAAAACTCAAGCCAAGTGACACTTTACATAACGTCGTACGTACACCAAATACCTAATACTTTGATCAGTTCAAAATAATAACCAAAAGATAAAATTAAACCTCGGCTGTGAAACAATATTTTGGAGGTAGTACCAGTCTCAATTGATTTTATAAAATAATGTTTTGAATTTATTTTCTAATGGATTGAAACCCTTGCACCTTTTACAAAAGTCCTATCCTACTTTGTTTGTCCAATTTTTTTTGGAGATATTGAGTAATTTATTTGGCTGACATTTATGTAAATCGATTTCTTCGTAATAAAGGATTTTATTTATTTATTTTATTTTTTTATTAAACGAATATTTATACTGGATATACATGTCAACTAAAAGCTGTTATAAATATGTGTCCAGTTAAAATATATAAAAAGATATTAAAATATAAATATATGTACATAAATAATAAAACCAAGTATGATGGACACACAAGAATCAAGGACTGGTCAAAAATAAAGAAGTCGGGTGAAAAAGAGTTTAAAACACCTAGGAAAAAAAGATTAAAAGCAGAGACAAACTGGGAAACCAATTTGAAAGACTGGCTAAAAGACCTAAGTATTATAAATAAAAAACTAATTGAAATGTTCATTTAAAAATGTTTTAAAATCAGACATGCCTAAAGAACGGGCCTCTGGAGGGAGCGTATTATAAATTTTTGCTCCCATGAAATAAAAACCTTTTCTGGCATACTCCGTTTTAATTTTTGGAATAGTAATCAACTTTCTGTTATTTCTCGTGTTCATTTCATGATCTTGAGCGTGAAAATAGTTCTGAAAGACATTTGTTGCAGTACCATCAAGACACGTTTTTTATTTTCATTTACTATTGATTTAAGCCGATTGTTCGGATACTATAATCTCTACAACTACAGTAGACTCCCGGTTATTCGAACCTGCACTTATTCGAATAATTCGGTTATTCGAAGTGAGATGGCGTTCCCCTTGGATCTGCTTACCCAACTCAGGCAAAAACACTCTCGGTTATTCGAACTTCAGTTATTCGAATAATTCGGTTATTCGAAGTGATTTTTATTCCCCTTGGGGCCAATTATAGGCTAAGTCACCCTCAGTTATTCGAATTTTTCTTATTGGGAGATCGTCGAGTGAGAACATTGATTTTCTGCGATTAAAACACTTTTTTTCTTCAAAAAATCAGGTTTCAATATTCATGGCTATTTACACTCTTCAAGCAATTTCTTTAAAAGTTCAATATTCTCCTTCGGTCCAGAGAATTGAAGCAAACAGGGGATCCTCAATCCCTTATCATCTCCAAAGTTAGTTCTTTTCCCTGTCACTTTTACTTTGCAAGTACACAACATCTCTGACTTCAGAAAGTAAAATATCGTTTTGGCAAATTTTCCTGTTTTTCCTTTAGGCAAATGACCAACAATATCTCCTTTTTTGCAGACCGCCACTGCATATTTGTCTATGTCGTTTGTTGGTTCCATTTTAGCTTCTAGGACTTCACCAATAACAGCGTTCCATTTCTTTTGATACTCATGATATCCCATAACGGTTGAGTTACTCTCATAATACTTGATAAGAATGATTTCTATCGGCTGTGTTTCGTTGATTATCATTGAAACAAGATCCATTGTAATTTTCACTTCTTCGTCCTAATTGTGGTGTGACTGCTTTGTTGTTGTGTTGTTTCATTTCGTTTTATAACATTCGAACGTTTTAAAAGGATCATTCAAAATTCGAACGTTTCCTTTGATTTTCAAACGTTTCATCTAATTTTCGAACGTTTCGAAAGCTCGATTAAAAAACAAGTGGGTGGATGTAAACAAACTTTTTAAAGGCTCTTCAAATCCACATTAAAGATGGCAACCGCTCAGACAACGTCAAGGAAGAAAACTGTTCTGACGATCAAAGAAAAATATCTTGCTTTGAAAGAGCTTGAAAAAGAAGGAACAACTAAAAAGTCTATTGCTAAAAAGTATGGTGTCCCACCTAACACACTTTCATACTGGGTTAAGAATAAAAGTGACATTTTTACCAAGTATGAATCAGGCCAGTATGGAGTTAAAAGACAAAAGCTTTCTTCCGGAAAATACGATAACATTGATAAAGCAGTTTACAAGTGGTTCGTTAACGCTCGTGAAAGAACTGTGCCGATTAGTGGTCAAATCATTCGAGAAAAAGCATTGGATTTTGCAAAGCAATTCAACGAACCTGATTTTAAAGCTTCAGAAGGCTGGCTAGACAGATGGAAGTACAGACAAAACATCATTTACAGAATTATTTCTGGAGAGGAAAAGTCTTGTACACCAGGGATGACAGCAAGCTGGGAAGAAACACACCTGCCAACCATTTTGTCACGCTATGATTTACAAGACATTTTCAATGCTGATGAATTCGGCTTGTTCTACCAGATGCTTCCAACAAATACCTATCATGCCAAAGGTGAAAGATGTGCTGGTGGAAAGTGCAGCAAAGTTCGTTTAACAGGACTTGCAGCAGGAAATGCCCTAGGTGAAAAGTTGCCCATGTTCGTTATCGGAAAATCGGTTACACCGCGCTGTTTCAAAGGAGTCAGAAGTCTTCCCTGTCAGTACAAAGCTCAAAAGAAGGCCTGGATGGATTCTGAAATCTTTACCGATTATGTGAAAAAACTCGATGTTAAATTTGAAACTGCGGGTCGAAAGATTGTCTTGATAATTGACAATTGCCCAGCTCATCCAGAAGTCACTGGTCTTAAAGCAGTAGAATTAGTTTTTCTACCACCAAATACAACGTCTAAGACCCAGCCCATGGATCAAGGTGTAATCCGAGCATTGAAGGTCAAATCTTGTGAAACGTCAAATAAAGTTCATTGACGGCGGTAAAGAGGTCCCTAAAATTAACATTCTTGAAGGGATGCAAATCTTGGTCAAATCATGGGACGCTGTTTCAAAAGACACCGTTAAAAACTGCTTTAAGAAGGCAGGCATCTCAAAAGAAGCACAGATCACGAGTCTCAATGATGCTGATGACCCATTTAAATCTCTTTCTGACAGCATAAGCGAGTTGAAAAAAAGAGAAGTTGACGGCGACATCTTTAACGCAGATGATTTTGTGGATATTGATTTTGAGGTATGCACGAGTAAATCAATTGAATTGACTGATGAGGAAATCGTGGAAATCGTACTTAATGAGGACAAAGATCAAAATGCGCCGAATCTCGAAGATGACGATGATGATGAAATTGAGGCACATGACATCCCCCCGAAGAAGCCAAAGCAGTCAGAGTTGGAAGAGGCCTTAGAATTGTTGGAAAGATGGTCTTTGTTTGACGAGAATGGTCTTGAAATCAGAAAGCAGTTAAACATGATAACACGTACATGTCAAAAACACTACATCGATAGTAAAAAACAATGTAGCATTAAAGATTTTTTTAAGAGTTGAACTCCTTGTATTTACTAGATACATTTTCTTTATAACTTTCATATTTTAAAACCTGTTAACAATTTGTTCAAATTTATTCTTTCTTCGAAAAGTAAAAATTCTTTGTGTTTACACGCTCAACTGAACCACAATGCCTCAATTACTTAAGAAAAGTCCATCCCATTAAGGTTAAGTTGAAAATCTGGCGGGAAAACGAATTTTTCAGTTATTCGAACTCCCGGTTATTCGAAGTAAATTCTTATCCCCCTTGAGGCTTCGAATAACCGGGAGTCTACTGTATACACAACACGCAAAGCTCTCCTGTGCAGGGAATCCATTTTGTTATGCTGAGTGTTCGTGAGTGTCAAGAGATGCAGCCCACAATAGGTGAACGTTGGCATCACCATACTTTGATAAATTGATTTGGCGGTTGCAAGTTCGACTTCGTATCTGATTTTCGACAGAAGGTTTAAACGAGATGAGGCTTTCTTATAACATTTTCCAAAGAAAGTATTCATCAAGAGCGAACTTTCGATAAGGACACCAAGATACTTATATTCGTTTGCTATCAAGACGTTCTGATGGTCAACTGTGATGTTAAAGTTGACCAGCTGATTTTTTACTTTCTTCGATGTTCCAAATAATAGAGCCTCAGTTTTTCCTTTCTTCAGATTAATTATAAGTTCGTTTTCTTTGCACCACGATGAAACGGCATCGAGATCTGCGTTTATTTTCGTAGTTATGTCTTCAACGTTTTTCGAATTGCAGTACAATACGGTGTCATCAGCATATTTAATGAGCTTTGAATATTTAATGACATCGTCAAGATCATTGAAAATCAACAGAAACAAAAGAGGACCAAGGATACACCCTTGCGGTACTCCAGAACATATATCAAAGCTTTCGGATTCACATTGATCAAATTTGACATTAGCTGTACGACAAAAAAGATCTGTAAACAAATCTAGTTCACGATCATGTATTCGATATTTCGGAAGTTTCGATAGCAATTTAGAATGACTAATTGTGTCAAATGCTTTCGTAAGATCTATAAAACACGCACCAACAATATCTCCTTTATCAACATGTGAACGAATGTCATCTAATAATATGGTAACTGCTTGTTCGGTTGACATATCCTTACGAAAACCAAATTGACGTGAATACAAAAGTTCGTTCTCCTCCAAATAGCTGTAAAGCTGATTATGAACAATTTTCTCAAGAATTTTGGAAAGAATTGGTAAGATTGATATTGGTCGATAATTGTCAAAAGTAGATCCAGTACCAGATTTGTAAACCGGTATAATTTTGGCATTCTTCCAGGCAGTTGGTATAATCCCAGTTGATATCGATAGATTTATAATGTGGCATAAAGGATGTTTTATTGAATGCTTCGAATCTTTCAGTAAAGCGGATGGAAGGTCATCGTTACCAGTGGCTTTCTTTCTTTTTAATTTGCTAAGGTGATCACAAACTTCATCTGGAGAAACGTTTTTTAGATGGAAGGTTTTGTAAGTCTTGAACAAAGCCACGACTTCGACTTTATCGATTGAACTATTGTTGAAAAGAATGATTTAAAGCCGTGCGCGATCTTGTTGCTATCTTTACATTTCTCTCCGCCAATGTCAAACGTTTTGCAAGTTACATTTTCTGATGAGCTGGATGGATAAATCGATTTTAAAGTTTTCCAAAAGTTTTCGGGATCATTAGCGTTTTGTTCAAGCAAGTTCTTGCTATAGCTACTTTTGGAGGTCCGAAGCAGGATATTAACGCGATTTCTTTTGTTTTGGTACGCTCTTCGATCAAATTCAAATTTTGTTCCGCGGGATTTTCTTAATAATTTATCCCTTTCATTCATTGCAGCTTTAATTTCAGGTGTTAGCCAAGGTGCAGGTTTCGACTTAACGCGCTTCATAATAAAGGGAGCATGTTTGTTAAATACTGTGGAAACTGTTTGATTGAAATATTGCCAGGCCGTGTTAATATTTTTTGAATTATAGACATTTTGCCAATCAGAATTTTGGAGTTCAGCGTTCATTGTATTGTGATTATAATTAGAGTAGTCTCGACAACGGATCTCTTTAGGTTTGAATTTTACGTGACATGTTAAAAGGCATTCAATTTTCCTTGATAAAAATAAATAAAGCATTACCAACTTGGTTCATCTTTAACGGCGCGCTAGCAACATGAGCGCATATCAAAATCAAGAAGAAGAAGACATTAGTAATAAGCGCCATAATTATCTTTTTGACAATCTGTTCTTCTTCTAATATACACAAACTTACTAAATCACTTTTTCCCAAAACAGACACCACGCAACATAACACTAACGATACAACACAGATCTCAAAAAACTTCCTCTTATATGCGATGTTAACATTAACGGCACGGATACGATAGTCCCAAGGGGAACAAGACTGTATCAGATTTAATTATTTTTTGAAGCACCTCGAAGAAGAGCTCAATGCATTATCCATGTCTTGCCTACACACGGCAGCAACAAACACCTGTAAAGCTACTGCCAGAGTCACAAGTTCTGACGCACTGTTTGGTACCTGGATCACTTTATTTATTAGATTCATTTATTAATCTCTTCTGTATTCTCCCCTTTACAGGGATGATCGAAAAGCTAATGAATTTCGTCTGTACTTTAAAAACACCTATAGATGAGTCGCAGCGTTACGTAGTTGTTTTGATTTTGTGTCTAAAACAATGGACATGCGCACGCATGCACACCGGCAAAATATATAAAGAACAGACCGCAACGAAAATCAGGTTAAAAAAGCAACTTACTTTTTGAAATAATTAAAACCTGATCTTAAAAAGAGAAAATGATAGTTAAGAAAAACCAATTCCAGCTCCTTTTAGATCGTTTATTCGTTAAATTTAAAAATTTAAGGAAATAGTCAATTTTTTTCTTCTATTATTGCCTGTAAAGATGTGGGCGCATATACGAAACTTTGCAAACATTCACAACTCATCTATAAATGAGGAAACACGAGGATTGGTGAAATTCACTCATGCTTGGGATATGGTGCGGTACCTTAAGTAAGTACCCCTGCCTTCTGCAAGACACCAGCCACATTCATTTATACAGATTGACACAGAGCCTAGGGCTAAGAGAGGTAGACTTAGAACCTAGCCCTTAGAGAGGTTGTGACAAAGAATGAAAAGCAGCAAACCTAGAAACAGAAAAGCTTTCTGACCTTAGATGTTTTAGTATCTTTAACTTCACTAATATTTATAATAATCTAATCATAACACGTGTGTTCTCTAGCGATATATATTTATATCTCTTTCAACATAACAACATCACTTTCTGTATACACTCTCCATCGTCGTTGATGTTCGCAACACTACACCTTTCTCTTCCTTAAAATGTTGGTACTAAGGGGGTTGGCTTCTGCGCAGCCTAGGTGGCCTCACAGGACGCCTACCTAAATAACCCTTGTCATAAATGACATCCGTTTTGTATATACGTCATTTTGTCTTCTCATTGGTTGGCGTGCCGTCCTGATACATTTGTACACTTGTAGAGCTAGAACTAAAGAAAAAAGAACAAAACATCAGCACCCTATTGTCATATACATTGGAGCGCGCTGTGGCTGAAATGAAATGCATTTTTCAAAACAGTCTTTTATTTACATGTCTTTTCTTGTTGTTAGTGTTGTTGGTGTTGTTGTTGTTGTTGCTGTTGTTGTTGTTGTGCTGTTAATGAATAGTCCTCCTCCCCCTTCTTCGGTAATGTTTGCGAGTTGTTTGCGAGTCTTTGACATCTTCGAATGTGGTTCTTGCAGTTGTTGGTTGTTTTGGACGTATCTCATTAAAGTACGAAATATTTCGTGTTATGGTTGCATCTTTGTGTTCAAACTTCGCTATAACCGTTGATCCTTTTCGATCGATTGATCAATGCGCGCAGCTTGTGTAATTGTTTTAAGCGATCTCATGAATCTCTCGGCGGTTCCGTTTGCTTTCGGCGATAAAGGTGTTACACATTGGTGTTTGCGGGGACTACAGTTAAAGGATTTCCGTAAGTAGCAAACATCTTTGCAAGGTATTAGCGTTTTTGCTGATGTGGATCGCGTGAACTCGATCTCTGGATATCTTGACTTTTTCGTCTATTGCAACAAAGATATACCGACCACTAGGAAACGGCCTAATATAGTCCACGTCGATAGAATTCCAAATTGCTTCTGCTTTTGCTTTACTTCCAATGGTGCATGTTTTGTATTAGTGTCGACCGCTTGACATGCTAAGCGGTCTCGACCATAATATCAATATCTTGAAAGCACAATTTTAATCGCAGTAACATTTTAGTTTTCTGGATACCCTGGTGAGCAGTATGGGCAATTCTATGATAGCAATTAGGAAGTACAATACGTGTCCCTTTTAACATTAAGTCTTCTTCGTTCGAAATCGTTAGCTGTTCGTGTATTTTGCGGTAATGTTTTAAGTCAGTGGTTTCTTCTTCACTTACTTTATCTTGATGATTTGAGATCCCTTATCTTTTCAATATTCGCAATATTCAAGCTTTCCCTTCAAATACTGGTTTTGAAGTAAAAAATATATGCTGTCATAAAAAGAATACAGGTATTTAGACTCTTTTAGGTGTCGGTCAATGGCAGCTTGAAGGGCAGCCCGCGAATTTGGTTCATATTCCCTACTGTCCTGTTTTTTTAACTTCTGCAAAAAAAAAGCTATCAAACTTTATCTAGTTCGCAAGATGGAAGTTTTTCCATGTTTCTTCCTGTACCTCTTATAGCAGCCCAAGTATGTTAGACACGCATCCAGTTTTGTGCCAGTTTTGTGTTTTTTTTTGTATTTTGATTTTAATTAAATCTTCTATTTGAGAAAAAGAAGCGGTATCGAACTTTTTCATTGTGTTTTGATACAGTATAGTTATATTTTTAAGAAGATGTTCGTTCGTTTTATTTGACGACAGGTCGCCAGTTAGTTCGCAAATGCTTTCCTGCCGATTTTGAAAGTGAGGTCGTAGCGCATGCGCATTTGTCATTAGAAATGCACATAAAAGGCGCGTGTTTGAAGTTGGTAAATTTCTCGGATTTCATGCAACAACGCACAATGACCGTAAACTTGGCAAAGCAATGACATATCCCATGGATTCTTCACCGAAAAGATCAACGTAACCGTTAAAATTGCCACAGAGAGGATCAAGGCCCATCTGATAAAAGAGATCTTTGTGTAATGAAGTATAGAAAATTTTTTCAAGGAAACTGAAATCGTCAGAAACTCCAGAATTTAAAAACAAATACAACGAAAAACAACACAAAACATAATTCAAAGGTAAAAGAAGCTTTTCTTGGCGCAAAACAGGCAGCAATTCACCCTCTTCAGGCCGGAGTATAGGGGGGCGATTGTAGTCCCGTGGGGGAGGGGAGGGCGAAAATGCCCTACCCCCATAACTTCCCTTGTATTAGTTTATAACTTATAAAACTTAGTGCAAAAGATGTCTGTCACATGACAATTAAAAATCATGCCTCAAATGCTGACTGTCAGCAACTTTTTTCACTGACGTCAGCATTTTTTTTTTAATTTGTGTAGCTTCATAATAGATTTATATTTCTTTTTTGTAAATGTTGAAAATAATGTTAATTTTTATAATTGAGTAAACATTTTAGCTATTTTGGCTTAGTTTAAGACCCTTTGAGGCGCCAACGTAACAAATATTATTCAAATTTGAAAATAAATTTTTGGGGAATTTATTACTTTTTTTTTAATTTACAGCTATTAGTAACATATTGATTCTATACATTTTTTATTTATTTTATTGGGAAATGCTTACAATCAAATAAAAAAAGCATAAAAAAGGGCGTAAGTGGGCGGTCCCTAAAAATAAAAAATAACACCCAAGGGCTACAAAGGGCGGTAAAAGCGAAGGGCGCAAGTTATGTGAACAACTTTAGACATATAAACCTAAATGTTGACATTTTAAATCCATTAAAATATCCATATACCAAAATGCTAAAAATATTCGGAACACTGAATGCGTAAACACCTTTAATACCTCATGAGAAAACGAAAAGGTTTCAAATCACATGCAGACCTGCATGTTGGTGGATAACCATAGGTTCAAAGCATTTTAAAAGCATAAAATAGCTTTCAAACTGCAATTTACATACAGCGAATCCCCAGGAAGAGCTACAGTGCTACAAAGACACACAGTCACTGGAGACACAAAAATCTTAAAATCAATCGATAACCTTTTTTTACATTTTAGACTCTTATTTACCAAAACATATCATAAATTCAAGGGCGAATAACACGATTAGAACGTACTATTATTTTTTAAATTTATGGAATACATGATGTCAAAAATATGTTGTCTCAATATTAGTAGCTTTGGAAAATGACATTGTTCATCATATTAAATATCAAAATAATAATAGTAATTTTAACAAAAAGTTTTTTCGTGATCAACCGAGCCGAAGTCGACCGAATCCGAATCGAAATTATCAATCATGTTTTAGATGTGGCAATTTTTACAGTGAGGGACATAACGAAGCTTGTAAAGCAAATGGTAAAACATGCTATAAGTCTCACAAGAAAAATTATCTCGTTGCATGTTGCACAAGTTCGAGAAAACAACGTGTTAGAGAATTAGATTGTAGGGAAAGCGATGACTCGGAAATTAGTTCAGAAGAAGAAACATTTGCTGTATCGTTTAGTTCAAAACAAAATCACAATAAATCAGGTAAAACAGGGTTTATTAACTTGTCTGTGGAAAATGTTGAAATCAATATGATGATTGACAGTGGGTTGAATGTAAATTTGATCGACAAAAATACGTACGATTGAATTCGAAAACGAATTAGTAAATTATCCTTACGAAAAACGTCCATAAAAATTTTTCCGTATGCATCAAAACCGCTTATTTTTGTTAGGTATTTCAATGCTTCGTTAGAAACAAATCATAAAATAACTGTACAAAAGAATTATGTTGTAAACAAAGAAACATCTGGAAGCATAATGGGCATAGAAATCGCCAAATCTTTGAATTTAATTGAAATTCAACCAATCACAAAAAAACACGATATAGAAACCAATCTCCATGGAATTCTTCCACAGTGTCGATTTGTGAAAATATAAAACCTAAAATTTTGTTTTTGACCTCACAAAAACATTTCACATTGTTTTCTCAGATTAAGGTTAAAGGTCAACATGACAAGCATTTTGTGGACAAAATTTTACAGAAATTTCTTTGTTTCTAGGCAGTGCGTCAGTAATCATTTTTTTTTTCTTTTTCAAAGAACAATTTTTATATAAATTGTTTTGTGAAGTGATTCTTTCAAGAAAAAATTTGTTTTTGACCAAGCAAAATCACTGGAAAAATACGTTTGCCTGAAAAAATACCAAGATGGTAACTCTCTCTAATTCTAAAATCACAAATGTGTAAAATGTTGGTTTTAATTACTTTTAAAACTACCCTCACCTGGAAAACAAACAAACAGGGTAAGACACCCACACAGTCAACTACCATTTTAAACCACTGTAGCCTGGAAATGTTGTTTAAAAAAAGGTACTATCTATAACTGGAGACAGGATATATAACAGCAACATCACCAATTTTGGTAAACAGCTTTACATTACACATTTATTTGGAACAAGTCAGCCAACCAACTAGCTACTCATATCATTATTTTACACCAAGAATAATAAACAAATTATTAGAACGGTCCAATGTTTGGAAGATACATGCTAAATTATCCCATATTATCACCAAATGTTAATAACCTGTATGACATAATAATTTTGCAAATATTGCAAGTAAATAAACCATATTTGCACTACTTCGCTGCAAACTAACACTTTGCTCACAATTAATCTCGTTTTCATGTTATTCGGTATTTTTGTATGCATATTCCGCAGAACGAAAATGGATATGGAAATAGGTCTACTCGTGTTTGAGCTTAACTCACTTGTCGTGTACTACAACACAAAAAAAAAACAATAAAAATTTTACATTACAAGATCCGCTTATTCATGGACTTCATGCTGAGAGTACGCTTTGTACTCTCAGCACTTTACCTTTCTTCCAGTCAAGAGATATTAACTTACTTTTAAATCAGCCAAAAAACGATAGTCATATTGAACCGAAGCTTAACCTCAATAGCGCATATCAATACACAACCTCTACTCTCTTCTTTTGATGCGTTTTGTGTCATGATGGATTCTTACAATTTTGACATCGTCACATTAAGTGAAACCTGGCTACAACATAATAAACATCAACACGAAAACGAAGTAGTAAATTATCCTTACGAAAAACTTCCATAAAAATTTTTCCGTATAAACCTCAAAACCGATTATTTTTGTTAGGTATTTCAATGCTTCGTTAGAAACAAATCATAAAATAACTGCACCAAAGATTTATGTTGTAAACAAAGAAACATCTGGAAGCATAATGGGCATAGAAATCGCCAAATCTTTAAATTTAATTGAAATTCAACCAATCACAAAAAAATACGATATAGAAACCAAGAGTCACAATACAAACAGTTTATGCCTCACCCGAGGAACTGAATAAATTGATCAAAGATTACGATGATATTTTTAAAGGTAATGGAAAACTTAAAAACTTTCAATGTAAACTACACGTAGCTAGATGAAAATGTTCAACCCATCGCACAAAATCTGCGTAGGTGTCCTTATCATTTAAGAAAAGCTATTACCGATGAATTAAACCACTTAGAGGAAACAGACATAATAGAAAAGGGCGAAGGACCTCAAGAGTGGATTAGTAATGTAGTAGTTGTACCAAAAAAGAACAATAAGGTTAGACTTTGTTTAGATGCCAGAATTATTAATACCGCTATCAAACGCGAAAAGCATCCTATACTAACATTATATTCTATAGTTGATTCCATGCATGGTTCCAAAATATTCGCAAAGCTTGATATGAAAAAAGCGTACACGCAATTAGAAATAGACCCAGAATCAAGAAAAATTACAAATTTTAATACAAAGGTTGAGTGTACCGACACAAGAGATTAGTATATGGAATAAACAATTCGTTTGAACTTTTTCAAAAAGCAATATAGCAGAGTTATTGAATTATTAAAGGAGTTAAATTATCAGTGATGACGTGATTATTGATGCGAAAGATGAAAGTGAGTTGTTACATATTATGAAAGAAGTATTCCACAAAGCACGTGAGTTGGGATTAAAATTAAACAGAGAAAATTGTGATTTTATACAAAACGAAATAAAATTCTTTGATATTGAAAAAACAGAAAAAGGAATTAATGCCGATCCTGAAAAGATTAAAGCAATACAAAATGCAAAAGCACCGTCAGTGAACTAAGAAATGTACGTATGTGTCTCGTTTTATTGAAAACGATAGCGAATTAACAGCTGTTTTACGGGAGTTATTGAAAAAGAACGTAAAATTTAACAGGACAGATAAACATAACAAAGCTTTTGAAACATTGAAGAATGAACTCTCAAGTAAGAAAGTATTAGCGTTTTTAATCCAGAGAATGAAGTACAACTTGATACCGACCCTAGCAACCATGCTATTGGAGGAATATTGTTACAAAAAGAAGATGAAAAAATGAAACCGATTTGTTATATTAGCAGATCAGTAACACTAGCAGAGCTAAAATATAGCATCACCGAAAAAGAAGCGTTAAGTTTAGTATGGTGTATAGAGAAGTTACATCTTTATCTATATGAAAAAAAAAACAATTAAAGCAATCCTTGACCGCCAACTGTTAAAATACATATTTTCACCGAAAAGAAAATTGAACGCTCGTATCAATGATAAATACAATGATTTAAATGCCGTTGAAACAACAGAATTTGTCAATTTTATTAGAAAACATGTACACCAAAGTCAATGACACTCATGGAGATAAAAGCAGAATCGCCGAAGGATAGAAATTTAGTAGCTATCTGTAACGCATTACTATCAGACAAGTGGTATGATAATCCGTTGGTAGAACCATATCGAAAATTTAAAAATGAGTTATCAAATGTAGAGGGGATTATTTTGAGAGGAGACAAAATTTAATACCAGATTTGAAAAAGTATTTGAAATCACGTTATCCTTTTGTTGAGACAATAAAAGCTCCAAATGTAATCAAGCGATTAGAAACATTATTTTGGACGTTTGGATATCCAAACAAAATTCGTAGTGATAATGGGTCACTGTTTCAAAGTGAGCAATTAAAATTTTATTTTGACGACAAGGATATTAAACATATTAAAATAACTCCCAGATATCCACAAGCCAATGAAGCAAATGAACTATTCATGCAAGTAATAGAAAAAATATCAGAGTCTAAATATCACGGGAAAGTTACCGTCGATGCATCACAAGAAATCCGAAATCCTCGTATGACAAAGAAGTCAGAAATACACAGAAAAGGAACAACGAAAAGTCAAAAGTTTATTTCGATAGCAAACATCAAACAAAAGAAAGAAATGAAGTAAAAATTAAAGACTCCGTTATTCTTAGACGACACGAGAAAGGTGGAAAATTAGATTCGAAATTTTACAACAACATCTACAAAGTAATCAATAGGAAGCAATCGTTAATAATTATCGAGGACAAAATGGGAAATAAGTTGGCACGAAACATCTCACAAAAAAAAAGTGACAGTCAAAACCAGCACGAAAATAAGATACAAGATCAAATACCTCAAACGAAAGTCTATCCTCTATAAATACAACGCGCAAAAACTTGTACATACTTATATTGACTTATCAGTCATTCGTATTTTGTTGACATTATTACAGTGCCGCAACCGCCGGGGGGAGGGGGCAAATTATTTTACTTATAAAAAAAAAAAAAAAAAGAAAGAGAGAGAGAAAGTTAGACAACCCAAGAAAACTTTTGTTTGAAGTTATAAAAGTGGGAAAACTGATGTTACCTATGCCTGCTACAAATGCTGTTAGAGTACAACGTTTTTCAACTTTGAGCCGAATAAAAACTTACCTTCGAGCTACAACCACTGATAATCTCATGGTACTACATATTCCCAAATCATATACTGATAATATGAAGTAGCAAACAAATTTATTAAAAAGAGAGAAAGTCGTTCAGGAATATTCGGTTCCTTCCCACAGATCACTATTATAAATGTCACTAAATGTTTTAAGGGGGCTGGCATATGGCGCGCTATAATGGACTTTAATACTAAGTTGACGATTTTAATACTAAGTTTCCGATTTTAATACTAAGCTTCCGATTTTAATACTAAGTTGCCGATTTTAATGCTAAGTCCTGAATATAATACTAGTTTCTGATTATAATACTATGCTACCGATTATAAAACTAAGTTTAGACCAACCTAGCACATGTTGGACCACCTGGGCTGACACACAGCTCCTGTCTCCATTACTACGTTTCTAGGAAAAGCAAAACAAGTAAAAATGGAGGCGGGTGCAGGTCGTGAACTTGTTCGTTCTTTAACAAACCTTGTGTCTTGTGCACGAAATTTTTTACCAAGTGGAAATCAATCTGCTGACAAAGAATTAGATGAGTCTTTAAAGACACTGTATCCAAGCACTAATGGCTGCAAGGCCATCCCTTGTTCAACTTCAGCTTTATCTGCTTCAACTACCAATTCTGTTGTCACTCCAACTACTGTCAACTGTTAACCTGTTTTTTTCCCATTTAATGAGCGCTGTTAATGCATGAAGAAAAAGCAACTCTAAGCGTAAATATATGTCTTCTTCAACTTTCTCTACAAGAAAGCCTTGCAAAAAACAACGAGGGGCAGCAGTTTCTGAGATCTTGAAAGATGTGTTTTTATAGGATGTCATTTCAGCAGACCTAAAAAACCTGTCTGAAAAGATCGTAAAAATAGAATCAGAACTTGTTGTATCACGTTCAGTCAATGAAGCACTGGCTACAAGAATTACGACACTGGAACGGCGATGTTTTAATAATGAACAGTACAGTCGACGTGATTGTGTCGAAGTTACTGGAATTGATGAATCGGTTGGTGACGATAACATAGAGGAAAAAGTATGTCACATTTTAAAAAAAATAGACGTCGACATAACTCCAGATAATATTGAGGCCTGTCACCGCCTACAGAAACGTGACAGGGTTATAGTAAAATGTTCCCGAAGAAAAGATTGCTTGGAAACACTATACAACAGGTCCAAATTAAAGAATATAGACGGCAGAGTTTTTGATCTACCTGCTGGTACTAAAATATACATCAACGAAAGCCTGTTTTCCTACTATAAAAATATCTGGAACAAGTGCAAAAAAACTATGGCAACGGAAGCAGTTAAAGTCTTTCCGCGTAAGTGATGGGACAGTTCGGATTAAAGTTACTGAATTTGGAGATAATACTTCAATAACTCACAAGATCTTAAAAACTTATTCAAGGAAGTAGATATTGATAATTTGTAAGTGATATTTTGGTAATTGTATAAACCCGTGACACGCCCCTTTTTTCGCGCCTTTTTCCTAGTTTTATTGACTACTTGGTGCATTTTTGCCGTTTTGATTCCAACAATTTCCTTCGCCTCATCATCAATAATGGCGTACCTTGCTGCGACTCGTGTCTCAGTATGTGAATCTTCTTGTTTCATTTGCGATATAAATTTCTATGGTCTTACTCTTTTTTCTTTTTGTCAGTTCCTTTGATAGTTCACTTTAGTTTTTCTATTATTGTACATTATGATCTATCCCAAGTGGATAATCATGTGGTTTCGCTAGTTACCACTTTGTGTTTACAACTTTCTGGAAAGTTAGTCTGTGTCTCTTACCCTAACTAAAAGACACTAGTGTTAAATTTCTAGATAGATTGTTGTGTTATTACTCTGCTCGTTTGTTTTGTTGTTGTTTTTAGTGTTTTTTTAGTTTTGTCTTGATTTTCATGTTATAAGCTCATATAGCCTATAAAAAATGCCACAGTACCCTTGTGGTATTTGTGGCAATTCTGTAAGTTCTAATCACAAAGCTGTACAATGTGATTATTGTAACAAATGGATCCATATTCGTTGTAGTGGCCTTGCTAATAGTGATTATATCTCCCTACAAAATTCCACTGATGATTGGCACTGTATCGATTGTCGCGCCAAAATCTTTCCTTTACTACGTGAAGATGCCCCTTCTAATATTGACAAAAGAATCCCCTCTCTTGTTCCAAATAACCTGTTGAGACCTTTTTTTCACAGTTAAATTCTCTTTCAACTGAAATTTGGGATCAATCTTTTGAGGGGGAGGTCAGCTGTAAGTATTATGGTATTGATGAGTTTGCGTTTAATAATTTTTGTAACAAAACTTTTTCTGCTTTCCACCTAAATATTGCATCCCTTTCTCTCCATTTTGATGAACTAAAGCTCCTACTCGGCCAACTTGGGTTTGACTTCAGTATCATTGGTATTACTGAGACTAAACTATCCAGTCATAATATCTCTGAAAACCTCTCCTTATGTGATTATTCCATTGAACATACTGTTTTCTGATTCTGATAAAGGAGGTGCACTTTTGTATATTTCATCCTTGTCGTAACCAACTAAATCAACTTGTATTCAAAAGCAAAGAACTTGAATCTGTTTTTGTAGAGATATCTCAAAACAAGGGGAGGAATGTAGTTGTTGGGTGCATCTACAGACATCCTAGCATGTCAGTGGATGAATTCAATACACTATATTTGTCCCCTTTTTTAGAAACTGTATCCAAAGAAAGGAAAATGTTGATTCTTTTAGGGGATTTTAACATCAACCTATTAAATTGTAACCTTGATAAATCTGTTGAAGATTTCTTAGATACAACATCCTCTTTCTCCTTGCTTCCCCATATAACTCTTCCTACTAGAATAACTAATTCCTCCAGCACCCTTATAGATAACATATTCTCTAATACATCTAACTTTGACACCGTGTCTGGTAATATTTGTACTGCAATCTCTGACCACTTGCCTCAGTTTTTAATCTTCCAAAAGAAAGCTGTAACCTGCCCACCTGACAATAATGCCATGGTCAGAGATTGGGAAAAATTTGATCATGAAAATTTTATCCTCGAAATTATTGATACTAATTGGGAACAGGCCCTTGAAATTGAATCTGATGATGTAAATCTCTCTTTTGATAAATTCATCAACAGGGTGGATGGTCTTCTGGATCAGCATGTGCCCACAAGGTTATTGACAAGGCGTCAAAAAAAGCGTGATTCCAATCCTTGGATCACTAAAGGCATCATTAAGTCTATTCAGCAACGCGATCGCCTTTATAAATCCCTTATCAAGGCTAAAAATCCTTCGATTAAATCTGCTCTCAATGATCAATATAAGCAGTATCGTAACTTAATCGTATCCTTGTGTAGGCGGAGTAAGAAAATGTTTTATGCTTCCTATTTCAACAATAACCTTGTAAATATTCATAAGGTAAGGAAAAGCATCAATTCTATTATATCTACCAAACAATCCAAGTCATCATTTCCTAACTGTTTAAACCTTGACAATGCTAATGTGACTGATCCTGCTGTAATATCCAATGCTTTTAATGATTATTTTTCTTCTATTGCTGATACTATTCAATCCAAGATTCCTTTTTCTTCAAAACACTTTTCCCAGTTCCTTCATAACAGAAATCCTGCATCTATTTTTCTTTCTCCAACGGACACTGATGAATTAACCTCCTGCATTGCATCATTAAACAGCAAAAAAGCAGCAGGTCCCTTCAGTATTCCTAGTTCAGTGCTATCTCTTCTGAAATCTGAATTTGCCAAACCTCTATCACTCTTGATCAATCTCTCTTTCTCTTCGGGTGTATTTCCATCCAATTTAAAAATTGCCAAAGTTATTCCTGTTTTTTAAAAAGGGTTCAAACTTGATTGTACAAATTATAGACCAATCTCTCTGCTATCTAATATTGACAAAATCTTTGAAAAACTGATCTACAAACGTGTATATCAGATTTTATCACAACACCGAATTTTGTACTTTCAACAATTTGGATTCAGACAAAAACACTCCACTGCACAAGCTCTTCAAAATATATGCCAAAAAATAACGGATGCCCTTGATAATGGTCAGTTTGCTTGTGGTGTTTTTGTTGATCTCCAGAAGGCCTTTGACACTGTTGATCACAAATTTCTCCTGAAAAAACTTTTTCATTATGGTGTAGCCAGATTTGAACCACGGTACAAGATCATTCGTGACATGAGAAATTTTGACCTGTCGGCGTATGTTGCTGACACCGCAACCATCCCTTTCAACGTCGTTTATGCAACTGATTGTACCAATGACAGCCTAAGCACACTCAACCATCTGCTCTTTGAGTGCATCGAACGTCACGCACCGTTGAAGAGAATCAAGGTCACCCGTCCTCCGGCACCCTGGACGAAAGACTTAAAAATCACCAACCTACAACAAACTTGTCATGAAAAGCGTACCTTAGCCCACCAGACTCAGTTGAATGCCGACTGGAATGAATTTCGAAATGCTCGAAACGCTCTAAAAAGACAGATAAAATACACCAAAAAGACTTTCTACCGCAGACGTCTTTCATCGAAAAAGCCTAAAGAGGTTTGGAAACCAATCCACCGATTTCTCCATCCAAATAAAAAGTTATAAACATCCAACCCTCCGAACTAAACGCACACTACATATCTACGGCACCCAGAATCCTTGGATCGCAACCGACATCTAAAGAAGAAATTCAACTCCTTCTTCAAGACCTCGTTACTGAAGCTGACCAAGAATTCCAATTTCGTCCTGTCACATACGATCAAGTGCTCAGAGAAATTAAAAATCTTCGAAGCGACTGTTCCGCTGGCTACGACAACCTCCCTGTAGCACTCATCAAACCCATTGCTGACCACATCGCATCCCCACTTACTCACATCATCAACACAGGGATAGCTGAAAACACCTTTCATCAGCTGTGGAAAATCGGCAAAGTAACACCAATTCCAAAAACAGAACAGTCCATTACTCCAGACCAATTCAGACCTGTCACTGTTTTACCGATCTTATCAAAGCTTTTCGAACATTTAATGGCAAGACAGATCGTTGATTATATCGAACAGAACCTTATACACCACCAAACGATGTCCGGTTTCCGCAAGCGTCACTCGACCGAAACACTCTTAATGAAGATTCGAGACGACATCGTTGGCGCGATGAACAAAGGCGAGGTCACGCTAGCAGCATTTCTGGACTATTCAAAAGCCTTTGACACTGTCGATTACAAAACCCTGTTAATTAAATTACGAAGGATAGGCTTTTCCAACAATGCTGCTATGCTGATGTTATTGTACCTCAGTGACCGCCGCCAATTCGTTCAGATAGACGACAAACAATCTGACTACGGAACAGTGTTATTTGGGGGTACCTCAAGGTTCAATTCTTGGTCCTGTACTATTTAACCTTTATACGGTCGACCTACAAGACAACGTCGAGGGTGGGACCACAAACCAATATGCAGACGATACAAGTATCTATGAACAATGTAAGACTATAAACATACAACCTACAATCAACAACTTGACTCAACGATTAGACCAGCTGAAGCAATGGTCGACCACAAATAATCTTGCGTTCAATAACAGAAAAACGAAAATCATGCTTTTGTCAACCCCGAGAATGGCAAAACTTCACGACCTCATGAACCCCAACCATTCAACATTCTATGTCCACCACTCGGACCAACTGATCGAACGCGTTACCGTTTACAGACTTCTTGGCATCCAGTTCGATCAAAATCTAACCTGGGAAACTCATATCAATAAACTCTCTCAATCAGTTTATGCGAAACTATACGTTCTTCGCTATCTTCGTCGCACAGCAACATTTCGTTTGCGGAAGCAACTGGCAGAAGCCCTTCTAATTTCGAAAATTTACTATTGCTGTTCATTGTTTTGGAACCTGCCATTATTCCAGCTGAAAAAACTTGATAAACTATTATGCAGAATTGCGTCTTTTGTAATGCTGAGATATTCCACGCTCGAGGATGTAATACAACTTGGTTGGCTAACGATCAAGCAACAAATACACTTTGAAATTTTAAAACTTGCCCACAAATCGATTCACCAGGATGAGTTTCCATCGTATTTGAAAGGTTTTAAGTTGAGAATTGCTGGACGTGGAACTCGTAATGTTGACGAAGTTATTTCTAAGTATGAAATCAATGTGTCGGAGCAATTGTTTCTTGGCAAGGCAAGTCGCCTTCTAAATGATCTTCCCAAAGCTATCAGGGAAGAACCTGATCACATAAAATTTCGTACTTTTTTGAAAAAATATTTATTAGACCATAGTCTTGCGATTTTTATTATGCAACATACCTAATTTTTTTTTTTTTTTTTTTAAATCGACAATTTAAATATCTTAACTTAACATCTACTGACCGATTGAGACCAATTCATGAGCAATACTTTATGCTTTGATTGATTCCTTCTGCTCTACTTAGTCTCAATTTTTGTTCATTTGCTCGATTGTTTTTGTTTATTTCTTAAGCCCGTCGATTAATAAATATATTTAATATATGTATATTTTTATATTATATATTTTGGTGTATAATTTTTATTTTCAAATGTTCTGGTCTGAATTCTCCGTCAGAATCTATTATATCGATGTCTTTCAATCCTTCGCCACTTTGAACTCTGCTAATCTTGTCTACAGTTTACAGTGTCTTTTTTATAGAATAACTTATATCTTTATTTAAATATTATTATTATTTTAATAGGACGAATAGCCATTGTAAAATATGGAAGTGCCTGAAGGACAGTTAATAAAAAAAAAATATCACAGGAACTCCTCTTAATCTGTTTCGTTCTTATTTATCTGGCAGACAACAATTTATATCAATTAATGGAACTGAATCTGAGTACAAACTTGTTAGACATGGTGTACCACAAGGATCTGTTTTAGGCCCTCTTCTGTTTCTTATTTATATAAATGATTTAAATTGTGCCATAAAATTTTCCATGGTTCATCACTTTGCTGATGATACCAACCTAATGTGTTCTGCTAAGTCTTAAAATCTCTTTCTAAAAGAATCAACATGGATTTAAAATTTCTTTTCCAACGGCTCAACGCCAACAAAATCTCTCTGAATGCAAGTAAAACTGAATATATCCTGTTTAAGCACAAGCTAAACCAACAAACTATAACTTCAAATTATTTATCAACGACAAGAAACACTTCCCCAGTAACTGCATTAAGTACCTTGGTATTCTCTTAGATTCTGATCTTAACTGGAAATCCCAGATCAATGTGATTGCGGTTAAACTCAAGAGGGCTAATGGAGCTATAGCTAAATTCCGACACCTTGTTCCACAAAGTGTTCTGAAAACTGTGTACCATGCCATCTTTGGTAGCCATCTTCGTTACTTCAATGAAATTTGGGGCCAACCTGGTCATCACTTTATTGATCGTATTTACTGTTTACAACGTTGTGCAGTTAGACTAATTTCTTTTGCACAATGCAGAATGATTTCTACTCCTCTTTTCTTTTCTCTAATCTTAATATTTTAAAACTTGCTGATTTGGTTCATATGAAAAATGTAATTTTTCTGTACAATTTATATCACGGAAAACTCCCAGAGGCACTTCTTGATACTTACAAAGTTGACTTTTCCCACTCTTATATTAAAAATAAAGTACGACTCTTTAGTGGCTAATCGTAACAGTGTTTTGATGTCCTGTTTAGAAAGATCATTAAAAGAAGTACAATCATTAAAAATCAAATCTACACATATATCTATAGTCTCATCTAAAGGTAAGTTTGTGAATAGAGAGTTGATATCAAGACTAGCCATGTAACTGTTGCTATTTTGTTCAGTGATGTCTCTAGCAAAAGTAAAAGAATCATAGACAGTGAACTCGTTAGATGTTCAGGACGATAATAAGGGAACAAGGAATTTAGCTAGTTTGTACACTGGTGTCCCTATAGCTGACAATACAGGTCTAAACGGTGGGCAATTGTCAACACAACGTTTATGGAATTTGCAAAGTCCATATAGTACACCTGGTTTGCTACCTACTGGGCGAAATTTGCGATAGTTAGCATCGCTCAGGCTACCTTCAATTACACAACTCTGAACGTAAGTCGACCTACATCTGAATCCGTCGGTGACATTCACCTACTTGTAAAGAAAGAAATATGTTACTTTTCCGTGTTGCTGCGCTTGTATTTATATTTCTTGCAATATTACGTTTTCCAAAATCACGCTCCTTGATTCAAATCATCAGAGACCGTTATGGCGATTCTTGTGTAAAATTGATTCGAAAGTTTGAGAAGAACGACTTGAAATTTAGGAAAGCAAAGTTAGATCTTGACTTTCTTTGTTACTGTAGAGATAACGATTTGACACCGAAGTTTTCGAACTTTCGTTTGGCAAACAAGAAGTTGAAAACAACGGCCTCGTATAAACAATGCCAGAGAAAATTACTGTTAGAAGAAATTAATGAAAATGAGTCGCGAATCAGAGTTTTAAACAACCAATTTATCACACAAAATTTATTATTAAAAGATAAATTGAATTTTATTGACTTTGCACATATTTGTTCAATCTTTTTTTGGCGGGAATGACTGTATTAAAGACACACGAAAATATCCAAGATAAGAAGATTCAAACTTTGAAGAAGCTACAAACTCCACGAAATGATCCCGATAAAGTTATTTTTAATTTTTCTAGACATTGTTTAAGTGATTTTGAAAAATCTTTACTTGTTAAAGGCTTAAATTTTGCTATTCCGCCTAGGTCTTTAAACTACGGTGATTATCTCGTAAGTTATGAATCTCTCTTTCGGGATATCAGAAAAGGAGACCAAAAATCTCACCGAGGAAGAGATTGATGCATTATTATCTTTATCACAAAACAAGGATTTAATTGTACAAAAATCTGACAAAAGTAATTCTGTAGTAAATACTTGTACTTGTTATATTTTACATACTTGTCTACTTTCAAAACATAGCATACTCTAAACTACGACATTTTTCATTAATACCTAAAAACAAGTGGCGCTGGTACGTCTGAGGTGTATGAAAGTAATTGGAAATTCTTTAATGACTTATCCTTTTTAAATGATAACGTAGTACCGCAAAAATCAGTTAGTAATGTAAGTCAACCAAGTCTTAATTGTGATGACAGTGATGATTCTTCTATTGCTTCAAGTTCGTCAAAAACAGGAAGAAATGTCAGAGATAACACCATGAAGACTACAAATGAAGTTATGAAGGCATGTTTACAACGACTTACAACCCCCCAGCACCCCAAAAAGACAGAACGAGTTCTATCAGCCGATGAATCTTTTTGTGAAATGCTGGGAAACATATTAAAGGAGGTTCCAGAGGGCGAATCGAAAGATATGCTTAAGCTCCAAATTCATAAAGTATGGAAGGCCAGAATTTTATTATTCTTTGTAAGGATGTAGGAGAAATAAAGTGTTTTTAAAATGCATTATATTTCATTTTGTAACATCCCATCTACAGTTTTCCCGTCGAAAAATATATGCAGTTAAAACGCATGTTTCCATGCCAATCAACCTGTCCCGCTGTCATAAAATAATATGTGAGTTCTTGCCTGATCTCGTCTCATCTTATGCTTGCATGTCTGCATTGCGTAGGTGGTAAATTCATAAACGTATTTTCTGAAACTTCTGAGCGCCAATCTCCAAAAATAATATCTTCCGTAACAGGATCTTGCGCGTCGCAATAGCCCGGTGGTGTGTAGGAAGACGTTGACTTTTTCCGCAGTATGTTATGTAGCACAAGACAGGCGAGAGTGATGGTTTGAAGGTTTTCAACATTCAAGTTTTAACGAGTTTAAAATAGTCTAAACCTACTGACCCAAATCCCAAAAGCATTTTCTGTTACTCGTCGGAATCTTGAAAGTCGATAGTTGAAAATCCTCTTCTCGATGGTAAGATTTCTTTGACTGTACGGCTTCATACAAAACATGTCAAGTTGGAAAGCCACGTCGCCAACAAAACAACATTGGAATTTTTTCCGGTGGTTTAGTTGTTGGGTAGCCCGGAGAGGGGGGGGAGGGGGATTGGCAAGTACTGGGTTGCTGGTAAATTCAATGTATTATTTTGTATCACTGAATAAATTGGAGAGTTTTTGAGTAGCCCACTGTCACATATTCTTCCCTGACATCCCACGTCAACCATCTGAAAATAATAGTCATAATCCACAAAAGCAAGTAAAGCTACGCTAAAGAAGCCTTTGTAGTTATAATAATCAGACCCTGTGCCTTTCGGATGTAAAAGTGGTATGTGTTTGTCATCGACTACTGCAAAACAATTAGGAAAATTCCATCTGTTTTGGGTATTTTTATAACTTCAAGCCATTCTTCTTCAGTACTTGGTACTTTCAAATACTTATCCTTCAAAACTTCATAAATTGCTTCACAAACTTCTGTAACTAGTTTGCTTATTGTTGTTCTATGGATTCAATACTGAAGACTTTCATATGTAACGATATTATAACAAATTATAAGTATATTGTAGAAAAATTATAACTGTATTATATAATATATTTAATGATATTATACAAGTGTATCCTGACCTTAACATTAAATATCTCCAAAAGTAAAATTTTTTAGATTAATGTTTTCTGATCCTAAAAAAGCAAACAGCAAACATGAGAACCTAGTAGTTTTGTAAGTGGGATCTCATTTGAATCCGTGTCTATTACACATTCAAACTTTATTTTTTCTTAATAACTTTTATGCCATTATATAGAAAATCATACAAGCTTTCTAAGAATATATACATTAATGTATCGAAATAAAGTTTTGGTGAATTGATAGCATTTGATAACCAAGCGTTTCTCAAAAAAGATTCATTACCATGTGTGCTGTACATTCGTAAGTGTATGTAAATAATATTCACCTGTAATATATTGTATATATATTCATGTCCTGTTGGTGTCATTGATAATGAAGTGACAAAACAGTTGGCTGTTGTGATAAAACTCGTCATGACACTCAAAGATCCGGGTCCGAATCCTGGACAGAGCTAGGAAAAACATAATTATTTTCCACCTACAGTGATTATGAGATAACAAGACAGAAAGCTGTCTAATGACCCTTCTAGTTAAAATTGTTGAGGTTTACAATTGAAACAAACAGCCCTCTCTACATAATACAATACGCAAAACTAACGGTCGCTACGCAAAAACAGACAACATAAAAACAGAAGACAAACATTACGACAACATTACAAGAAAGAATTTATTATAGAAAATAAATAAATAAATATAGAATTATAAATAAGAGCAGTCAACCACCCATACGCCAGGACTTGTAAACCTGGCAGTAGCTTTCCACATGTGTTACGGTATCCCAACACTCAGTCTTACACGGGTAGTGGACGCTTTGGACCAGCCGTTCGCGTCAGACTAGCCGTTCGCGTCGGACCAGCCGTTCGCGTCGGACCAGCCTGAAGTCAGTGGGGTAATCTTCGTGGATGTAAAGTCACGGAAACAAGAAAGATAAAACTGAAAACCCCTTATATAGCTTCTTCCTAACATCAGGTATAGCAGGATCGTTAACCCTGTAATCTAAGTGAGCCAACTTAGCTTCCCTACAGAACTGGGGTTATAAGTGGGCTATATTGAGAACAACAGTGAATCTTTGAAAAAAAGAGGAAATTTCATACAGCGTTATCCTCATAGCACACATCATTATTAATTCTATTAACGGAAAATAAAATGTCATATTAAACAAAATTAAAAATGTATTTAACCACAATCTGCAATATTCCGTCTCGAAAAGGTTTTCGGCTGCGAACCTAGGGAATCCGTTCTGATCCCCCTCCGCAACCCTTTTTATATTGATTTCATTTTAAAATTTCAAAATATATAATAAATTGTCACTTTTTCACTCAATAATTTAAAACCTTTCAGTCTCAGTTATCCCCAAAAGATTTCCTTCTACCTCTACGTTCTGGGAACGAGGTTGCTTTCTTTAAGAAATCTGTCCAATTGGAAAATATCATTCAATAAAACTATACAAAAAGAAGGTAAAAATGTTTTCGCGTTGTCCATATAAGTTAGGCAAGTTAAGTTGGGGTTGGGTAATAAAAGTCAAAGCAATACGTCACAAAGCACAACAAATGATTGAAATTATATAGCATCATCTCAAAAGAATGTCATTTAAAGTTAGGTTATGATATAACAAAACAGTGGTAGAGGTTAAATCCTCTAAGATCTCTGTGCAAAGCAAGATCTCACTTTTGCAAGGATGGTCTGTCCAACCAGGGTAATTGAAAAAGCAACCCTCTGAAAAATACAAATAGTGTTCACACAACAATATTAAAGAAACACTGTAAAACGAACGACATCGCAACAAAGAAAGATCTATTGACATAAAAAGGAAGCAAGCAACCACCTATGCGTCAGGACTTGTGAACCTGCCTGCAGCTTTACACGTGTTACGGGATCCCAAAACTCAGCCTTACACAGGTGATTGATGCTTAGGACCAACCTTAGGTCAGGACCAGCCTGAAGTTACTAGGGTGATATGCGTGCGCGTAAAACCACGAAGACATAAAAAAAGAAATTTCACACCTTCTAGAGCTTCTTACAAAAATAACTATGGGTACAGCAGGATTGGTAACGCTGAGACCAAGTGAGTAAACTTGGCCTCCCTACTGGACTGGGTTAACAAGTGGGGTCGTCGCACCCAAAGACAATACAAAGTCAAACCCCCTTGCTAAGCTTCTTATTATTAGTCTATAAGAGACTGAAAACTGAGAAAACTCTAGGTTCACGGTAGACTGCCTGTGACAGAAACAGCCGGAGTAATACAAAAGCTAGGAAAAGATAACCCTCCCCCTTTTTATGTGAGTGTGAACGAGGCAATTTTTACATTTTCACAAAAAACACACATACACAGAAGAGTTATTTGAATCGGATGGTGCAACTCTAAAAACTGCTTTATCATCACATCTTAACCATGGCCTGCTCCTGGGGTGCCCGAATGATTAATAGTGTCAGCTAGCGAATATTTGTTGTTGAATGATATGTCATCCGTTGGCGAACTCTAAAAATGTTGTCATTTAAAGCAAGGCAGTTAACCAATTTGTTATTTTTCAAGGATCTTCCATCAAGAAACGTAAACCTCTTCAATTGGATAACCACAATGTCTTCACAATGGGTGAAGACCGTTTCCCTTGTACTGTCTTGATAAGAAGAGCACTGCGGAAAAACCCACCTGTCATTTCAAGACAGATTTTTAAGCTGCAAAAAACAATTAATTGAACCTGTAACGCTGTTTGAGATAGGGAGTGGCACAATAGTCATACTTTCCTCCCTGCTAGATGATAAGAAGCATGCATTAGATGACGTCGTAGTGGTTATAATGTTGGTGATGATTTTCTTTGCGATAACCGAAGGGCCTGTTAACTCACCCAAAGCATGAAGCACTATTTCTGGCACATCCCGCTGGGCATTAATGTTGAATGATCTCTTCCTAATGCTGGACATCTCACGCTGTAAGGCTCTAAGAGTCAACAGCAGTGAAAGACTGCAACAGCATGGCTATGCTCAGTATTACAGACTTGAATAGAAGAGAAACAAGAGAGTATTCCGAAGCACAACGTAACCAAAATGATGGGATGGCAGTTAATGCGTGCAGAATGGAATTGGCGTAACAGGTGTTCCCTTTATTTATCAGTCCTGCGTGAATTACTTTATTGTAGGCAGGTTGGTCTGGGCCTGGTTTGTCAGGTGTATTAGGTTTAGTGACTGTTGGTTGTGTGGCCTTTGGCCTTTGAGGTGTCGGTATCAAATGGTTGGTTGAAATAGGGATATGGCTGTGTTCATTCCACACCATTTATAGCAACCCAAATAAAGAAAGAAGCTCTGATGTACATGTCACCGAGTTGTCGAGCAGCTTAAAAAGTTTTTCTGCAATTCCAGTCCTTTCAAACAGGAAGAAACAGATCGGGAGCAGTAGCCTCCGGCACGTACTTCGATTGCAAAAAGATCTATATGCCACCCGTTCTGCTTGATGATGTTTACCAGAGGAGTGTAATTGGCCATCTTAATGGAATGCCAAGTTTCCATATTTTGCTCGCATGGACAGGTAAGCTCTATCTCAATCTCATGCTTCTTGTTGCCATGTAAAAGACATGTAAGTTTAGACTTTTTACCAGGAGTGTGGGCACCTGCTTAAACAAATTTAATGCTAATAAGCTGTTTTACAGGTGACGTGATGGACTTACAAAAAGTAGTGAGCAACTCCACAAGTTCTTTTAAAATAGAATCATGGCGGAATGTTAAGCTGCCCTGCTCATAAATTGATTAGTTTTTGCACAGACGCAACGTTAGCCATAAAACTTTCTACTTAAGACATAAGCAAGGACAGATAGCTTTAATTGTAGACAGCGTTTGTAAAATGAATTGAGATTGAGATAAACGAATCATCTGAACCTACTTCTTATTTCTTTGTATCTATTTTACAGATTACGCAACATAAACAAAATGCTTGCCATCGTTTTTTAGAAGAAATAGTCCTCCTAAAATGTTTAGACATCAGCATCAGTTGTTGGGAGGGAAATTGTTTACTCCAAAAGTTTAGCACCTCCTTTTTGTATGTGGATTCAGTATCTAGTAATTTAAATCAGAGAAGAAAATATTAAATAAAATAACTGTAAAAAAACAATCATGTGATTTTTACTGTTCAATAATGCAACATTCTGTGGAATTAGACGCAGGCATTGTGACGAAAGTAAAACACCAAGAAAAAAGCGCTCGATACATCAAATTTGAGGGCACTGCAATGCAGGCCAATGGCCAAACACTCTATGAGAGTACGCATAACATTGTTAGGCTAACCTTTATTTCTGATTTGCACAAGGCTGTTTACTACGCACGTATTCCGAAACAATACATCATAACGCAGTCTGATTTTTTTTATTCTCGTGTTTTTGTCAAACAAACAGAAAAACCATGGAACACAAAAGTGTGTTTGATTATATAAACTCATAATATAATTGATGCTGCAATATTTGCTGTTTTCATGCTCTGAAAACGAATGCATATTGTAAACATCTTTTTCGCAATCTAATATTGTGTGTGATGGACATGAGGGGTCACCACAAACGCGCTACTGTATTTGCTACACGCACTTTATTCTTTGCTTCGCATTGTTTATAAAAATGTTACGCGCTATTGTATTTGCTACGCGCACTTTACTTTATGGTTTGCTTTGTTTATAAAAATGCTACGCGTTTTTTTTTCAAGATTGCACCACGAATTTTCGAAAATGTAACGCACTTTTTCGTGAAGAAATCGAAAATTACAACAGGAACAAATCCGAAAACGAAAGTAGTGAAGCAAACAACATGTCAAAACATAGTCACAAGTCAAAGGGTCCCTAAATCGAATGAAGAGTGAGTAATATCCTAGATAGGATAAGAAGCAGAAAGAGTAGTAGCAGTGCCAGTGGAAATCGTAATACAAAGATGTTTGGAAAAAAAAGGAAAAAACTTCAAATAAAATAAGAACGCTTTGAGGCATCAAGCAGCTGTTTCAAAACTGTGAAACAAAGGGACTGTGGAGGTTCAAGATTTATAGAGGTTTTTGCAATACTGAAATAACGTTTCAAGAGATATTGTAAAAAGCCCAGAGTTTATATTTCGACATTAAAGGGTGTAATTTTTTTGTGGAACAGGAAGATGAATAATATCTAGAACGTGTCTTTACAGGTTGTTACATTTGATTGATGGTGAAACAAATGGTGTTGATCGAGTTGATACCAGTGAATTAGAGTGGTATGATGAGATTCCCCCATCTTTAGGAAGATCTTCCTGCTTCCATTAAACGTTTGTTCGGTTTGCAGCTGCACGTATATAGAAGAAGAATGTTTGCGCTGTATTCAAAACATTGAATTTGAGTCACGCTTACGCGAAGATCAAGGGCTGTTTGATAGAATGCAACAAGATCAATTGAGGACAAATGCAACAGTCTCTACTGTAGATCATCAGCCACCTGCAGCTGTCAATGAAAGTGATTCACCTACATCTGAACCTGAAACACCGACCGGAGTGACTTGCACGTTTAAGAGTAAATCGAGAAGAAAATAATTTACAAGGAGATGGCTAGCCACCGCAATAATGAACTCAACCTGTAAGGTCTTTGGAAACAAACTAGAGGTTATACTCCTCTACAGAAAATGCCTCTAGAAGCATAATTCTCCCTTTTTTAAGGAATTAATTAAAAAAATTAAAAAACAAAAACAAAAACGACACAACACAACACATGTGAAAAGATGAACAGAACTTTAATCAAGGGCAGGTAGCTTTCAACCCATATTTCTGAACCTAAGTACCCTGGATGTCTAGCTGGGTCAACTCGAAGAGGTGCGTGGACGGTCATCAGCAGAAACTAGACATCCATATCTTCCTAAAGTAAACATTAACTGTTTTCTGTTCAACTTTGGTATTCTTTGTTTTTTTAACTGAGTTAATAAGTGGAGTCGTCACTCTCCGAAGACAAGACTGAGTGCAGTCAAGCCCCCTTGCTGACTCATTTTAGTTAAAATACTCTTACCTCAGCCCTTCTAAAAAGAAAACGTATGACTCGTAACTGTTAATAAGGCGGTCATCACAGAAAATTACTGCTCTATCGTTACAAAGTATCCACCTGTGAATCTTTTGGTCGAAGGCTATTAACCCTATAATAACTGTTTATGAGGGCAATACCGGAGAATATTGACCGACGTCAAAGTATTGCCCGAGCTTGTGAGGGCAATACGCGACAGAGGTCAATATTCGAAGGTATTGCCCGAAATAAACAGTTATTACATGGATTATTATCCGGGTACTGCATTTTACGAGAAACAAATATAACATTATAAGCAGGATGTAGAAACCATGTCTTTATAGAAACTATTCCCATATGGAACGTACATTCGAACAAAAAATCAAATATCGTGTAAACATAACAGTTTTTTATTGTGGCTACAACAAAGAATTCTTTAAAAGATAAAAGTAAGTTTCATTTTTGTTTCGCGTTTTATTTACTTTTTTCCGTGTTTATTTACATTTAATGCCACCATATTTAAACTTTAAACACGGTTGCTATCGTAGCGGGCAATACCGTGGCAAATTGCCCGCTGTGACGTAAGTTCTAACCAATCACATTGCGCGATTTTTGAAAATATCGATGCCGCCCTTTTACCCGGGTAATAAGGTTGTGTAGTGACCATTATTAAGTTGCCGCAATGGCTGATAACAGCCCTTAATGAAAATATTTACGAAATTTCACTTCTCCATTTACGGTAAAAGGTATGGAAATGGTGCCAGGGTAAGCAGTAATACGAGAGGTAATTTTTGACACAAGTCTGTTGCCACTGGCAAAACGTTTTAGCTGTAAAATGAGATGAGAACCGCATGACACTACCTCCTTTTCAACTAGAGCAGTTTGATGAGTGTTGCAAACATGGCAGAAGTAGGCATTAGTGTCTGACAAGTACTCGCTTTCAAAGAAAGTATCTAAGGAAGATTGTAACGTAGGGTGCAGAGAGAGTTGGATGCATGGTGCTAACTTTTAAGGAGCTGGTAATATGATATGAATTGCAAGTGGTGGATGTCTTGATGCCAATACTAAAAAGACGTCCAAGAAATGGAAAATCTAATGACATACCAGGTAGGAGATATTCAAGAACCTCGAGGACGTCGTGCTGAGCAAAGATATTAAGCACACGAAATGACTGGGGCCTTAAACCAGCGCCTTGGACCGCTCGGCCATGAAAGAAGATAGTTGAATGCTGAAAGAAATTTTTTCAGCTAAGGCACGTTGAGAATCTTTTTTGAATTTTATTCACAGATACATCTTCAGGATGAGGTTGAATTTGATGTCATTGATTCACAAGGGAAATCTGAACAAGTGTCGGTGCAGGCGTTTCTCGAGACATTCATTCGTTATTCTAAAAAGATGATAGTGACAGCTACCTGATTGGTGCTGAACAGCGTGTACCTTTTGTTGGCACGATCTTTATATTGCTGAGTGAAAAGCCATGAGTAGGAAGAAAATAATTTACAAAGAGGTGGCTAGCCAACGCAATGATGAACTCAACCTGTTAGGTCTTTGGAAACAAGCTAGAGGTTGTACTCCTCTAGAGAAAATGCCTCTAAAAGCATAATTCTCCCTTTCCCAACTGTTCTTAATAACTTTTTTTTGCATTATTGCTTGTACGGTGAAATTAAGGATGAGCAACTGATCAATGGTTTCCTGATGTATATTGCACCTGATGAAAAAAACCCTATTGAACAGGCATCGAGTTTAGATCCTGGGGATGTTTTTACCATGGACGATTCCATAGATATTATGGATCAATTTAAGTGTCGCTCATTATTTACAGCTGCTAACATTCGTGAAGTTATTTTAGAACTGTTGAAACAAGAATAATATCAAAAACCGCATTTAATGGCTTCTTGTTGGTCGTGCATATTTGCTCCTATCAGACAGAAATTAGCATTACCACACAAGACCTGATTAACATATACAAGAACTTAAAACCAACAAACAAAAAGTAATTTCATTTTTTGAATCTAATCCTAAGACTGATGCTGAACGTGATGCATTATCATACTTTAAACGATATGTCAGCATGTAGCATCAAAATATCAATATGGGATGATAAAATCAATAATGAAAAACAAGACGGCAGGATATGAAAAGTCAACGTAACTTATCGAAACTCTAACGAAGGATGCAATAGAGAAACATTTCGATCTGTTAGAGAATTAGTGATGATACATTGTATTTCGGATTTAAATATTATGGAAGATTTGAGCGAAATGTCATCCATCGCGAAGTTGATTCACGAAAGCGTTTAAGTTCGGAACAGTCCAATGTCCAAATTTTATCTTCCGTTCGGGGAGTGTTGCGTTAGTATTTGAAAAATGAAATTCTGAATAACTTGTGTTTATTTATGTTCGTTGAATATTCCACCGTGCTTGTTCATTGTCCTCCATGTCTTCCATTCTCGTTCAATGTCTTACTTTTTCTTTTTGTCTGTTCTCCATCACTGTGTTCATTTGTAATCACTCTCCCCAATGTATTGTTCATTGTTGTATAGTTTATTGTGTGTCTCAATGCGATCGATATGCCATAAACTATTGGCCCAATCGCTACATATCTACTGCGGTGCAATCTTCTTCTTTTTCTTAGTTCAACCCCTTCTGGATCCAAAGGTTTTATAATCTGCCTCGTATCTTCTCGTCTAAAAAAATGTCCTTCTGATATCAATGCTCTGTGAATTCTCCAGTATTTAATGTTAGATCCACTGCCAGACAGTTTTTCTTGAACAGCTTATACAAGTACTGTTCTATCAGTGCTTATACCCTTCAATGGACGCCTTCTCATACCCTTTCTACGAAACCAGCGTTTTAAAGTGAACAAAACTTCAGGTTAAATATGAACGTTTTGATGCTGGAAGTAAATGCTACAAGATGGTCAGACAAAGAGAAGGTTGGGCAGAGAGCAAGAGAATTATATTTTGAGAACTATGGCTCAATTTTTGCCATGGGGCATAAAGATGAATGCTACATAACTGTCAATGATGTCACAGGACAAACACTTGTGGAAGAGGAAGGTGTATGGAATTATGTTGGCCGGAGGGGTATTATTATATCTAGACCTATTATAATTTTGCGTTCATGCCTGGATAGCCTACTGTACTTAGATGATGATATTTGTGACAACTTTTCTGGTGTTCATGAAAGTTACAATACATTAAATAATAACTTTTCTGCTATTCGTGAAAATGACAATACATCGAGTGTCACCGATGATCTCCTCCCTGTATTTCCAACCATAGAAAATGAATAACCGATAGAGAATGGTCGTAAACGAAATATATGTAAGAGTTGTTATTGTACGTATATTGAGAGTGAAGGTTGCTTACATTGTACACAAGATAGGAAGTTTGTTGCCAGTTTGCAGGAGGACCAAAATCAACATTTGTTTGATGAACTTTCAGTTTATTCAATAGTTACCACTGAAGAACAAGTAGCATCTACCGATGTGGTGAGAGAAAACACTACCACTGAAGAAGAGTTAATATCTGCCGATGTGATGAGAGAAAGGAGACTTCAGTATTTTAACCCAGGGAATATTGAAAATGTAGTATTGAACGATTCTGTAGCAAAATTGAAAGTGAATCGAATGAAAATAAAAGAAGAAGTTGAAGGACCTACATTTTCTTGAAAACGAATGAGAAATGGACATAGTTTGATTTCAGTTTGTATTGTTATGTTACCTACATTTTCTTGAAAACGAATGGGAAAAGGAACGTGGTTTGATTTCAGTTTGTAATTGTTACGTTGAAGATTTTTTTTTCAGAGTGCTCCAGATAAAAGAAGAAGTTGAAGGACCTACATTTTCTTGAAAACGAATGAGAAATGGACATAGTTTGATTTCAGTTTGTATTGTTATGTTACCTACATTTTCTTGAAAACAAATGGGAAAAGGAACGTGGTTTGATTTCAGTTTGTAATTGTTACGTTGAAGATTTTTTTTTCAGAGTGCTCCAGATTTGAACAGTCTTTTCGCACCATGTTTTACTTAGTTTGTCTGCGATCATGGAAATGTTTGGGGAAGTACGCAATATTTTAGAGATTGTATTTTACTACAAACCGAAAACACGAAGTTTTAATTCATTTACTCACAATTAAATTTTTTTTATAAGCAACCAGTTCTACTGGAAAAAGCATGATTTTAAATAAAGTATAGCAGAAGATACATGTTATGATTTTATTATGTATTTTTTTTAAATATAAAACTTTATATACAACTAGTTTTTTCCACGAGAAATAAGCACAGGTGTAAAGCCTCCCACGCATTGCTTGCTGTATTCCTGTTGCTATCTCTTGCCAGTGTCTCGGCGAACTGCGAAAATTCAACTGAGTAATCAGGGGGTATGTCACCAACAATAGATTTGAACTAGTCAATTTCGACCTTTTCCACATGATGGATGTAATCTTGACATTGATACTTCGAGATATTAAGAACGTTTCTCTTGTTGCAGCATAATAGATAAGTAGAGTAGAAAGGGACTGGCAATTCCATTATTCCAACTTTGACCATGATTCTCCACAGGTCGCCTTATTTGTCTCCATAAGAACGTTTCTCTTGTTGTAGCATGATAGAAAAGTAGAGTAGAAAGGGACGAATCCATGCTTGAGCTGCTTTTATACCAAGAACCACACAAACTGAGCACTAGTTCCCAACCTCAGATTTTCCCAGCAGCTCTAGCAGACTCAATATCCCAAACCAAATACACAAAGTACTGAGCCAGGTTCCAGTGTTGCCTGAGGCCTTATAGCATGAAAGAGAGACTTAGCTTCAAAACAAAAAGTAAACAAAGATGGCAACACTGGCTGCAAAAGTTAAGCTAGGTAAATATTAAATATTATCAGTACAATTCTGGATCAGTTGTATATCCAACATATGTCAGACCATCTTCAAAATGTCTATGAACTGCTTCGTGTATATCCGGCATCTTAACATTGCAGCATGGCAAAATGACATAAAAATACCATTTCTTCCACAAGATGCAAACGTTGTTACATTATATTGATAAGTTATGTTGTATTTTTATAACAAAAATGTTTTTACGTGATAAAAAAACTGCATAGCAAAAAATATACATAAAGAATATATAAAAAAATGCCCATAGCAAAAAATAATATGTGTTGCAAAAATTAAATGCGCGCAGTAAAAAATAATGTGTTGCAAAAATTAAATGCGCGTTGCATAAAATAAATGCGTGTAGCAGCTGATCCTTCAGGGCCATCATAGCCGTGAAACATTTAAAAAAAAAACTCGTAACATGTTTAGCAAAGCACGTAACAGATAAATAAACGCAATATAGTGACCTGTGGGGTCCATCACAACGAGCAGATAAAAATTTCTCTTCATCATTGCCATGGAATGTAATGTAAATCTTTCGTGAATCTTTTGTAATTGTTACGTTGAAGATTTTTTTTTCAGAGTGCTCCAGATTTGAACAGTCTTTTCGCACCATGTTTTACTTAGTTTGTCTGCGATCATGGAAATGTTTGGGGAAGTACGCAATATTTTAGAGATTGTATTTTACTACAAACCGAAAACACGAAGTTTTAATTCATTTACTCACAATTAAATTTTTTTTATAAGCAACCAGTTCTACTGGAAAAAGCATGATTTTAAATAAAGTATAGCAGAAGATACATGTTATGATTTTATTATGTATTTTTTTTAAATATAAAACTTTATATACAACTAGTTTTTTCCACGAGAAATAAGCACAGGTGTAAAGCCTCCCACGCATTGCTTGCTGTATTCCTGTTGCTATCTCTTGCCAGTGTCTCGGCGAACTGCGAAAATTCAACTGAGTAATCAGGGGGTATGTCACCAACAATAGATTTGAACTAGTCAATTTCGACCTTTTCCACATGATGGATGTAATCTTGACATTGATACTTCGAGATATTAAGAACGTTTCTCTTGTTGCAGCATAATAGATAAGTAGAGTAGAAAGGGACTGGCAATTCCATTATTCCAACTTTGACCATGATTCTCCACAGGTCGCCTTATTTGTCTCCATAAGAACGTTTCTCTTGTTGTAGCATGATAGAAAAGTAGAGTAGAAAGGGACGAATCCATGCTTGAGCTGCTTTTATACCAAGAACCACACAAACTGAGCACTAGTTCCCAACCTCAGATTTTCCCAGCAGCTCTAGCAGACTCAATATCCCAAACCAAATACACAAAGTACTGAGCCAGGTTCCAGTGTTGCCTGAGGCCTTATAGCATGAAAGAGAGACTTAGCTTCAAAACAAAAAGTAAACAAAGATGGCAACACTGGCTGCAAAAGTTAAGCTAGGTAAATATTAAATATTATCAGTACAATTCTGGATCAGTTGTATATCCAACATATGTCAGACCATCTTCAAAATGTCTATGAACTGCTTCGTGTATATCCGGCATCTTAACATTGCAGCATGGCAAAATGACATAAAAATACCATTTCTTCCACAAGATGCAAACGTTGTTACATTATATTGATAAGTTATGTTGTATTTTTATAACAAAAATGTTTTTACGTGATAAAAAAACTGCATAGCAAAAAATATACATAAAGAATATATAAAAAAATGCCCATAGCAAAAAATAATATGTGTTGCAAAAATTAAATGCGCGCAGTAAAAAATAATGTGTTGCAAAAATTAAATGCGCGTTGCATAAAATAAATGCGTGTAGCAGCTGATCCTTCAGGGCCATCATAGCCGTGAAACATTTAAAAAAAAAACTCGTAACATGTTTAGCAAAGCACGTAACAGATAAATAAACGCAATATAGTGACCTGTGGGGTCCATCACAACGAGCAGATAAAAATTTCTCTTCATCATTGCCATGGAATGTAATGTAAATCTTTCGTGAATCTGGGTAAACCAAGGAGAAGAATGAAAGTTACACAGTGCACGCACAATGATAAACTCGACCAGTTAAGTCTTAAAATTCCGGATTCCGCCCCCCCCCCCTGACGGTTTTTTTTAATAACTCCTTAATGCTATGTTATATGGTTATGAAACTTACTGAGTTTTAATATTTATCTATTAGACACCTGCATGCTAAATATTTAGGTCCCATACCTTTCAGAGGCTTTGATATTGCCCATTACTCGAAACTACCCCTAAAAATCTCTATGAAATCCTTATAATGGGGAAAATTTAATAACTCCTGTTAGAATTATCCTTAGAACTTGAAACTTGCAACACAACTTTGTTTTATTAAGAAGAATAATTTTGCATAATTTGGACACGTGATTAATCCGATTTCCCGATTTTGTCGGATTTTACCCGAAAATCGAAAAAAAACGGATTTTCGGGCAATTTTTTATGCGATCCACGTAAAAACCGGAAAATATGTTAAATAACTTTTATTTAGCTTTCAGAAACTTCAAACAGAATGCAAAAATTCGCTCTGGAACAAAACTAATCAAATTTTAAGCAGATAGTGGCATTTTTAACAAATTTCAAGCTTCTGGTGACGTCACAGAAAATGTGCTGACGCAAGCAAAGATTTATTGCTGCCATTTTGTTCCTTTTGTGACGTACTATAAGTGTGCCAAGTTTGATTCAATTTGAACAACCCTATGAAAAGTTATTGAGGGGGGGGGGGGGGGGCGGAACAAAAACAAAGAAATATGATCTGTATAACTCCACTTGATCTGGCAGCTATTATAACAGATAGTATCACCAGATCAAAAACTGTACATACTGGCTTGGAAGTCCTTGAGACCGTGACTAAAGTAATAAACCGCTACTATAAGCTTGACCTCCCTCCTACCGACATATCGAAAAAACTTTCGCGTACACCCACCTAAACACAACAACCCACCAAACAGACTCTCCACTATCCAAATGAATGAACACCTAAAAATTTCCCACGTAAATATGACAGGACTGTCATCAAAACAGGAAGAAATCGATAATGATATAGACATTCTCGCCATCAATGAAACTCTACTCCAACCACATAAAAATATTAACATCAAGAACTATGATATAGTGCGTAAAGACAAGGGAAAAGCAGGTGATGGTGTCGCAATCTTAGTAAGAAACGTCATAGTTTACGAAATAGTTACTCTGAAACAAACCCAAACCTCAGACAACGAGTCAACGTCAATTAAAATAACTTTCCAAAATAAACATAAGTGTCGTCTTTTTATGCACCTACCGGAAACGTAAATACTGATAATTTGACAACATATGCAAAGAAAAACTCTCCCATATAACCAAAGGAAAACGTCTGTTCCAACTGATCGAAAAAATGATTTATTCGTCCGTAACTCCAAAAAGTCCCGACACATACGCATGACAAAACCCTTGCTAGTGATGTAATTGTCCCAGTACTCATCTCAAACGATTTACTGTGTTATCTAAACTCTTTTAGCATCAACGAGGACGTCGGTTCAGATCATTTACCAATCAGTATTGAACTAGTTTCAAAAGGAAAAGAGCCACAGGAATACAAACAAAGTTATTTCACAAAGTTGACTGGGGAAAAATAAATCAATCTCTAAATAAGAGATATGAACAGGTACAAAAAAATATTAATTGTAAAAAAAATATTGATGACAATATCAAGAACGTGAACTCTATATTATTGGACATATACGAGAGTATTCCAACAAAAAATGTAAACGTTTCCTCGATCACCCTACCCCAAGAAATAAGACAAAAAATAAAGGGAAAAAAATACGAAGAAAATATATGAAAACTCGTAACAGAGACGATAAAAACGCACACAACCGTCTGCAAAAGGAAATAAAAAACAGCATATCAAATATAAAAGTTAAAAATTGGAAAAACCTATGCTGCTCAATAAACCCTTTTGCAGACAAAAATGCCTTCCAAAAATTGCAAAAATTTTCAATTCAAATAAAAATAAATTAACACCTACTTTAAAACATGATAACAAAAAGTTCCAAACAAACGACGAAAACTATGAAATATTTACTTCTCTTCTAAAAGACACCATCTGCAATGAAAAGCTCGATTACCAACATACAGATCGGACGTAAAAAAATCTAACGAAGATGACCTGAAAAACGACAAAGATGACCACTCTGACTACCCTAATAGTGAAGAAAACATTTCCCGTGGGGAAATAGTAAACATAATTAATGACATTGACCCTAAAAAGGCAAGTGGCCTCGATAAAATCCGAAATAAACTTATAAAAGCCCTCAAATGCAGTCTCCCAGACATCCTCCTTCCTATTTTTAACGGCTGCCTTAGCCAAGGTTACCATCCTAAAATATGGAAATCTGCATTAAAGGTAGGGAAAGATTATAGGCTAGCAAACTACTATAGACCCATCAGGCTCCTAAGCAACTTAGGTAAACTATTAGAAAAAATTATGGCGAAAAAAAATTCAAAAATGGGCAGAAACCAACAATTTACTTAATAAAAATCAGAGTGGGTTCCGGAAACACCACTCCACGCAAGACCACATATTTAAACTTAGTCAATATGTGACACAAAGTTTTAACAGAAACAGAACCACCACGGGCATCATCTTGGATGTGGTGAAAACATTTGACAGAGTGTGGCACAGCGGACTCATCTGGAAATTTAAAAAAATGAACATCAACAAAAAAACCCTGTTTTGGATAAAACGTTTTCTAACAAATAGAGAAATCGAGGTAGTGGTTGATGGGGAAGAAGGAACGGCATTCGATCCCAAACACAGAGTTCCCCAAGGGAGCCCTTTGAGCCCTATTTTATATATCTTATTTGTAAAGGACTTCCCTGTGCCAACAAGCCAAGTGATCCAGACACAATTTGCTGATAAAAATACATCCCAGATGAAAAAAATGCTCCAGATTCAACTGAATAAAGTGGACGAATGGTGCAATGTATGGAGAGTGGGTTTAAGCACCAACAATTCGACCCAAATAAACTTTAGAAAGAAAAGAAAAAACGCATGTGTAAGCTTGAAAATCAAAAAATATAGAAAAAAATATAGAAAAAAGGTCGGAAGCCAAATTTCTTGGCGTCATCTTCGACGAATATCTCAACTTCAACTCACACATTACCAATATAATAAAAGCCACAAAACACAGAGCGAGTACACTATATACCCTAAAAAACAACACCTTCGGTCCAAATGTCCTCGTAATGAAATACCTTTTCAACACCTTCGTCAGGAGCAAAATGGAATATGGTTCACTGCCAAGATAACTCTAAACGAAACAAATTTGAAAAAACTGGAAGTAACACAAACAAAATACCTCCGATACATCTACTGCCTCAGCAGAAGTAGACCAAATAGCCCGCTGCTTCAAATTGCCAATGTTCCTACAATAAAAAATCGGATTATTACACTTGCAAAAAAATGGTTCCAGAACGTAGAAGAGAATAACAAAGGCATAAAAAATTACATAACAAACAAAGTCCAACCAACCCCCTTTCAAATAATTAACGATAATACGTAGGTTAAATTTTACGAAGAAAGAGGAAAAACAAAACAAACAAAAAACTGACAATAGAAATAAAGAAAATCTAAGTAGAATGGCAAAGAACGATAAAAGAAGTACCTGAACAAAGAAGGCAAAAATACAAATTATCTAAAAAAGAAATGAGAGAAAAATCTACCGCCTCCATCCCTGCATTTCTTCTTCTTCTCCGTCTTCTCCCCTTCTATCCCTCTTCTTTTCCCTCCACTCTTTACCAACAAAGTATAACATAGCACAACTCATCCTGCAATCTCCACCAAACCGAGCCATCAATACATCAAAATATGAACATAATGAAATATTATTAAAAAAAATATAAAACAAATGATAAAAAAACAAAAAAATTGAGTAACTACGTAAAACAAATGGATGAAAAGGACTAAAATGTCCTGATCATCCCGTGCCCAGCGCACAAATTACTACACATAAGCGCCCAACAGTGTTGCCGCTTAAGATGATAAGTCCTGGTAAATTCAGCACAAGAGTTGTTTAGTCCATGATGACTTGCGTTCAAAACTGGTCGTCGACGTAAAAATATAAAATAAATATAAGGAAATTTGAGAAGCTGGCTGAAGATTTAGCCTACTTATTAACAGAAAGAGACCTTCATGAGGATGATCATTCTGGGTTAGAGACGAATGAAGAGATAACCTGAAACGGTTTATAATAACCTCAAAATCGCCAAATGTAAAGTCGAGATTACATTATCTCATCAGTTATTCTGTGTAACGCAAGTCGTCCGGGAGCATTCAAAGACCATGAAACCGCCTAACTGCTGGCAATCGGATCCTGGTTTTCATCCAAGCCTTGTACGAAGAATGCCAGACATACGTTGCTATTCACAATATGGTCCAGGGTATTGGCATTTCTTCATCAGATTCTGTGTTTGTGAGCTGGGCGGGGCGAGGCGACCTATGTCTTCATATTTCCTTGGTGACCAATTGCAATTTAGCAGAAAAACAAAGCCGGAGACTCAATGCAACTTTTGTCAGAAAGTCGTTTGTTTCAAAAGTTCATGGGGACAAAAGAGAATTAAAAAGAGACCTAGCTAATATTATGTGTCACAGTGAGGCTACAGCTAGCAGGTCTTAATTTCTCCACGAAAAAAGCAAAAACGTTTCGGAAACCTTTACTAAAATCAACGAAACAATGCAGTGTGGTGGAGATGAGAAATTAAAGGAGAGGTTTTGTAACGCGATCAAGTCAGGAGATACAATTACTCCTGATACTGTCCGAGAAAAGATATATCCTGGCGAGTTCCATCAATGACGGAATCACAGATACGAGACAAAGTCAGATATCTTCAATGCGATTCTGTCAGTCAATCCTATACTCTACGGAGGAATGCAGTTAAAATTTTAAAGACTTTTAAACCATTCTTCATTCTCGCTTAACGCATCTTCACCCAGATTGAACCAAATTCCTTACACTGTTTACAAGAAATGTCCTCACATTGCGTCCTTCCTCTTTTACCTTTTTGAGTCTTGTTTAAAGAATCCCTTTGTTTCTGTATAGTGGAGGGTCTCTTCAAAAGTTTATATACCTAAAAACAAGCCTCCATCTCCATCAACCATTAAGGACTTTCGGCTAATAGCTCTTCTGAATGTGGAAGGAAAACTTTTTTTCAGTCTTGTGTCAAAGCGCTTAAAAAATCACATCATTAAGAAAAACAACTTCATCAACAAATCTATTCAAAAAGGATGTATGGAAAAAGTTCTTGATTGTTGGGAGCACTCTGAGCGTTTATGCTTCCCTAGTTTTTCTTGTTTTTTATAATTCTTTCTCCACTGTTTTATTTTCCCAATAAATGTATGAATTTGTTTCTGGGTAACATTATCAACAGACACATTTTCAGCAATTAAAAACTCACAAAAATCCATTAAGGAGTACAAGTACTTCTTAATGCTTGCCGCTTGTGTGCCTTTTGACCCACAATATTGAACAATGTATAAATCTCGAAAATCACTGCCTGCGTTCCTAAATACCATATCTAAGTCGTTCACAGCGTCAACAGCGGTGAAGATTCGACACCAGTCGCCAACAAGTACTGATATTCTACGTGCTTTTCTGTTTCTGTCTGGACCAACCATGTAATTAAAGAACATACCTAACAACCGTTCCACATCTGGTCCTACGACACTTTCATCCACTTGATTTTTTACAAAAATTTCATCTTCGTCAGATTCTTTAGAATCCTCGTAATCCTCGTAATCTGAGCTTTCGTCGGTAAAGTCTTCTTCAGTGGTATTTTTGGGTTTATTGTATGAACATGCATTTGATAAGCTCAGTGATCGTCCTCCTTGTGTTCAGGATCCCTTTCTTTAGTGTCATCAGGGTCAATTTCTATTAACTCTTTTTCTGGAGCAGTGAAAATATTCTCTTTCGGAAACTTATTTTTGGGGCGCAGACGCAATTGTGAAAAAGCATCTCTATTGTTATCACTGCCACATGTCTCATCATTTGGCTATTCAGGATTTTCTGTGGCTTTAAGAGTGATGGAATGATCAAATGAAACCGACGTTTCATTCGTTACGATAGCATGTGTTGTTTTATGACCACGAGAGTTTTGGTCAAGTATAAGATTCCGCAGTGAACTTAAGACTTGTTTTGGCATTATATCCAAAGTATACTTTACAGTATTTTTTTAACAAATCGTAGTACAATGGCCCTTTTGAATATTTGTGCTTTTTTCTTAGTGCTCTGATATGTTTGTTAGAACTCGAAGGTAGTTATCAACCGGACATATTTTTTTAACGTGATATTCTTTAGTCTTTCTGTGCAAGTTTTCTGGCGTACTTTTAGTTCGAAATGGCTGGAGGCAGCAGACGCACTTGCTTGCGACTAACCATGTTTCGCTTTTAGATGCCGACTAATGTATGTCCGTTCCAGACTACAAACAGGACATTTCACTGGTTGTCGCGGTTTAACTGTCTTTTTAACAGGAGCGACGACTTCTTCGACTCTTTGCGTAATTGAAAAATCTACCTGATTTGCAATCCCTTGACACTCTGTTCTAGATACTTCTTATGTACTATCTCTGTTACATTGTTGGTAACGGTACTTAGGTCGACATTTTTATCATCCGCATTTGTAGGAATATCTGCTGATATTTATTTATTTATTTTATTTAAAATAATGTTTTTACAGGATGACCTATTCAGTATAACATATAAAAATACATTCTGTACTGCTATCAATTAGGGTCCTGTTTGGGAAAAATAAAAAATAAAAATATATAAGATTATATATAAATATCAACACTTTAAAAAATGTCACGCTAAAAACTAACTAAAATTGACATAACATTGGTATATTGTGACCTTTTGTCATCAATTTCCTGCAGTATCCTATCAACTTGCCTTTGCCACTCCCGCATTTCACTTTGGACCATGCGCATTGGGTGGACATATCTTCCATTGTCCTAAGTAAAGATGACATCCGCCCAAATATCTTTTCAGTTCTCATTTTGTCTGTCGTTTGTCAACAAAAACCATTGCAATAATTTCTGCAGTGTCGTGGTCCATAATAGTGTAAGTGCAATATTTTGCTGAATGACCTGGACTATCCATGCGATCATCACCTGATAAACAAACAGCGGTAATGTAAAATAGGGTGAAAGTTACAAAAAGTAAAAACCTGTTAGAACTAAAACTTCACTTCCTTTTGCTTTCTCAATGTTGTGTGATTGTATGTCATTCCAAGTCTTTTTTATTACTGGTATGATAACATTGACAAATTCATAAAATCTGCCAATAATGAAACTTTTTGATAATAATTTCCTGACATTATAATGGATATGCCATCAACAAATCACCAAGGTTCATTCCACCTATCCTTGGCTGGTGAAGACCAGGCATTGATGAAATGATTGTCGACACACAGTGATTATGAGATAACAAGACAGCAAGCTGTGATGATGGAACTGGTCTAACGACCCCTGAAGTTAAATTTGTAGAGGTTACACCCTCTAAAGATTAAAACGCAGTGCAAGATCTCCCTTTATTCAAGGATAGTCTGTAGATTAAAGGCAATTGAACCAAACAATCCTCTCTACACAATACAATACGTACAACTAACGGTCGTTACATAAAAACAGACAACATGAAAACAGAAGACAGACATTACGACAAGAATACAACAAAGAATTTACTATAAAAATAAATAAATATAAAACTATAAATATGAGCAGACAACCACCCGAGCGCCAGGACTTGTGAATCTGGCAGTAGCTTCGTGAATGTAAAGTCACGGAAACAAGAAAGATAGAAATGAAAACCCATTATATAGCTTCTTCCTAACATCAGGTATAGCAGGATCGTTAACCCTGTAAGTGAGCCAACTCCCTACAGAACTGGGGTTATAAGTGGGGTTGTTACACCCAAAGACAAGGCAATTGCCAAGCCCCCTTGCTAAGCTTCTTATAATTGCTTTCTAGGAAAGCGGCGAGTGAGCGAACTCGTGAATAACGGTAAACTGTATCTAAAACACACAGCAGGGGTAATTTCAAACCGCTAGGAAAAAGAGATCCCTCCCCCTTTTGATATAATGTACTCCCGTTTTAGTGCGAATTCACACATTTTTTAAAATTTGACAAAAAATAACACATACACTGTGGAGTTATTTAGATCAGATGGCTTGACACTAATCACTGCTATATCATCACATTTTAACCATTGACACATACACTGTGGAGTTATTTAGATCAGATGGCTTGACACTAATCACTGCTCTATCATCACATTTTAACCATGTATTAACACCCTGATCTCTTGTGTAATCCCAATAGTGACCAGCTGCCAGTGTGCCTGAATGATTAATAGTGGCGGTTAATTTATATTGGTTTGGGGATGATATATCCTCCGCAGTATGGGAATAAACTTTTACGGTGTCTTCACCTTGGGCGAGGCAAGAAACAAATTTATTATTTTTCACAGATCTTCCTTGGAGACAGTTAAACCTTTCAGTTGGATGATCAGTATATCTCCACACTGGGTGAAGACAGTTTCCCGGGTACTGTATTGAAGGGAAGAGCACTGTGGGCACATCCATCTGTCATTTCCAGACATATATTCTGGTTGCAAAAAAGCTTTAATGGAGCCTGTTATGTTGTTTGAGATAGGGAGTGGCAGAATGGACATACTTTCCTCCCTACTGGAAGACAAGAGGCATGAATTACAAGATATTGTTGTAGTTACTTTGTTGGTAATAATATTGTTAGCGATAACTGATGGCCCTGTCAACTCGTTCAATACATGAGGTAGAATCTCAGGAACATCCTGATGTGTGTTAATATTGTATGGGTTGTTCCTAGCGTTGCAAATCTTACGTTGTAATGCTCGGAGAAAGGCGGAAGGGTCTACAACTGAGGTGGATTTAGACAATTTCTTCAAAATTTCAAAAAAATTCTCTTCAAACTACAATAAAAATATGAAAAATGATATACCCATTTTACTGTCAAGGCAATACCAATATAGTTCAGAGAACTCATTACGTCTTTTCCACATGTTGGACAACATGGTGGAACTTTCATTGTAGCTAATATGTTCATACGCGAAGGGTAGCTTATCAAAGGTTTATCAACACTAAGACATTCAATGTTAATTATATCATCATCAAAATCACTTGTAGCATATGGAATCTCATCATCCACAACTCCTCCAATTTCAGTATCAATTTGTTTCATAACACTTTTGCTATAAATAAGAAGGTGTTATACATCACTGGTGCGACCGCCCAACGCCAGAGAGACTTTAATTCGCATTTTTGAGAACTCAAACAATTACCTTATAGTGTCGGAAGATGACGAACATGAAGTTATTGATTTTATGATGACGCCAAATTCTATTTACAGCCTTATGGGACAATTTAAGCATTGGCTAATGAGTGTTGATGGTCGTTTTAAGAACGAGAGAAGCGCTCAACAATGTTGCCGACAAGTGTTAAGTACACTTAAGATGATAAGTCCTGGTGAGTTCAACACGACAGAGTTGTTTAGTCGAGAATCATTAAGGAGATCATTGGCTAACATTACAGTCGGTAGAGCAATCGCCCGGCAAGCGATTCAAGTCCCACTCGATCCATCATCTTTGCAGCACTTGGGAAAATAATGTGCAGGATTACTTATACAAATATAGCTCATATATGCACCGTTGTTCCTATAATATATTTAAATTCATTAAAGCGTTTTTATGAATTTGTGCTTTGCGACAACCCTAAAACTGTTTATGCATCATCTCAAGATTGTCACCGAATGATGACTTGCGTCCAAAACTGTTCGTCGACGTACAAGAAAAAAATTAATATACGGAAATTAACAGAAAAAGAGCTGTATGAGTATGATCATTCTGAGTTGGTAGAAATCTCCCAAAATAATGTACACTTGGTCAGTGTCAAAGACCATAAAACCGCTTCAACTGTTGGCCATCGAATCGTGGTTTTCACGCAAGCCTTGTACGAAGAATGTCAGGCATACGTTGCTATTCGCAATATGCTCCCGTGTTTGTGAGCTGGGCGGGGCGATAGGTGTCATCATCTTTGGTTGGTGACCAATTTTCAGCATTTTTCCAGCGCGCCACCAATTGCAATTTGGCAGAAAAACAAAGTCGGAGGCTCACTGCAACCCTTGTCAGAAAGTCGTTTGTATCAAAAGTTCATGGGGAAAAGCAAAAAACGTTTCGGAAACGTTTGCTAAAATTAATGAAACAATGCGGTGTGGTGAGAAGTTAAATGAGAGGTTTTGCAACGAGATAAGGTCAGGAGATACGATTACTCTTGATGCAGTCCAAGAAAAGATATCTCCTGGCGAGTTTCCATCAATGACAGAATCACAGATACGAGACAAAGTCAGATATCTTCAACGCAATTCTGTCAGTCAGACATATTCTCTACGGAGGAATGCAGTTAAAAGTCTGAAAACAGACAGAATTGAAAACGTGGATGAAAATGAAGTCGAATAGCACTGTAATGTTTTACCGCCAAGCGAAAGCGAATCAGTTATCGAGAATGAAGGTAGCTCGTTATTTCTTCGACGCGTAAGATTTCTTCCTAGCGAAGGTGGTTTAAGAAATTTATAGAAAATCAAAATCCCAACTCGCTGTGCGTAGAATCCTAGTAAAAATAAGAACTGAACGATCTAAAAAGAATAGTCGGGATTTAAGAACGTGTCGGCTATTCATCGGCAAATATAAATGTTTATTTTTAACTTTCCTTTTGCTTATCGGGTTCTTCGAAAATTTCAGTGCATTCAATTTTCCATTTAATAACAAAACTGAATAATATCATTGTTCTCGTCTGTAAGATAAATTATAGTGGCTGATCAGGCTGGTCATTATTCTTTTTTCTCTATTATTTTATAGACCTGTTGTATTTAATCCCACCCTGATGTTCTTATAAAAGAAGAGAAAAACAGTGTGTAAAAAGGTTCTACGGAGGGAATTTTTTAACAACGAATGTTAAAGGAAACATTTTGTATGTTTAAAGGTTTGGTTTAGTTCAATATGCCTGAAGGTTTAAGCTCCTAAACTGTAGTTTGTTTTTCCCTTGAAAAGATAACGGCGCTGCAACTTTTTATGCGAATAACAAATAAAAAGAGTTCGCCTTCTTGCCAACAAGACTAAAATGCAACATTATGACAGCAAATGTAGAAATATAACATCCAGTTCCAAATTGATAACAAATATAGCAGCAATTCTAAAGTGGCGTGTTTTAATTTAGGAACTCCTTCGTCAACACTGTGTTAAATGTTAAATAACACCACATTAACCCAAAACATTGCGATAAGGCATGACAGGCATGATTTACAATATTTAGTATTTTCACGCTGCCACAAAATGGTTGCATTCTAATTTTTATAATAAAACAATAAATCATGGAAACCGATAAACTATTTAATTATTGATTTTTCAATCACTTAGGTGCGTAGCGACATAAATAAATTCACTGGTGAAATCGGAAAATAGATCGGAAAATCAAAAAACTTTATTGGCAGTTTAATAATTAAAACACAAAGAACATATCAAAAATCAGCTATGGGTTAATTCTAATACACTATACTTTAAAGGATACTATATCCTTGCAATATACCACGTCTTCTTTGCGACATACCTTTTAACTAACACATAACAACGACATCACCGATTATACGCCCAACGGAGCCCCGTTTCGGAACTAAGTTCATCATCGAGTCTCACCCGATCCATCAGCTTTGCAGCACTTGGAAAGCGAATGTGCTAGTTTAGTCATATTCATGTCATTTTTTTCTTCTTTTAATCAAATTTAACCGCATCAGTAACTCTCTCAACCTGCCAAATTAACTATCAACGGACATACCAATCACTGTTTTTTCCACTGTCTTTACGATACTTTACATGTATTTAACAAAATGCAATCCAAACACGTCATTTCCGCGGCTCTTAACATAACATTCTATGCAAAAAAATACTAGATTAAATTAAGGCACGAGTAGCTACAAGATGGACTAGACGGTGTGCCTTGAAAAGTGAACTCGTAAGAGTTTACTCGCCAGCTTTACGTGCTTGAGATCTTAGAAGTCTAGCCGCTGAGGTGCTAGGGAGTCGTCTCACAACTTGGAGAGTCCAAAATAAGAATACTTTTAATGCATTTTCACATTATAAGTGTTTTTTGCACTTCCAAAAAGATACCTCAGGATATAATCATTGAAAATGTTTGTTTTTGTAATGGCAATGATTCAAGTGATTTAGATTTTCTGAATTTGGTTTACTTTTAAAGGTACTCACTCAAGAAGTAGGAGTTAAAATTGTAAAAGTCAAATTCCCAAAAGTAACACGTCAGCAAAATCATAATTTTAAAAAGAAGAAATCACTTAAATCTTAGATCCATATTTGATCACATAATTACCGACTTTCGACTAGTTTCAATGATTTAACGCTTTGTATTCTTTTTCCCATGATGTACATTTTTACATGGTTATGGTAACCATGTAAAAATGTACATCATGATGGGCAACGAAAAGTCATTATTGTAGTCGTAATTTATCCAATGGTACCGTAGAATTCAGTTAGAAATTTAATAAATCTTATTTCAAATTTTGCGAAAGGGCTGTTTCCACCGTGTTAAAAAAAAGCCAATACAATTTTAGCATTTTAATCTTGGCGGAAAAATAATATCTGCGTTTCTTCATTTAATTGTATTTGATCGTCTCCTTATTTTGTCCCCGATTTTATTTAGTTTTCTTCAGTTTTTATCATTAAAGATTGGACTTTTGGACCAGAATTTATTAGAGTATATGGAAAAATTTAAAAAACGGTTAAATAAAATAATTTTAAAGAATCAATTTTTCAATCAATCGGTGAAATCGGGGTAACATTTTGGAAAAAGTGCTCCATTTTTTGGTATTGGCTACGTAAGTTAGGTGGCAAAATGCGTTTTTTATTGCCACGGAATGTTTTGAAACAGTTCAAAATAAAATAAAACGATATTCCATTCAATTTTCTTCAATTATACCACAAATTTGTTGGTGTAGGTAATCGCCTTTCTGTTTTTATTTTAAAAATGCCCAAAATGACTCAATTTAAAAAAAAAAATCCTTACCTGAAATGCACTTCCTACAACATAATTTTACCAAAAAAATGCCTGTCTGCAAATGTTTTCCTCAATAACTCGTTGAATCGAAAAAAACGCAGCAAAGATACAAACACCCGATTTGGGAATTTACTATTCTTACTTTGGGAGAACGTTTCCAAAATCCAAATTTTACTTTGTAAATTAGGAGGATGTTCCCCCGATATGAGAACTGCGTATCCTCTAATTTGCAAATTGTCCGTTCCCAGAATGCAATTATAGTCTCGAGGTTTAATCCGGGTAAACTAAAATGTTAAAATCACAGAAAGATGGTAGCAATAGATAGAAACAGCAAAACGGTCAACATGCAAATTTTGGACTTCCGCCCAACCAATCTTTCTTTTCTTATATTTTTGTTGTTTGATGTTTTATGTATTTTTTATACATAGCTTTTGTCTTTAATGACAACTTTTGAGTATTCATGCTAGCTAAACTGTTTAGGTGAACGGAATAAACACTAGGTAGCTATAGCTAGCTTGCATGTTTTATATGAATATGTTGATGAATCTAGCTAAGCCTGCTGATGCATTGAATGAAGAAGAGTCAGAAGATGCACTGTCAAGTGACTGTGAAAATGAACTCACTGATTTCAGAGAGCTATTAAACAGCCATGGAATGAAGGAGATGCAAAAAAAGAAGATAACAGATGCCACAGAAAGTGAAGCTGATGATCCTGACTGGTTATTGAAGTTCATAAGATGTTGGAAAAAAAAGAGAGACTAAAAGAAAGGAAAATTAGACAGGGTTCGACTGATATTTGTTAAACTTGTTTGTTTTAGTTTCACAGAATACCCTTTGTCAAAGCAGGCACTCGTACCTCAGGCAAAATACCCAAACCAACAGGTCTTTTACACCTTGCTGACGACTGGGTAATCTTGTCTAATTTGAGTGACGGGTTTGTTTTCCCAGGGCATATAGCTATTACAGCTCTAAGACCAGATATGGTAATATATTCCAACTGCTCCAAGATCGTCATTCTTATTGAACTGACCTGTCCATGCGAGGAGAATATGGTGTCATGGCACTCCACAAAACTGTCGAAGTACTCCCCCTTGGTTGAAATAATCTGCAGCAATGGGTGGTCCCCTCATCTTTTTGCCATTGAGGTTGGTGCGAGAGGTTACTCTTCCAGATCTGTTACGTGTTGCCTAAAAAACCTTGGTTTTGCCACTAAATCTGCATTCTTGACTGCACGCAAGCAGGGTGACTTAAGCATGAAAGCCTCCTTCTGCATTTGGATTGCCAGAGAATCACCGCATTGGTCCCAGGATCTCTTGCGCAGCAGTCCATCACCATTTTCAACGCAGAAGAGTTGCCCACCACATGCATTACATTCGCCAGTGAAGCCACCAAACAGTAACCCATCTCCGACCACCATTTCTAAGCCTAAACCATCAGTAAATGAAGGAAAAGTAAGTAAGGTTCAGGTCAGCATAATATATAAAGGTAATACTTGTTATGCAAACTCTATCCTGCAAGTATTAACAGTCTTTGTCGCTCATTAAGCGTTCCAACTCACCAATCGACCCTTTAAATTTCCTACGGGCTTTGCAAAACAAAATGCAGGCACTTCATAAAAAAGATTTCTATTTTAATTCTCAGCAGGATGTTCGAGAAATTCTACAGGTATTTATTGACGAGCTGATTGGCTCGTCCTCTGTGGTTGACAATCTTCTCTCTATAACTCTGACAACAACAACGTCGTGTAACTCCTGCTTTTTACATCTTCAAGGGAACAAAAGGAAACCATACTAACTTTACCTATGTGCAAGTCAATACCAGACGGTTTCAACACACTTTTACAACCACAACAGCTTCTAGGTGTTGACAAATGGTTTTGTCCCCAGTGTTTGTTACATCAGGGGAGCACTATTGAGACTGAGATTTCTAACTGTGGTAATATTCTTATTGTACAGTTAATAAGATACTCATCGATAAATAGGTCAACATTCAAAGACAACAGGGCAGTTAACTGCCTTGCCATGAAACATCATGTTTTAAAAGTTCCATCCCAACCAACCAACCGACGACGTATCGTTCAATAACAACTACCAATTAGTTGCAACCATCAACCATTCTGGTACATTGCACTTGGGCGAGTTAAGGCCAGTCCTAAAGTTGGTAATTTTCTACGCGCAGCCGATGGGCGAAAAACTAGAAAAATGGAGCTTTCCATACTTTTCTATGTTTTATTGGAGTCTTAGGAAAAGATAAGGCACAAGGTTTGTTCCACGTATCTGGTGTTTAGAGCCTGAAGAAAAAAATTGACATTTGCTTCGAGCCGCTCGTACTCGGATACTACAATCGAAATCAACGCGACTTAGCTGTTTTTGACAGCCCCGCGTCACCGGGAAGCTTGTCGAGCTTTTAAACCAATCATATACTTCGCCGTTAGGCGCGCGTCAAGCAAAGTCGTTAATAATCAGCTTTTTCCGATTGTTCATTCATTCTGAGCGGCATTTTTCCGTCATGGGGCAATATTTCCCGACATGGCGCAATGATCTCAATGTCGCAGCTAAAAAAATTACGGTACCGATTTTAGAAAACAAATACGCGGGAACACTTTCTACAACGCTGTCAGATTTTTAAAAGAATGAATATGTAAACAAGCAACTCTATAGCGTCAAATAAGCTCAACAATGGCCTTATATTTTTCATGTAATTTCATGAGAGCTGCAGTATTAAATAGTTTTAAAATTGAAGAAAAGGCAACACGATATTCCAAGTTTATGGAACAATTTCCTCATCTGGAAAAAATTGAAGAAAAGTACTTTTTCAGTCAAATTTCTAACTTGCTTCTTTTCCTGCGTAAAAAAAAGTGGCCCTATCGAGAGAAACTGGGATATATTAAGAATTACGGGAGTGATAAATGGGATAAAGTGGAAGAAAACAACAAAACTAAACACAGTCTTCGGAAATGTAACGAATGTCTTGTGAAAAACAATGAAAATAATACATTTCCAACAGCTGCAGGACATAGAAAGGTGAAAAAAATTGCAAAAAAACAAACTCTGATATCACTACTACACCTAAACCGACCATAACTATAAACCCTAATATCACACCACAACAAAATACTACACAAATCAGAACACCATTACAAAATATTACAAACTTAACTCCCAAAAATAAACACTCTATCCATGAAATAAAAGAAGCTGCTGGATCTATTTTGCAAAACATCAACAATCAATGGGATGAAATTTTTGACACACCATTCACCAAAATATTAACGAAACTTCCAGACACCAATTTAAAAGAGAAAGAAAGTGCCACAGAGAAAAAACAAAAATTGAGAAAAATGCATCAAAATATGAAAAATGCAATTGAAACATCATGGCAAAAAGAAAGTCTTGATGTTGAAACTGTATTTGGTACACGGCAGTCAAAAGCTTGTTATATGAAAAGCAGAGCAAGCATGCACTTCGAAAAAAAGTCATCTGCTGTGGCCAGAACTTTGAAAGGTATAAAAACCTGTTTTGGCTAATTTATTAGGAGAAATTTTTTTGATCATTTTTGACAACGGCCACATGCAGTAAAAACTTCTCCTGATAAAATATCCAGTAATTCAATTGTGTCATGTTCTTTTCACTTTGTTTCACAAAATCAATTTCTCAATTTTTTAAAAAAAATAAACAATTAACTTTTAGAAAAATTCTCTTCACCTGATGATGAAAACGTATCTCACGGAAAACGAAAACGACATTCACCTGACCCTTCAAAGGTTGAATTGGACAAAAAAGGTCTATTAGATGAAGTAGAAAATATGAAGGCTGGTGAAAAAGTACGTATATAATTGAAATACCTCAACTTCTCAATTGTCAAAACTCATAACAAAACAAAATAGTTTCTCTCGCAAAAGTTTCTACAAGCAAGCAAAATAAGATGTATATACCAAAATTTGCTCACACTCATGTATTATATTTCAGATGAATCTCTCTCATCTTGCTCGAGAACATGGTATACCAGGTCCTTTGGGTAACATGATAGTCAGAGAATATCTTGAACAGAATGATGTTGATTTATCACAATTCGAAAATCCGCTGTTCAATCCAACGAAGTGTCGACGGAAGTACAATAAAATGCCAGGTGAATGAATCTAAACAAAATTTATAAATACATCATAAAAAGGAAGTTTTCAATACTTTTCTGAAAGAACCACTTTACAAATGAAATATAATAAACAAACTTTAATTTTTTAGGGGGAAGCGGGATTTCTGTTCCAATTCCACGTCCGTATGACAAACTGAAGAGTGAAATGATGGAGAAGGTGGAAAGCGGTGAATATTTGCTGGGATCATTGATCGAACCGAAAGAATACCAAAGGTTAACAGTAAAAAATGGAGAAATTACAACAACACAATTCCAAGTCCATGGCCGCAAAATACCTCTGCACTTAGTACGAAAAAGGATATTCTCCAAACATCTGAAGAAGGGGATAATCCGGACCAATAAACGTGATGTATACAAACGTCACATAATTATTTGGGCAGATCATGCATCCATACTAAACTCTGGTCATTTGTTATTGACAATCAAAGTACTTTATGACCCTGCATTATTTTATACCGATGAAGAATTTCAAAAAAAGAATGGGTATCCCTGTGATATTCAAGAGATAGTAGAGACACCTTTAATATACATACTAGGTCATTGTCATGACAGCATAGCTGAAAAGTTAACGTACATTGAGGAAAGACTGAAAGATGTTGAAGAGATGGCAGAGCCATTGGTAATAGAAGAGGCTAGAGTTCAAGACACTTTGCGTTTTTTCCATGGTATGGTATACAGTATGAATACTCAACAATTTGATTCGTATAAATGTACTCAATATATACAATTGAAAAAATCAGTGAATTAAATTGAAGAAATTGTGTGAATCAAATCTTTCTCAAGAAGATTATATAACTAATTTTTTTGTATTGTTCAAAACTATTATTTTAACTAAAAAATGTTTTTCTCCAAAAAAAGATTCACTTTTTAGGTCTACCAGAAAGTTTTCCACGAAGTAAAATAAAAGTGGTATACAATAATTTGATTCGTACTTTAGGGGATCACCCGGAAATACAATTCGAAAGTGGAAATCTGCATGGTGGACACTTTCCTTGTCTTTGTGGATGCAACGCTAAAGATTTTGCAGATTTAGAAAACGTGTATACACACAAGATACTTAGTCAAGAAGAAAGACGTCAGAAGGTAATATTAATATTAGATCATCTACTAGACTGTCAATTTTCTTAAAAACATATATTAATTTCATAATATTTAATTTCGTAGTTTTTTTTGTTGAAAATATGACGAAATCAAATACTGTTGAAATATCTGAAAATCGAAACCATATCACGAAATTTAGTACACGCAAAAAAAGCATTTAAAAACATTTTCACGATCGCGAAATTGTCTACGGGCAAAATTAAATACGTTCAAGGTATATCATTATTTTTTATTACCATTTTATATATCAGGTTATTACAGGTCCAGTTGGACGGAAAAGAAAAGCAATTGCTCCATTTCATAATTTAGCAGTCAATGAATTAGATTTGGAAGTTAATATGAGAGGACTAGACAGATACAATAACATCCATAACAAACTGAAGAAAACAGATTTAGAAGATTTGTTGAAAGATGATTTGAAAGGTATCTTTGAAGAATTAATTTAACATAACGGGAAATTTTTTTGCAAGTCCCAAATCATGGGTTATTTGCGATGCAATATTTTGACTTTAATGATGACCCAGCATATAAAAAAGCACTGTTTGTAATCATAATACAATTACAAATAGTCACGTTTCATTTCGAAATCTCCTGAAATTTAATTACCCAAATTACGTTTTTCAAGGTATATCACGATCACCTTCACTATGCTTTGGCAATGAATTCAAGTCAATGGAAGAATTGAACCTTGCTGATTATGAGGTATGCCCAGTGGAGCCGTCACATGACTGCAAGGGCCACATTAAGAATGTTTGGGATGTACTTCCTGAGGTTTTGAATAAAAAGGAAAAAGAAGCATTTGAAAATGTATGGAAGTTGCTTTTTTCAATAAAAGATCAGAAGAGGGGGGCAGATTATCGTACACCAACCATCCTAATGTATGAACACATGAAAAATGTCAGCCGTACAGAGATTAAAAACTTTCTTCAAACATTGATGGAGTTGGTGAAAATGGCATATCTTCCAGCACAAAAACGGTCTCCAAAAACCATACTTAGATTATATAATGTAGCTTTCCAACATGCATTATTATGTCAACATATTCTACCAAAACATCCAAAAAAAGTCACACACAGAAAGCTGTATGGTATCTATTTCCATTCCCTTACTACACATCTACCAGAGATAGCAAGAATAATTTCACCATCATCCTTAAATACCGAAAATGAGGAACAACTTTTCAGCCAAATAAAGAACATCAGCTTGTCAACATCAAGTAGAACACTCAGCTCCATCAGAGACAATAGTATCCTCAGAATACAAATAGAGAAGAAATTTATGGAGGATAATGCACCTGCTAAATGCAAAGCAAAAAAAACATCAATTGTATCCAAATTCAGTCATTGTACAGGTCAGTATAATACAGTAATTTGTATAATGGAATTTGTGATATTTTGTGTTTTCCAACCTAAATAAAAGGTAGAGCCAATCAAATTCAAGGATTGTTGTTGTGAATAACTGGCTTAAGCCCTTTAAAAATGCTAATAGAGGTATTTCAAAAGAATAAGCCTTGACTGGTTTTAGAAAAATAATGTATATTACCATTTTTAGCCAATTAAAACTTGGGGCAAGGAAATTAAATTGATAACAGTTGAAGCCAGGAGTTTATTTTTTTATAAAAATTATATTTCAGATAATTATGAAGGAACAAAGCTGAATGAAGGTCTCAACCAACGTTTACTACAGGCACATCTGGAACGACTGAGTGACTACCTTGAATGCGGAGAAGGAGTATGGTGGCATATTAAAGGAATGTATATAGTATTTCATGATGCTGATTGTGATCCAGATTTTAGGTGAGCGTAGAAAAAGCTTCAAATGAATAAATTTGGAAGGAAAAAACTTTTGCGGTTTTCCATTTTCGAATTAAAATTCGAGAAAGCTTATATTTCTACAACAGTTTTCAGAAAGTCTCATCTGCAAAAGCTTTTGTTGATTCTTCATGCTGAAAAACTTTCAGATTGTGAACTGTAATAAATTTTTTGCGGTCAATTTGACAACAAAAGTTTAGCTGCATAAAGTATCAACGTTTTTTAAATGTACGGTACATGTGAACATTTAACCAGCCTAAAAACAAATAAGAAGTGAACGAAATTACTCTAATGAATGTTGACGGGAGACAAAAAAATTATAAATCCAATGCCACTCAACATGTAGATTTTCTTTCATAGAAATGAAGGACCAAGGATGATGAGTTTCACAGAAAACTCTATGATATCTATTTACCCATACTTGGAAAGGTAAGGAAATGTTTTCATTACTAATATTTTAATCACAAAACATGTGTTCCTAGTTGATAATGTACCCTGCAGTGTCTGTATGATTTAGAGACAACTTTCTCTTTTTTTAAGATGCTGGAGAAACATTATCGAGAATAAGGTTGAAATACCGTTGAAAGATATTGTTATATTCAATGAAAATGGCGACTTCCTAAATCGCATTGAACAACACCAAGTTCAGGGGGATGTGGCGAATACGATACTGTAAAATAATCCAGTCATTGAACAAAATGAAGAAGAAAGTTCACAAGAAGAAGAAGAAGTACCAGAGGAACCACCACAGATGGATTTGATGCTGGAAGAGAGGAAAAGTGTTGTTGAAGAAGTACATGACGGTGTAGAAGAAATTCCAAGTGAAGTAGATTTTCAATGCGAACAGAAAAACAAACCCACAACCCAAAGAAGATCACAGCTGAAAACGAGGGTGGCAAAAGTAGTATACAGGGTTCTTGGTGATGGCTATTCAAAGCAGTTGGAAGAGTTTGATAAACATCATATTCTTTTCAAAAATGAGAAGTACGAAAGCTCAAGAAAAATATGTCAAAAAATTCTTCCAACTCTACAAAATAAAGTAAGAGAAAAAATGATGTATTATGAAGAAGCAGTCAATGCCTGGGAAAAAGATTTCTTTTCAAAAAATTAGAAAGTACCCTCACTGAATGAGATCGAAAAAGATGTCAACCATTACGAAAAACAGCTTCTTCGTTGTAAAAATATGATGAAGTTTTGGGGTTTGAAAATACAGTTGACATACAAACCATTACCTGTACATAATTTTTATAAGTAGATCCTTCTTTCAAACTTCCAGCCAGCCAGCCTTCGCTTAGATCTTCGTTGATTTGATTTCATAAATCTCTGTCCCGGTAGCCGGATTCAACATGTTTTCCGACACGTCGACAAAAACATTGAGGACGCTGATCAGAGGATCGCGGGCGGTATGAAATTTTTTGACGCGCCTTAACTCGCCCGAGCAAGCCGGGCATCACTGGGCATTTATCAAAAACCAGCAAAACACCTGGCTTGAGTGTGACGACCGCTCTATTTCCGAGGTGTGTTCTTCCCACCTTAACAATTCCTCGGCTTACATACTTTTTTTTGCGAGAAGTTAGCTTGTTCCTATTCACGAATTAAATGGGGGAGGGAATCTTTCCCTAGCGGTTTCTATTTACCCCAGCTGAACCTTGTTTGGTCAGCTTTACCGGGTTTGGTCAGCTTTACCGTAATCTTGGAGTTTGCTCACTGTTCTCTCGTTCTTGGGAACCTATAAGAAGCATAGCAAGGGGGCTTGACAACTTGGCTTGTCTTTGGGGCCCACTTGTTACCCCAGTTCAGTAGGGAGGCATAGTTTGATCCTGCTGCCCTGAGTCATTGTTTAAGTAGCCTTATGGGGTTGCAATCTACTCTGCCTGTCCTTTTGATCTACCATTTTGGGACATCACCCCTGTTAGGAAAGGCTGGTACTCTCCTGTGGCTGGCCCACTGTAACAACTATCTGTGTAAGGCTGAGTGTTGGGTAGCCGTAACACATGTGGAAAGCTACGGCCAGGTTCACAAGTCCTGGCGCACAGATAGTTGATTACTTCAATTTCCATTCTTTAAGAATCATTTCAAATTTTATCCGTCTTCACCAACAAGGGGGTAAGTCAGTGAAGGAAATATGCGAAATATACCCACAATTTTCAATGAGAACGATATATCGACATGCCACCGCCACGGGCACTGAACTAAAAACGGATAGGAGAAAAGCAAATCAAGGACGCCCGATAAAATTGACTGTGCGGGACGTACACTGCCCAAAACTGCGAGAACAAACTGCAAACTTCACGGCAAAACGAATCCAAGAAGAATCTGGTCTGACCCATGTAAACATACGGACAATTTTGAGAGCACTGAGGAAGCACGGCTACCGTTTCTTACAATCAAGAAAGAAAGGTCTATTGACCAAAAAAAGACAAAAAGCTCAGGGTTGAATTGCGTCACAAAATGTTAAAAATGGAAAGCGGTTTTGGCAAAACACCATTGCATTTTATTTTGATGGTGTTGGCTTCGCACACAAGACAAACTCGTACAGTGAAGCACGTGCCGCCAGCACCATGCAATGGAGGAAGTCCAACGAGGGGCTAGCACACACAACGAAAGGTAGAAAGGAAGGAAGTGGAGGAAAAATGGCCCATTTCTTTGTGGCGGTGGCATACGACAAAGGCGTTGTTTTGTCGAAACGATATCTGTGGACATTGACAGGAGAGAGATTCGCTACGTTTGTCAAACACTGCTTTCCCCCTGCTTTTGAAAAATGTGACACCGTAGTGAGAGGAAGCAAGTTCCTGCAAGACGGTGATCCATGCCAAACGTCTAAATTTGCAAAGACTGCATGGGAAGCACTTGGGTCCGAAATGTTTTCAATACCGCCAAGGTCGCCTGATGTGAACCCGATTGAAAACATTTTCCATTTGATCAGGAAGAATCTTTGACAGGACGCCTTTACGAACAAGATATCGAAGGAGAGCTATGAAGAGTTCTGTAAAAGGGTAGCTAGCAATGTATCTGCGTTCCCGGTGGAGGTAGTAAACAAAACGATTGATTCTATGGAAGACAGGCTGAAAAGAATTATTCGACAGGGAGGTGACAGAACAAAGTATTGAGTGAAGTAGCATTATTTCATAGTTTTTTACTTTTTAGCCACGCGTCGAGCAAGGAAATAAACAAAGCGTTCTATTGGCCAAAATGGCTTAAACAAAGAAGCTTATTGGTTTATATTATAAAAGACTGTATCGGGGCAACGCAAATATAAACAAACAGATCTGTTAGGCGCAACGGGAATGAGAAGACCTGTTTTGCTTTCATTTTTTATCTGATTGGAGAAACAGTTTAGCCAGAGAAGTATATTTGTAGGTTAATTAGGCTTGTTCCATTATTTGTTGATTTTATATTACTTTGTTTTAGTTTAGCTAGCTATAGCCTATCTCCTGGTGAAAGCTCTCTGCCTGGAGCGCCAGATGCGACATCGTCAGCTATTTTTTTTTTTTTTTTTTTAATTATTATTTAGATTATTAAGATTATTATTTTTTTGCTTTATTATACGAGAAAAATGTCATCCGGATTTACAAGTATTGTTAATGCTTTTGGGAGATTTGTTAGGCAGCAACCTAACACAACTAATCCCATTGAAAGGAACAGGAGGCTATTGCAACAAAATGTTCCTTCTCATCCTTTTGGTGCGGATGATGAACGCCCCCCCCTGCACCTGTTATTGCTAGACTAGCAGATTATATTGATATAGCCGATGCTCAAAGAAGAGCACGTGATAGGCATGCTGTTGCAATTAGAGCTGAAGAGGACAACATTGTTCGCAATGCTAGGCAGCAACAACATGCTGCCTATATACGAGAAGCCCGTGCCGCTATCAGAGCAAATGGCAGAGGACAGGTTAATATTGCGAGGCAGCGTCACATCAGGCCTGCTCATGCATTTAAATTAGGAGCAATGGATAAGTTGTGTCCATACTGTCAGACACTGAAATTTATGAGGGAAACCATTTTAAGTGTTGTCAATCTGTGAAAGTTCGACTAGAACCTCTTTCACCCCATCCTTTACAACTTAGGGAATTGTTAACTGGGGATACTCCTGCTGCAAAACATTTCCAAAAGGACATTAGAATTTACAATAATGCCTTTTCATTTGGTTCATTTGGTGACAACCTCCGGGGAATGGTCCACCATGTTTTAGACTGTTTTTAGCACGTTCCTCTTACAGTCAGTTATATATAATTGAGGCGGGTGAAGCATTTAATGCGAGAATGGATAATCCAGCAAATGCTCAATGTCGTCAAGATGTAATGCATATTCTTCAGCAGGTCATGGACAGAGAGTCACCTTATGTTGCTGCATACAAAAATATGGCACAGGTAGAACAAGAGGAAAACACAAAGGCTATACAAGAGAATAGGACACCATCTATTGTGACAATGATGATGAAAGCTGGGCCAGATAGACGGCGGTACAACACTCCTTCTCATGAAGAAGTGGCTGCTATTTTCATTGAAGAAGGTGGTCCTCCCCCTTCTCAAAGGGACATAGTAATCTATCCAAGGGATCATGCATTAGTCAATATATCTACCATGTCTGCTAACCTAGATCCTATGATTTACCCAATGTTTTTCCCTAGAGAAGATGTAGGTTGGCATAATTCTATTAATCATGTTCTGGAACGACAAACTGCCACCCGGCAACGCGTTACAAGGTTGCAGTTTTGTGCTTCTCTACACTATGGCCGTAAACTTTTTTAACAGTACATGGTGGACTGTTATTGTAGGGTTGAAGGAGAGCGACTTAATTATATATTCGTTGAAACCAAACATGGTTAAGGGCAGTCTCTTATGTCTTATGGGCCATTTACATGCAGAAACTGAGCATCGCAACCTTCAGCCTGGTAGGATGATTATTTTACCATCAACTTTTTCTGGTTTCCCTAGGAATATGCATCGAATTATTTAGATGATATGGCCATTGTTTTTAAATTTAGAAAACCAGACCTTTTTTTGACTTTTACAATGGCCTGAAATAACTGAAAACCTACTGCCTGGTGTTTATGCATGTGATCGCCCTGACCTTGTCACTAGGTTTTTTAAATTAAAATTAAATCAGTTGGTAGAAAGATATTTATAAGAATCATGTTTTAGGACGTACAGTGGCATATGTTCATGTATTAGAATTTCAAAAGCGAGGACTTCCTCACTGCCATATGCTTCTTAATTTATGTAATGAGCATAAATTATGTACAGCTGATGATATTGATATTTCTATTTGAGCTGAAATACCAGATCCAGCAGATCAAAATCTTTATGAAGTCTACTATGGTTCCTATCTTAATCCAATTGTTCTAAAAAAATTCCAAAAGATTTTTTTAATTCCACAATTTTAAATGCTAATGGATATCCACTGTCTCGAAGAATGAATAATGGTAGAACATTTCAAATTTGTATCATGGAACTTGATAATAGGTGAATTGTTCCATACAATCCCTACTTGGCAGAAAAATATCACGCACATATTAACGTTGAGGCCTGTGTTTCTATAAAATCTGTTAAGTACCTCTATAAGTATATTTTTAAAGGTCATGACTGTGCAAATATAGAAATACAAGAGAAACTTGACCATGATAAAATCAAAACATTTTTAGATGCTAGGTTTGCTTCAGCTCCCGAAGCTGACTGGCGTCTATTTTCTTTTGAGTTACATAAGCAGTCACATTCCTGAACAACAAAAAGTGTATTTTAGAGCTGGTAATGAAGCAGCAGCACTTGAGAGGGCAGATGAACAGGATACCCACCTAACAGCTTGGTTTAAATTAAATCAGCGCAATGTTGCTGCTCGGGAGCATCTATATGCCAATATACCATATCATTTTGTGTTTAAAGAACATGCTTGGTGTACAAGGCAACGAGGTGGTGAAAAAATTGTCAGTAGATCATATTCTGCCCAACCCAGTGAGGGTGAGAGATTTAAGAATATTACTTCTTCATGTTCCAGGAGCTACCTCCTTTGAGTCATTAAGAACATTTAATGGAGAGTTATTCCCAACCTTTCGTGAAGCATGTTTAGCTAGGGGACTTCTTCAAGATGATAACAAAAAAGAAAGTAAGTTGATTAAATAATAATAAAAAACATCTTTTTTATTGATTCTTATCATATTTTTCAGTAAACTGACCTTTAATAAGTTTTTTTAGTTGAAGATTATAAGAGTGGTTTCAGGGAGATACAACTAGAATTGGCTAAAGTAAAAGAAGAGAGAAAGAGAGAAAGTAATTCTCAACATGCGTTAGCATAGTTTAAAATGAATTGTACTATATGGACATTATATGTATCATCAATTTTATATACCATTTTTTCAGAAAACCAAAGTGAAGATAGAGAACTTTGGGCTAGTTACAAAGAGTACCGTAAAAAACATCCCGGCCCACTCACAAACAAATCATTCCACTTTTGGAAAAATAATGGTTTTAAAGACAGTGATAGATTTAAGCATTATTGGGAAAAAAAGTTTGAAAAAAAATTCCAAAATAAATTGAAAGGCAAGAACAAAGCGGCGGTCCCTGTACTGTCACTGTTTCAGACTGCTAAAGTAAAAATTTTACTTTCACTTTAGGAAAGTAAATTTTCTATTTGGCTGTAACTGGAACAGTTTTGTATCGATTCTGTGCTGCTTTTTATATTCACTACTCTTTTCAATATACTGGCATACTAATTGATCATTGTTCTTGCCTTTTACTATTGGAGACACTAAAAAATGCTAAGTTATACAGTTCTGATTTAGTGTGATCTTAGATATTCGTTTCAAAGCATTTTTCAATGCCTTCAACTCGTGTCCTGTTGACACAAAATTCCTATTGTCGAGAGAATAATTGAATAATGTGTATTGAAAAGTCTGTTTCTATTGCATGAAAACCATTATTTTTGCTGTTTATTGGATTCATAGTATCTTAAAAGTTATAATATACTTACTATGCGTCATTTCACGCTACTGTGCTCAACCATTGTGTGCGAGGTAACATATTACACAATTGTATGTAGTCTTTTTTATCCCTTCAATAACCTAGAATTACCACTGTTAAAAAAGTTCTTGGCACTATATTGACAGTTTTCTCCTATACTTATCCTGCTGCGCACAAATGATTAAATGATTATCGATTTTTAGGTTACATCACGCTCTATTAATTATTCTTCCTTGCCAAAAGTGATGTCAATAAAGGTGAACTCGTTGAATGTAAGTTTCAATTATTTTGCCGATATGCGTTGTCTCTAACAACAAGTAGCCTCTTAATAGATCTTAATAGATAAATAATAGAATATTACATCAACGTAAATAGCTAGTTAAATAAATAAACAAATGAATCAATAAACAAATGAATCAATGGATCAATAAACGAATAAACGAGCGAGCGAGGGCCGAACGAATAAATCAATAATAAATAAGTAAATAAATAAATAAATAAATAAATAACAATATTCTTGTTCCCTATTTCGCAAAAATGTTCTTGCAATGAAATATTTCATGTTAATTAAGGGAACATGTTCCCTTGATTAAATAATATGGTTCTGTTCCCGCAAGTAACAATTTGACGTTTTAATCGCGGGAACGTGTTCCCAAACTGAAGATTTGTGTTTTAAGTTATTACGATTTTGGTGCAATCTTAACATGAAACCAGAATGGGGGAAAGCCGTTTGCTGTGTTTATAGCTATCACATGGATGGATTGTGTTGTTCTTAGAAATGTTTTTTGTATGTTAAGAAAGAAAGACAGTTGATAGATACTACTTTCGTAGTAAAAACTTTGCTAATAGGGAACTTGCGCAAACTCATATTTGACGGATGACGGTACCTTTACAGATTGGGAATAGCGAATTGCTTTGGAAATAACTTCCCCGCGCCGTATCCTTTTCTTGCCGACGTGTAAACCATACGTAGGCACGTAAGATACAGTGGTTGTGACCTAAGACTGTTTTGTTTACACAATCATTTCTTCAGGCAAGTACTTAGGGTGAAAAAAATGTGCGGCAAATAAATGGTAAAGCAAAAATGAATAGCATAAACAAAGTCAGAGAGAAAACTTCATAAGCATAGCAGGATGAAAAGAATTGTCATAAACAAAGATTTACTGCAAAAATTATGCAAATCTCTACCGTCACCTGGCGAAAGTTATAGAGACAACACAGGACAAAGTTTTTTTTAAACAAATTCAACTCCAACAGATTTTATAGTACATGGGAGTGATGGCAAAAAAGCTGTGGAAGAGTGGGATAAATTATGTGCGAGGGTAGCTAGCTATAGCATAGTTGAATAGTGAGCCTTTTTATTATAGTATAGTTGAATAGTCTTTTTATTTAGCTAGGTAGCTAATATAGTAAAAAGAATAGCTTTAGCTATATCTAGCTTGTTACATTTTAGCTGGCTAGCTTGTTAGACAACAGAAAGTTCCGACATGATTAAAAGGTCTTAGAGTAATTTAAACTGTGTAGCACAGCTATATGCTGACTGCATGATCTCTAGAAGTGGCCAAGTAAATCTCGCAGCGTGTAACAAGTGTACAACGTACTAAGTTTTTCTATTTAGTCAGCCAATATCATCATCAACCATGCAATTTCAACGAACCTACACAAAAGACATCATCAACTAGTTCATTATAAACACGTTCTTCTTGCAATAGGGTTTTTTTGAAACCTGTTTGTAGCTGCTCCCTATGAGGATATGCAGGGTCACCATAAACACATAAAACTGTGCCATCAGGAGCAATTGAATATCTTTGGAGAATATCCATAAAGCCAGATTGTGCAAGAAGGTAACAATCATGTCTCGATCCTTCAATTGGACAAAACAGATTGCATTTTGTAGCCATGGTGTCTTTTATGGCCACTGTACATAGCTTTCTGATCTGTACCTGGTCGAGCAATCCCCCTTAAAGTGCCATCAATAAAACCCCAACAGTTATCAAGTGGGGCACCTTTTGCGTGCGTATACAGTCTGCAAAATCTTTTAAAGCATCCTTTGACAACCACGCCTGATTGAATTATGTGAGAAGTCATCCCAATCTATTGTGTATGATATCCAAAGTTCTGTTAAATATGTAGGACATATCAGGTACAGACCGCCCAAACCGCGGAATAAGATCTGAAAACCTACATGGAAAGGCTAGGCGACGCAAAGTCAAACATAAGGCCCCCATTGGGTCTATGATCAATTTTCTGTTACAACTCTTTCACCTGACAATCCTAGGGCATCACACAAACGTAACAAATCTGTCTTGCTAAATCTAAAATCTGCCCAACATTCATCATCTGACCAATTATCAAGAGAAAATTTATCTTGCTCCCAATAGGGAACCACAGGATTTTTCTTTTTATTTCGTGTTTCGTCAAGAAAAAAAAATATTCTTCTTCATTAATGAAACCATTCTCAAGTTGGAACATTAACACATCCTCCATGTTTGTTTACAAGTTTTAAAAAATGTTTCGCGCCATTGTTCGTTCGTATTCTTTTGACTTTTGCAAACATCAAAACGGACGGACGATCGGGACCGATTTCCGCGTCCCAGAGGCTTGTACGTTCGTAAAATAGGGGTTTGCGCAAGTTCCCTAATGTCATGTGACTTCAGCGCGTGCTTATCTTCCTCAAATTTTTACTAATAACAAAAGCAAAAAAACCCTTGAAGTCTTTCTTTTTAACCTCAACCGAAACACGTTTGAGCTAAAAACAGGAGAATGATAAGAAAAGACCGTGCTTTAAACAAGTAAACATTTGTGATTTTGGAGATAAATAATGTAATATTCTTATCTTTCAAAACAAGCGTTTTTTCGTTTGGTGTATCAATTTAGTTTATTTATTTCTAACTGAAGGTTATTATACCTAGAAAAAAACTGATAACTCTATCTTTGATTTAATTCTTTGAAAGGGTTTTTATGCATCTAAATGATGTGACACATGATATTTTAGGAATAACAACAACTAAGTAGTTATTGTAAACCTATTCTATTTTCATTTAAACATATTCTAACCTATGCCACACACACCCCTTTCACATCATGCTGATTTTTACAACCAAAAGCAGGAAAGCTTCACTTAACGAAATTAGTGCTTATGGTTTATATATTAGATAAAACCCACCTTAGGAGTTACGTTACAAAAAAATCCCCTTTACCCCAAGGCCATTTTATAGATTCTGATCTGCAAGCGAAAGGCGGAAATCAATAAACCCAAGTGTACTGGTAGACTAATCACTCCCTGATTAAAATTGGTTTTAGATATTTTCAAGCTGGGTAGAGAAGAAGGAGAACAAGTGTAAAACATTTATCTGTCCATTCTGCGGGGGAAAAAAAGTAATTTAAAAAGCCATGCCATGATGGTCCATGGTATGTGGGAAAGTAATGCAAAGCTTAATAAATCTCAAACTGGCCAAGTGCGCATGAAGAAAGAAATACAGAAAAGAGTTCATGCAAAAAGAGTATGCCCTGTGGATATATGTGGGATGATCGTACAAAGAATTCACAACCATCTAAAATCAACACATAAAATCGAAAATCATAAATTGTACAAAAAATTGTTACAAAAAGCTGTTGTTTAATGGAGACTGAATCAGATTGTGAGTCTGATACAAGCAGTGACGAGGATGAAAGCATTCATACAAAAAGAATCTTGAAAAATAGAGGTTTTGCCAATCTTCAAAGGGTTAGAGGGACGGTAGTGGACAGTGATGACAGTAGTGACGATGACTGGTTAGAATCCATGTATCGCTGGTTGAGACGGCACAGTAAGATAGCTTAACTTAATAACCTACGTGAAATATAAAGCACTACATTCCCACATGATGACAATTAAATCTTTTTACCACGAAATATTTGAAAAATTGTTTTGATAAACAAAAGTAATGTATAGTCTTGAGCTTTTCTTTTTATAGAAAATTTGACAAAGATACCTCTCCTGCAGACGCAGATGATGAGTAATTTGTTTAAATTACCATAGCAATATAAACGCGTGGTGAGTGTTTTGTAATTTTTGTAATGCTCCTTGTATACCAAAAAAGCTACGAGTTCATTCCAAATTTCGCAATTTCATCATTTGGAAGCAAAAGTCTCTGAACGTCTTAAAAACATTGGCCGTTTTGAACTGAATTCTATGTAGTATAAGATTAGATTGAATTGACTGTGGTCATGTATATTGCAATAATTTCCTTTATGAAACCGTGTGGTAAATTGTGTGTTCCATTCCAAAATCGCTTCATTTTTGGGGGATGGGCGTGGCCAATAAAGTAGAATTTGTTCAATTATTTCCAAAAACGTAATAATGGAACTTCTCCTAATCATTTTCATCCAAAATATTACGTACAGTACATAAAGTCCTTAAATTAAAAAAAATTGACTTTAGAACCAAAAAACTTTTGAGCAGCAAATCTTTTGTCTTCGACAAATTTATCCTTTGGGTGGAATTGGATGAAATGAGTGGGTTTAATTCTACAAACGCGGATTTGGAAATGGAGCCAAAAAATAACTTTTAACACTGGTTTTTAATTGGAAGAAATACTGCTGTTCCTTAGATTGAAACAAACATCATTGAGGCTACCAAAGACTTACTGGAATAATTTTGGAATGGAACCTGATTTTGTTTAAAACATCTTGACAGTATCTTTATAACAAGCGCACTATAATGACCGAAATGCCCTATTTATGGTTCACAACGGTGAAATAAAATTGTTCCCTAGTTTTAATTTAGGGAACAGACATGTCTATTCATGAATCTGCAAATATAAAGAAATAATAAATACAGAAATAAAAACAGATATAAATAAATAATTGAATGAATGAATGAAAAATTTAAGAACTGAATAAACTGAAACTATAAAAATATCAGTTGTCACGTACTTTGGATAATAAATGTGGTAAAGATTACAAACGCAAATATATCTCACACTACAGTTGTCTCACTAAACGTTACTTTCATTCTTTATAATATTTACTGGAAATATGTTCTTTTCTAGGTTGAAGCGCAAGGCCCCACGACTCACCTTCCCGTGGCGCGCTTCGTTACCTGCATTATTTCTTTGTATAGAAATAAGTCAGACACTAAAAGTCAGGGTATAACATGTTACTCTTGGTAAACTGTTATAGGGGTGGAAGATTTTGTTTAACCTGCTGTAAATATAAGTCAAAATTAAAGTGAGTGTTAAAATTTAAAGAAATTATTCTTTGTCCTGCTTCTTAACATTAACTTACCAAGAGTACCTCTATATATTACATATATTGCGACTAAGAAGTACGAGAGAATAGGAGTAACTACATCGAAATGCAGATAAAACTAGTCTTTTAAACGGAAAGTTTAATGAAAAAAAGGAGGTTTCTCTCCAAAGAATAAGAAGCCGCTGGAGAACTTCTGCATTCTCCCCTTTACAGGGAGAATCGGAAAGCTAATGGATTTCGACTGTACTGAAACAAACACCTATGAATGTGGAAACATGAGGCAATTCCCTCTTGATTATGCCATGAATAGTTTTTTGTGACTTGCACTAATTCTTTATTCCGTGTTTTTTCTCAGAAAACATAAGAGAAATATTGGAACGCCAGGAGCGACACGAACGTAAGTTACACTGTACACTATAACTTGTTTAGTTCTCTCATTCGCCAAATTTTTCCCTTAAGGTAACTCACGAGATTGTATGAACAAAGATAGTACCAATGATTATTATTTCTCCTTTTGCTTAGGAAGCATTAACTTTGTCTTGGAAAGACAAAATAAAATTCTCAAGGCCATTTTTAAACTTACCAAAAAGGTAAACAGTTTAAGTGGTGGTGAAGTAGGAGAGTCGGGTGCTTTTTTGGCCATTGACAACGAAGAGGAGCTGAACCAACTGGTAAGTTCACTTAATGTGGAAGAATCTGTGAAGGACATGGTATGCTGCATTAAATTTACTTGCTATGTTTGCGAAAAACTGATACACAACATTAAAGAATTTCGAAAGCTCTTCTTTATTTTTATCAATTCCCAGTTTCTTTGTACAGTTTCTTTTTTCATAATATCCTTTTTTTCTGGTCTTAAACGTTTTTGGAGCCCTAGTACTCGTTAGTCAAACATTTTTAAGGTGCAAAGAGGTTAGTTGATTTCTTCTTTACTTAGATTCAGCGTATTCGGAATATTGGTGGGTCCGACTACCGTAATGCTTCGAATAAACGCCCGGGCGTTCATTAAATTTTTTGACATTTTGGGGGGGCGTCTATTCGAGGGGGGCGTTTAAAAGAGGGGGGCGTTATTAAATTTTTTACACTTCGTCTCTTTTGCAGTTTTTAAGGATACCTATAATATATATCTTCACAACAGAAAATAAAAGATATTCACATGTTTTGGAGAATGAACTTCAAAAGCGAAAAACTAAATTTCCAACCTTAAACCTAAGATTTAGGTAAGTAAGATTTAAGTAAGTAAGTAAGTATACTTTTACTATCGCCTCGAATAAACGCCCCTTATGAGCGAGGGGCGTCTATTCGAGGGGGGCGTTTATTTAAAAAATGACTGAAAAGGAGGGGCGCCTATTCGAGGGGGGCGTTTAATAGAAGGGGGCGTTTATTCAAAGCATTACGGTATAAGGATGCCGTCAAACAAGTTGCTCTTTTACACCGATCGTCAATTGTCCGGAAATCTTGCATAGCAAATAAAAAATTAGAATTTAATGGCAATTTATTTTCCTTTTGTAGACTTTTCACTATAAACTTTCTTTGCCAATGCAACTTGCGAGGAAAGAATGGAAAGATAGCTATTACAGAGAAAAGAATTTTCCAAATAATCGTTGGTGAGTGCTTTTTGCTTTGCCTATATCAAATTTTAGAATTAAAATGAGAAAAAAAAATCTCACAATCCTTCAGACGCTATTGCACGAAAGATGTGCGCAATCAAATTGCAATAAAGCTAAAAAACGCCCCTGATCAAAAGGGTGGTGCCGGTTGCCAAAAAGCAAACCAGCCAGAAGGAAATATTTAATTTTTTTGTTATTGTTTTTCTGTTTGTTTATTCCGCTCCACAGGATTTGGAACTGTTAGTCTTTATTTATTTATCACAAGTATTTATACAGGATAGTCATTCAAAAACTAGTAAAATATATAAATATATACCGTAGTTTGTCTAATTTAACACGCCCTTCAATTAACGCGCAAAAATTGTAATTTATTACCAAGACAGACTTATTTTTTTTATATTTTTTTTACATATACAGGATAGGTTCTGCTTGGAAAAAGTTCAGAGAGTTACTTCCTTTGTTGACTAGCAGAGTCCTGTCAATTGAGGTAAAAGGTAGGTTGTATGAGGCCTGTGTAAGAAGTGTTATGTTGTACGGTAGTGAGACATGGGCAGTGAAGCAGGAAGATCTTGACCGTTTAGAAAGGAATGATATGAGAATGGTTAGGTGGATGTGTAACGCCAGTCTGAGAGACAGAAAGAGTTCAGATGAGCTAAGAAGCAGGCTAAGTCTCCGTAGAATTAAAGATGTTATCCAGATAAGAAGATTGAATTGGCTGGGGCACTTGGAAAGAATGGAGGAGGATAATTGGGTAAGAAAGTGTAGAGACTTGATAGTTCCTGGGGCAAAGCCCAGAGGCAGACCGAGAAAGACTTGGCAGGAGGTTATAAGGACAGACTTGATACAGAGGAAGTTGAGTTTAGATCTAACACAGTCTAGATCAGATTGGAAGAGGGTCATTAATATACCCCGTCCAACCCATGCTAGCATGGAAAACGGACGTTAAGCCGAGAATGATGATGATGATATCAGTACAGTACGCTCTGGGAAAGTGGAACCTACTTGTGGTGGAAGACATTGAAAGAGTCCGAAAAAAAATCTATCCCACTTAGTGGAAGTACCATGGTTCTTCTAACAAGATTTATAAAAAAAGTAAAAAAGCAAATTATGTTTGATCACAGTATTTCTATAACATAAGGCAGATAATATAATTTGAAAAAAATTCTTATTTTCCGCGCTTATAATTTTTTTGCCTTTTATTAATAACGCGCATTTAGTTTCGTTCCCGTTTTTATTTTAGTTTCCTTCAATTATTAACGCGTGAAAATAATTATTTTTATAATTAGAAAAACTACGGTACCTTAACTTGTAGCGATTCTAGACTCACATTATTTGGTCCTTACTCTATGGGGGAATTCAGACTGAGTACGTTCTTAATATATTCTTAATTTTTGGAAAAATCTGAGCCTCAACGTTCTTTTAAACTAGGTTCTCATAAAAAGAAAAACGTGTAGTAACTAACTAATTTGAGCAAATACTAATGTTTAACTGCTGTGAATAAAATTATTGTAAATTTTTTGATATATTACAAAAAGATAAAGTTATACAGTTTTACTGCATTTCTAACCCCTCTAAGGACAAAGGTTGTTTGAATAGATTTCTAGAATGACTTCATTTATGAGTTTACGTCTTATTTGGCACTAAAAAGACGCACAAAAAAACCGCAGACATTTAAGACCTAAAAAAGACACACTTAAGACGCATTTAAAAAACGTCGTTAAGACTGCGAAAATGACGTCTTTAAGACGCATTTAAGACGCATTTGAAAGACGTCTTTAAAACGCATTTGGAAGACGTCTTAAAAACTTAAAAAAAGACGTCGTAAAGACGCACGAAAAAAGACGTCAGGAAAGCGGACATTTAAGACCAAAATAAGACGCGAAAAAGACGCACATAAATGCGTCTTAAAGACGTTTTTTTGCCGGGTGGGAACTGTATGGACAAATCTCAACTGAAAGGAGAAATAAAATCTCAGCACTGCAAAACAAAGCAATGAAAATCATCAACTTCAAAACACGTACAGATCACTTGAATCCTATATATGCCAGCTGTAAGATCTTGAAATTAATTGATGACATTAAGCTTAAAAACTGTATGTTAGTCTTTGACCAGCAAAAAGGTTTGCTTCCCTCCAGTTTTTTAAATTTCTTCCCCAGGGCAGTTCATGAACATGATACCCAATAAGGACTTCCTATTATTGAAACTTCAACAATTAGTCATGGTACTTTTTCAATTAAATACCAATCAGTCAAACATTAGAATGATATCATACCAAAATTGAATATAGAAATGAAAACTGTCAGTCGCAACATTTAAAAAACACTAATAACTAAACATCTGCTCAAGCAGTACAAATAATCTAAAATAATTTCATTCAACATGCATTGTTCTTATAGAATCCAATCAAACAGGTAATTTGCAACTTTCTCTTATCCATGCCTGTTGCTGTAGTTTATTGTTCCTCTGTCGCCACCTTGTATATAAATGTTCGTGTTGTCCTGTTTCGTCCTGTCCCTTCTTTGCTCCTTCTAGTTTCTTTCCTTCTTAAAATAATAGCTGAGTTCATCTTGTCGACTTTGTCAGTCAGATGCTGTAGTTACCACTTGGGTTCAATATATTTATAACTCCTGGGTCACAAAAAATTAATATGGGTGTCCATGTCCTCTACTAGCTTACGCTATTTTCGTGGTCTTCCTTCTTTTTTAATGCTAAATAAATGTAACAAAGCATTATATACGTCATATAAATATTGAAGTGTATATTTGTACGCACTTTAATATGGTGCGCGTACGGATATGTTTATCTGCTATCCATAAGTAAAAGGCGTATTAATAGTGCGTAGCGCTATTCATACGTAATGTATGACATATTTACTTGGGGAAAAAGAAAACAGAACACACACACACTTGGAAAATATTGTCATTTTCAGTAAACGATTTTCGCAAGACGATTTTATCAAGAAATTTTTCTCAACACAATAACTGACAACATGAAAACAGAAGACAGACATAATGACAACAATACAACAAAGAATTTACTATAAAAATAAATAAATATAAAACTATAATGATGATGAAGTGACAAAACAGCTGGCTGTTGTGATATAGCTTGTCTAATGACGGCTGGTTAATTATTAGAGGTTGTAACCCTCCGAAGATTCTGCATAATAAGAATAAGAATATCAAACCCCCTTACAAAGCTTCTAAAATGACTCAGGGCAGCAGGATCGTCAATCCTGAATGCAATATGAGTAGACAACCACCCGAGGGCCAGGACTTGTGAACCAGTAGCTTTCCACATGTGTTACGTGATCCCAACACTCAGCCTTACACGGGTAGTTGTCGCTTTGGACCAGCCATTTGCTACGGACCAGCCGTAGGTCAGGACCAGCCTGAAGACAGTGGAGTAATCTACGTGGATGTAAAGTCACGGAAACAAGAAAGATAGAAATGAAAACCCATTATATAGCTTCTTCCTAACATCAGGTATAGCAGGATCGTTAACCCTGTAGACTAAGTGAGCCAACTTAGCCTCCCTACAGAACTGGGGTTATAAGTGGGGTCGTTACACCCAAAGACAAGGCAATTGCCAAGCCCCCTTGCTAAGCTTCTTATAATTGCTTTCTAGGAAAGCGGCGAGTGAGCGAACTTGTGAATAACGGTAAACTGTATCTAAAACACACAGCAGGGGTAATTTCAAACCGCTAGGAAAAAGAGATCCCTCCCCCTTTAGATATAATGTACTCCCGTTTTAGTGCGAATTCACACTATTTAAATTTTGACAAAAAATAACACATACACTGTGGAGTTATCTAGATCAGATGGCTTGACACTAATCACTGCCCTATCATCACATTTTAACCATGTATTAACACCCTGATCTCTGTAAGCCCAATAGTGACCAGCCGCCAGTGTGCCTGAATGATTAATAGTGGCGGTTAATTTATATTGGTTTGTGAATGATATATCCTCCGCAGGATGGGAATAAACTTTTAGGGTGTCGTGACCTTGGGCGAGGCAAGAAACAAATTTATTATTTTTCACAGATCTTCCTTGGATACAGTTAAACCTTTTCAGTTGGATGATCAGTATATCTCCGCACTGGGTGAAGACAGTTTCCCGGGTACTGTCTTGAAGGGAAGAGCACTGTGGGCACATCCATCTGTCATTTCCAGAAATATATTCTGGTTGCAAAAAAGCTTTAATGGAGCCTGAGAAAAGTATCAAACTGAAAAAATATAAATCTCAAAAACTCATGGGAAACGCAAAATTAGCCAAAACGTGAGAAAAAGTAACGACCAAAAGAAACAGTGGCAGGAAAGAAGAGCAGAGGAAGCCATCAATGTGAAAGCGAATAAATTGTATGCAGAAATTGTAGGATGTAAAACTTATATTTGACAATGATATATGCCATTCAATCAACTTCACGGTCTTTATGTTTATCCTGCCTGCTTCCACCTCGTGTCGCTGCGTACGCACTTTAACGATTGTAAATATCGTAAGTATCATACATTACGTATAAATAGCGCTATGCACTATTAATACGCACTTTACGTACCAATGGTGGATGAACATATATGTACGCACCATATTAAAGTACGTACGAATATACACTACGTATAAATATATATTTGAGATCTATACTTCTCGACACTCCTGTCTGAGTGTGGCGGATTTCGAAGCAGAAAAGTTGACTGGGTGGTGAAGTGAATTACTTGTTAAAGCTCGAGACGATATGTAATGGTTTTCTGGGTTGCCGCAGCTGGGTTCTAAGTCTACCTTTCTAAGGGGCGGTATCTTGGTTAGCCCAAGCATTACGATACGATTTCTCCAGTGTTCATGTCTAAGGTCAGAAAGCTTTTCTGTTTCCAGGTTTGCTGCTTTTTATTCTTTGTCACAACCTCTCTAAGGGCTGGGTTCCAAGTCTACCTCTCTTAGCCCTGGACTCTGTGTCAGTAGGTAAAAGCAACAACGATACGATTTGCAGCTGTCGACTTTTCTTTTTCCAAAGTTAAACAAAAGTTATTGGTTTTGGCGGACGGTGTCAATGAATGCGGCTGGTGTCTTGCAGGAAGCAGGGGATGCTTACTCAAGGGCCCGCACCAGATCCCAAGCATGAGTGAATTTCACCAATTCTCATGTTTCCACATTCATAGGTGTTTGTTTCAGTACAGTCGAAATCAATTAGCTTTTCGATTATCCCTGTAAAGGGGAGAATGCAGAAGTTCTCCAGCGGCTTCTTATTCTTTGGAGAGAAACCTCCTTTTTTTCATTAAACTTTCCGTCTTAAAAGACTAGTTTATCTGCATTTCGATGTAGCTACTCCTATTCTCTTTTCCTGTTTCTTACACAGATCCAGTTGACTGCCAGGAAAGACCGGTTGACACTGGGAAAGACTAGTGTCTGTGGGAAAGACAACTGACGGTGGGAAAGACCATAGATCGTGAAGGCTTCTAGGTTTTGGTGACTGAAGAGTGTGTGTTCTTCATTGGTTAGGATGGGTCTTCAGTTGCAATCTCGAGACGATTGATAACTCCTTCCAAAGAATGGAGTGTGGCCGATTTCGAAGCAGAAAAGTTGACTGGGTGGTGAAGTGAATTACTTGTTTAAGCTCGAGACGATATGTAATGGTTTTCTGGGTTGCCGCAGCTGGGTGCTAAGTCTACCTTTCTAAGGGGCGGTTTCTTGGTTAGCCCAAGCATTACGATACGATTTATCCAGTGTTCATATCTAAGGTCAGAAAGCTTTTCTGTTTCCAGGTTTGCTGCTTTTTATTTTTGTCACACCCTCTCTAAGGGCTGGGTTCCAAGTCTACCTCTCTTAGCCCTGGGCTCTGTGTTAGTAGGTAAAAGCAACAACGATACGATTTGCAGCTGTCGACTTTTCTTTTTCCAAAGTTTAACAAAAGTTATTGGTTTTGGCAGACGGTGTCAATGAATGTGGCTGGTGTCTTGCAGGAGGCAGGGGATGCTTACTCAAGTGCCCGCACCAGATCCCAAGCATGAATGAATTTCACCAATCCTCATGTTTCCACATTCATAGGTGTTTGTTTCAGTACAATCGAAATCCATTAGCTTTCCGATTATCCCTGTAAAGCGGAGAATGCAGAAGTTCTCCAGCGGCGTTTTATTCTTTGGAGAGAAACCTCCTTTTTTTCATTAAACTTTCCGTCTTAAAAAGACTAGTTTTATCTGCATTTCGATGTAGTTACTCCTATTCTCTTTATAATTATACGCTAGCTATTTATATTATATGGCTTCATTGATGAACATGTACTGCATATGAAAAAGGAAAAATACTTTACTCATCAATTGATTTACTGTTGCTTATAACCAGGTGCATGGTAAGTGGTTTCATTGCAACGACAGAGCAGTGGTCCCTTGCAAACGGTACAACCTTACATCCTTTTCCATGAGGAATTTAGGTAAATTGCAGTCAGCACCACCACTTCTGGTTTATGTCAGCAAGGAGGTTTGACTCTTCTTATTTTTTTGTAGTCTTGTCTTTGGGGATTAACTGTCACTACTGATAACGAATGTCTACCACATATTTACTGGATCCCAAAAATGCACAAAAAATCCAATCAAATTCAAATTTATTATTGCTGCACCCAAATGTTCCATTAAACCCCTTTCTAAAGCTATCACATCGGTATTTAGGCTGTTTTATTATCAAATTGAAGCATACAATAGGAAGAGTCATTTCTATGATTTTGACATAACAAGACAGCAAGCTGTGATGATGGAACTGGTCTAACGACCCTTGAAGTTAAAATTGTAGAGGTTACACCCTCTAAAGATCAAAACGCAGTGCAAGATCTCCCTTTTTGCAAGGATAATCTGTAGATTCAAGGTAATTGAACCAAACAACCCTCTCTACACAATACAATACGTACAACTAACGGTCGGTACACAAAAACTGACAACATGAAAACAGAAGACAGACATAACGACAACAATACAACAAAGAATTTACTATAAAAATAAATAAATAAATATAAAACTATAAATATGAGTAGACAACCACCCGAGCGCCAGGACTTGTGAACCTGGCAGTAGCTTTCCACATGTGTTACGGGATCCCAACACTCAGCCTTACACGGGTAGTTGTCGCTTTGGACCAGCCATTTGCTTCGGACCAGCCGTAGGTCAGGACCAGCCTGAAGACAGTGGAGTAATCAACGTGGATGTAAAGTCACGGAAACAAGAAAGATAGAAATGAAAACCCCTTATATAGCTTCTTCCTAACATCAGGTATAGCAGGATCGTTAACCCTGTAGACTAAGTGAGCCAACTTAGCCTCCCTACAGAACTGGGGTTATAAGTGGGGTCGTTACACCCAAAGACAAGGCAATTGCCAAGCCCCCTTGCTAAGAAAATTTTGAACATTGCAGCAAGGCACAATGAAATACTCAACCTGTTAAGTTTTAGGGTTAAATCATAGAGGTTTTGTTCCTCCAAAGTTACTGCCAAAAAGACAGTTAAACTTCCTTTTCGCAGGATACACTCTTATAATTGCTTTCTAGGAAAGCGGCGAGTGAGCGAACTCGTGAATAACGGTAAACTGTATGTAAAACACACAGCAGGGGTAATTTCAAACCGCTAGGAAAAATAGATCCCTCCCCCTTTTGATATAATGTACTCCCGTTTTAGTGCGAATTCACACTATTTAAATTTTGACAAAAAATAACACATACACTGTGGAGTTATCTAGATCAGATGGCTTGACACTAATCACTGCCCTATCATCACATTTTAACCATGTATTAACACCCTGATCTCTTATGAAAGCCCCAATAGTGACCAGCCGCCAGTGTGCCTGAATGATTAATAGTGGCGGTTAATTTATATTGGTTTGTGAATGATATATCCTCCGCAGGATGGGAATAAACTTTTAGGGTGTCGTGACCTTGGGCGAGGCAAGAAACAAATTTATTATTTTTAACAGATCTTCCTTGGATACAGTTAAACCTTTTCAGTTGGATGATCAGTATATCTCCACACTGGGTGAAGACAGTTTCCCGGGTACTGTCTTGAAGGGAAGAGCACTGTGGGCACATCCATCTGTCATTTCCAGACATATAATCTGGTTGCAAAAAAGCTTTAATGGAGCCTGTTATGTTATTTGAAACAGGGAGTGGCAGAATGGACATACTTTCCTCCCTACTGGAAGACAAGAGGCATGAATTACAAGATATTGTTGTAGTTACTTTGTTGGTAATAATATTGTTAGCGATAACCGATGGCCCTGTCAACTCGTTTAATACATGAGGTAGAATCTCAGGAACATCCTGCTGTGTGTTAATATTGAATGGGTTGTTCCTAGCATTGGACATCTTACGTTGTAACGCTCGGAGGAAGGCGGAAGGGTCTACAACTGAGGTGGATTTAGACAACAGAGACATAGTCAGCAAGACGGACTTGGCGAGGGGGGAAACAAAAGAGGACTCCGATGCACTTTGTGACCAAAGTGCAGGAGTTACAGATAATGCTTGCAGGATAGAATTAGCATAGCATGTATTCCCTTTATTAATCAGACCAGCATGAGTTGGTTTTGCTGGAGTGCTGTTGGTAGGCGGTTCTGGGTCCGGGTGTGAGTGACTTTTATCCACAGTTGGCCTTAGTTGTTGATGCTGTTGTTGTTGCTGCGGACTTGTAACCTTTGGCAATAGAGGGGTAGGCACAGATGTTGAGCCTGGCACAAGATTGCAGCTGCCTTGGTTCCACGTAATTGAGTTCCTGGCTAGCCAAATGCAGAAGGATGCTTTCATACAAATGTCGCCTAATTTCCGGACGGCTTGGAAAGCTTCTTTGTTTGGGAAACCCAATCTTTTTAAACAAATTGCAACTGACCGAGAGCAATATCCACGTGCACCCACTTCGATCGCGAACAGATTTACTTGCCATCCATTATGCTCGATGATATTTATCAAAGGGATGTATTTAGAGAGCTTTTTGGAGTGCCAGGTTTCCATGTTTTCCTCACAAGGGCAAGTAAGTTCAATTAAAATAACACGTTTGCTGTTGTTGGAATACAGGACAAGATCTGGTCTAAGCGATGTTATGGCAATATGACCAGGAAAAATAAGTTCACCATTTAAATCTGAAAGAAATAACCAGTCAGTGGCAAGATGCAAAAGGCCTACCGGTTTTGATTTTTTGCTAGATGAGTGACTACCTGCTTTAAACAAATTTTATATTATTTAGGTGCTTTACAGGAGAGGAAATAGATTTGGAAAACGTGGTGATCAACTGTGAAAGTTCGCGCAAGACAGAGTCGTGACGAAACGTAAATCTACCCTGTGTTAAAGCCGTTTTGCAGGCCCCTAAAATGTGAGCTGTAGTGCAGACTTGTTTTCCACACAAGAAACAGAAGGATTCGGTACATATACGCCAACGCCTTAAATTACTCGGAGAAGGAAGAACATCGTAGGTGGAGCTTAAACAGAACGACAACAGGTTCGGTGGCATGGCAAGCAAAGACTTCCAGGAGAGATCGTTCTTAATGTAGTTGTCCCATCTGGTCCAACTTCCTTGCACCTGTAGTTGCAAAGCTCTGCTCATATCTTTTTCACCATCAATTTCTTTTGCAGTCACCGATACTAATTTCCTGTAAGAATGAGACTGTCTAAGAGAAGTTCCCTTAGGTTTAGGACAGAGGCCTAAACCGCCCTTACCGAAATGGGGTGAACCCATAATTTCTTTAATCTTTAATTCTGCTTCAGCAATTCTGACTGAATTGGACACGCTCCATCTACCGGCCTTTAATGTTGGTACAGCTGCCGAAACCAATGGATCTTTAGAATCCCTTAGCAGCAAGTGTCCACTGATCTTAGCGGACTTGAGTATGGAAGTTAGGCTTTTTATCGGTAGAGAGCAAGGTGAGCTGGAAGCATAAAGACATAAATTAGTGGTAGAATGGTGAAGATTGAGCCATTTCCTTATAAATACTGACACCTTCCGTTCAAGGGTGCTGACACAAGACAATGAGACTTCGTATATCAGCAGTGGCCACTGAATGCGCGGGATTAATAGATGTTGTAAAATCCACAGCTTCTGAGGGCCTTTATAAAACGACTTGTCAATAATAGAGACCCCTCCAGATAACTTCTCATCAAGTTCGTCAATAGCCTTCCTATCGGAGATAGAACCATCCATAATACGGCCAAGAAATCGCACAGGCATGGAATGGATAGAAGGAATGTAGGAAGAGAAGTCTGTGGGGTCAGCAGGCTTTTGGAGAGCAAAAGGAGTTGAATTGAGGGACTTACCTTTTATGATCACGATGCTGCGTGATTTTGTTGGCACGAAAATCCATGCCAGCCCATTTTAGTGCTGCAGTACACCTGGACAAAAGCGTTTGGGTACCAGACACTGATGAAGACATCAGGTTGATATCGTCCATAAAGGCTCTAATCAAGGGGAGTGACACTTTGCTTGATGTGATAAACCTGGGAGCGGAAGCCAGTAATGTATACTCAAGAATAATATTGATGCCTGCAAGAAAAAGGATAATGGATAGTGTACAGCCTGCAAAAATTCCCCGCGAATGTTTATGCCAATTACTTGGTGCAAGGGGAGAGAATGATTTGCTGTAGATGCCAATGTAATAATTTCTAATAAAAGAAATCCACTGTGGAGGAACACCATAGCGCTTAAGGGCAAAAAAAGATAAGTCGATGAGGAATTGAAGGGTAAGCACTTGCTATATCTAGCCAGATGGTAGCTAGATCCGACTTAGAAGAGCGGGCATCTTTAAGTGCTGACCAAACCATCGACATGTGTTCCCAGCAGCCTGGAACCTTTTCCATACATCCCTTCTGAACAGATGTATTGATAAATTTGTTATTTGTTATGATATGAGTTTCCAAACGCCTTGATACAAGGCTGAAAAGAAGCTTACCTTCGACATTTAGAAGTGCAATTGGTCGAAAGTCTTTTATGTTTGACTCCATAGGAAGTTTTGGTTTTTGGAATATAAATTTCACGAGCATTACGCCATTGAACAGGGACGACACAATTTTTTATACACGATTTAAAAACATTGAACAAGAGGGTATTTATTTTGGGACACTTTTTATAAACTTTATAGGGAATAGCGTTTAAACCAGGAGATGACGCATTCCTTCTGGTTGCTAAAAGAGTTAAAAAGTCTTTGTATTTAAGAGAATGTGAGGGAAAAATTTTCGTAATAGAAGGGGCAGCAGGAAGACCTTCTAGATTACACAAGGGAACGTCATACAATTCATCCTTGACAACCAAAGATTTATAATTGTCTAAGGTCTGTTGATCGACACGCAGTGTGGCTTGCACACTTAGGATCAAGCAAGGCTTTACCAGCTGCAAACGGGTTTGTCCTGAAAGCAGACTGTGCCTTCTTTGAACCTAACCTTCTTCCTTAGACGTCTCTCTGCCCGACGTATTACCTTGATTTTTTCCCTTGTTTCGGCAAGCAGCTGCTGCAGAGCTAACTTTTGAGCAACCTCTACGGCAAATAAAACTTGAGTCACAAGAGAGTTTTTTTAAATTTATTAAATTAATAGAGTGTAAGGTTCTCCTATTTTTCCCAGAAAGATTTTTAAACCTTCTTTGCTGCTGGATGACCAAAGATTTGTGCAGCTTCCTCATAAACAGTGTCTTCCATCAGTTTGACTTTAGTTGAAAGAGAGTCACATAGACTTAGACTGTTGGATAACTTGGTAGCAACAGCCTTGTCCAGGGTCGACCAAAGAGGATCGTTCATCTTGCCCCATTTTATTGGTGTCTTAATATGCAGGTCTTTCAGATATTTCTCATCAATGTGACAGGAGTAATTCGTGTGGTTCTTGTCCAGAAATACACTCGCTGTCTGAAACTTTTCAGCACCACGTTCAAGAGAAAATATCATTGAGAACGACACTGCACTTTTTTAGGGGAGGAAACTGATCTGAGTGACAAGGATAAGCTGTCTCGCTTACCTCAAAATCAACATCTTTGTCACTGTAGTAGTTTTGGGGGTTTGGGTTATTGGAATTCAGTACTACAGTGAATGAATATGCACAGGACAAAAGACCACCCTGCGTTGCCTGGCGCACAGGGCAAGGCTATAAATTTCACAGCTTCGCCACGACTGTGAGGATTCGCTAGTGACTAATTAACCCATTAGCCATTCATCTATTGGCACGTACCGTAGATTAGGGTCCGGAGTAGTAAAAACAAAATCGTATTCAAAAAGAGTTGTCAAAAACGGTCAGGGTAGATACCAAGTCGTACAGAACTAGTCTTTCCCAGTGTCACTAGTCTTTCCCAGTGTCACTAGTCTTTCCTAGAGTCAACTAGTCTTTCCTAGCAGTCATGAAACCGTTACAGTGAACAGGTAATGATTTTGACATAACAAGACAGCAAGCTGTGATGATGGAACTGGTCTAACGACCCTTGAAGTTAAAATTGTAGAGGTTACACCCTCTAAAGATCAAAACGCAGTGCAAGATCTCCCTTTTTGCAAGGATAATCTGTAGATTCAAGGTAATTGAACCAAACAACCCTCTCTACACAATACAATACGTACAACTAACGGTCGGTACACAAAAACTGACAACATGAAAACAGAAGACAGACATAACGACAACAATACAACAAAGAATTTACTATAAAAATAAATAATAAATATAAAACTATAAATATGAGTAGACAACCACCCGAGCGCCAGGACTTGTGAACCTGGCAGTAGCTTTCCACATGTGTTACGGGATCCCAACACTCAGCCTTACACGGGTAGTTGTCGCTTTGGACCAGCCATTTGCTTCGGACCAGCCGTAGGTCAGGACCAGCCTGAAGACAGTGGAGTAATCAACGTGGATGTAAAGTCACGGAAACAAGAAAGATAGAAATGAAAACCCCTTATATAGCTTCTTCCTAACATCAGGTATAGCAGGATCGTTAACCCTGTAGACTAAGTGAGCCAACTTAGCCTCCCTACAGAACTGGGGTTATAAGTGGGGTCGTTACACCCAAAGACAAGGCAATTGCCAAGCCCCCTTGCTAAGCTTCTTATAATTGCTTTCTAGGAAAGCGGCGAGTGAGCGAACTCGTGAATAACGGTAAACTGTATGTAAAACACACAGCAGGGGTAATTTCAAACCGCTAGGAAAAATAGATCCCTCCCCCTTTTGATATAATGTACTCCCGTTTTAGTGCGAATTCACACTATTTAAATTTTGACAAAAAATAACACATACACTGTGGAGTTATCTAGATCAGATGGCTTGACACTAATCACTGCCCTATCATCACATTTTAACCATGTATTAACACCCTGATCTCTTATGAAAGCCCAATAGTGACCAGCCGCCAGTGTGCCTGAATGATTAATAGTGGCGGTTAATTTATATTGGTTTGTGAATGATATATCCTCCGCAGGATGGGAATAAACTTTTAGGGTGTCGTGACCTTGGGCGAGGCAAGAAACAAATTTATTATTTTTAACAGATCTTCCTTGGATACAGTTAAACCTTTTCAGTTGGATGATCAGTATATCTCCACACTGGGTGAAGACAGTTTCCCGGGTACTGTCTTGAAGGGAAGAGCACTGTGGGCACATCCATCTGTCATTTCCAGACATATAATCTGGTTGCAAAAAAGCTTTAATGGAGCCTGTTATGTTATTTGAAACAGGGAGTGGCAGAATGGACATACTTTCCTCCCTACTGGAAGACAAGAGGCATGAATTACAAGATATTGTTGTAGTTACTTTGTTGGTAATAATATTGTTAGCGATAACCGATGGCCCTGTCAACTCGTTTAATACATGAGGTAGAATCTCAGGAACATCCTGCTGTGTGTTAATATTGAATGGGTTGTTCCTAGCATTGGACATCTTACGTTTCTGGTATCAAAACATTTTGGGTTATCCAAAATAATGTTCCAGTTATCAACAGTGTAAATAAAATTAATAATAGGAAGAGGGCAAATTGTATTTCTCCACACTGTATACAAAAATACCTCATGATAAATTGATTTTTGTACTCAATGATTTGATAGACTTTTGTTTTCAAGGAGGCACCCACAAATATATTGCTGTTACAAAACATGGTGCAAATCTAAATATACTGTTGTGTTTGATAAAAGTGCTATTAAAACAGCTGTTAAATATCTCATGGACAATTGTTATTTCACTTGTGGTAGAAAGCTTTTTCGACAGGTTATAGGAATCCCTATGGGGTCAGACCCTGCTCCATTTATGGCTAACCTTTTTCTTTATTACTATGAAAGCAATTGGCTTAAGGAAATTAAAAAAACAGACTTGAATAGGGCTAGAAAATTTGGCAATACTCGATTTAATGATGATTTAAATGCGATGAATGATAGTGGCAAGTTTGGAAGAAGTTTTAAAGACATCTACCCTCGTGAGCTTGAGCTAAAGCAGGAGAATAACGGCGAAAGTGCAGACTTCTTGGATTTACAAATTGCTCTCAAAGACAGAACATTTTCATTGAGTCTTTTTTATAAAAGGGGTGATTTTTCCTTTACTATAGTGCGGATGCCATTTCGTACTAGTAACAATATTTTATTCTGCAATTGGTGCAGAGATATTAAGAATTGGCAGAGCTACATCGGAGACCAATGATTTTCTTCTGTGTGTAAATAGATAGATAGATAGATAGATGTGCATATTTTACATGGCTAGCCTCACAAATATCGAGGGATATACCCTGTCTATTATTTCCAGGAGGGGCCATGGCTTAGATGGAGAGTCCTAGAGTATTTAATGCTCATTTTGAGCTACGCAGACACAATTAGGGCCCGCGCTCTACTAGACAACTCCCGGCAACATCCAACTGCCTACACAGTGTGCCATCTCCCCAATTTCCCTCACATGGCTTGGGTTAACCCGGGGCTATGGTAACATTCACTCGCCCATGTTGAATCGCCGTCAAGAGGAATCGAACCCCGGTCTCCCGCACAGAGTACGAGAGCTATAACCACTAATCTACGGCGCCACAAGGTACAGCTCCCGCACCGGGAATCGAACCCGGGCCGCCTGGGTGAAAACCAGAAATCCTAACCACTAGACCATGCGGGAAAATGCCTTAATGTAAAGAATGTTTGAACAAGGAGCGATTAAAAAGCGAGTGCTAAAAGTTTTGTATAAGAATTACGGAAGAAATAATGTTTTTAGGGAAGTTTGGAACTAATGCAAAGCACTTTGTCACATCTTGAACCTAGTTAATAATTTTTTGGTGGAATTCAATGGTAAGGCTGAGTGTTGGTATACCATAAAACATGTTTAAGGTTACAGTCAGAGTTACAAGTTCTGACGCCATTGAAATCCACAATTCTCTCGATTTGTCGTTAAACAAAATATTAAATAAATGAAAAGTTATGGATGAAAGAAATGTCTAGTTCCTGCTGAAGTCTGTTCGCAGACCTCTTTGAGGTGACTCAGCTAGACATTTTGGGTACCTTGGTTCGGAATATGAGTCGAAACCCGTGTACCCTTTACAGAAGTTCTGTCTCTCTGTTTGCTTGTTCAATTTTTGTGCCAATTATCTCCTTGGAAAAAGGAAGAATTGTGTTCTTTTATATGAGCATATTCTTTAAAGGAGCAAAACCTCTAGAATTTAAATTTTAAGACTTAACTGGTCGAGTTTATCATTGTGCGTGCACTTTGTAACTTTCATTCTTAAATATATCAGTACAGTCTTTTTTTAAATGTAATTATTATAGATCACACTATTACGTTATACTCAAGTTGGTTTTCATGTGAAAATATATTTACTTATACTTATATCAAAAGTTATAGTTTTGGCGGATGGTGTCAATGAATGTGGCTGGTGTCTTGCAGGAGGCAGGGGATGCTTACTCAAGGGCCCGCACCAGATCCCAAGCATGAGTGAATTTCACCATCAGGTTTCCACATTCATAGGTCTTTGTTTCAGTACAGCCGAAATCCATTAGCTTTTCGATCATCCCTGTAAAGGGGAGAATACAGAAGTTCTCCAGTGGCTTCTTATTCTTCGGAGAGAAACCTCCTTTTTCTTCATTAACATCTCTGTCTTAAAAGACTAGTTATATCTGCATTGCGATGTAGTTCTCCTATTCTCTTCTCACTTATAGTACTGCTACTACGACGAATTCTGGATTTAAAATAGGCTCGTGTAACTACAAAATACTTTATTTGGAAAAATCGTGTAGCAAACTTCTTAAATATAACCTATCGATTTTTCAAGTTTGCTCTTTTACCGTCAAACTTACCTTAACTTTGATACCTTTGATAATCTTTCAGTCTTCTAGACTTCGTCTTCGTCGTTTAAACTTACTGAACTCAGACTTCTTTGCCACACCGACCTCTTCTTGTTGTTGTTTCTGAAGATAGCTTCGCCTCGCTAGCAGTCTTACTTTTTGATTATTTTCCTTTGTCCAAACAGTTAGTCGTTTCTTTATGGAGACAGTATCAGATCTAGACAATTAGAATACCTAAATTTTCAGAATTTCCCCTTTTATGCTCCATAGTGCTTCCACTATCTTCAACTATCACAATGAGCATTCTCCCCTGTTGAGTTTTTTTTGCTAATAATATGCAACACTCCCGCTAATAAAAAAGGAAAGAGCATGAAAAGCATTAATTATCATAATTAATAACCACGAGACAATGCTGTGATTTCTTCTTTCAGTTTTGTTTTGTTTTGTCTGGCGAATAGAATAAAGATGAAACTAGACTAATTCAAACTAGACCTAACAAAAGACGTTTCAATTTTGAATCAAATTCAGTTTCACACCTTTATTTCTGGTAAAGCACTAGATGATGCTTATGAGTATTATTAAATTACAGAGTTTCATGTTCCCTGGTTTGTGGCCATATCTGGTTGGTTGTCTGCATTGTCCCAGTGTTGCGGGCTTCAGGGTAGTTCAAAGTGAGAAAACAATGAGGCCATCTCATTGTTTTTTTGTGCTTGGGGCTGTATTGAGGCTTGAGACCTGGGATGGTTCGGAGTGTCAATCTGGTATGGATACACATCACAGAAGTGATATGTGTGAAATAATGTCTTATTGCCCGTCTCCGTGATTGCTATTGACACGCCTAGTGCCTACAAATGACCCTTTCCCTGACGTTGTGGTAAATTTCTTTGTGTGAAGTGCCTTTAGCACACTATGTAAGCATATGAGATTCTACTAGAGATGGAAGAGAGTATGATTCCAGAAACAGGCAAACTTCTGAATCTTTTTGTTGACCTCTTTTCCTCTTTTATTTTGAATTTGATATTTATTTTATCTTAATATTTTAACACTAAATTTTATCATTTTATTTAAAATTCAGGGTTTCCTGGTGACTTATTCTAACCCTGGTTATTTTATTTCAATTGTGAAAAACCTTTTATTCAGTGTCTGAAACAAAGATAATAATCTACTACTCCAAGGTAAGGTTTTCATATGTGCAAGCTTATGGGTTGCTTTTACAATCTACAACTTAAGCAATACAGCTATATGACTTTTCTTTGCATCATGACAAGTTTATGTTCTGGGTTAGTACATGCAACTACTAAATAACGTTTAGTACTTATTAAATAAATTTTGGTAATTTCATGTACTTGTATATAATGTATTGTTTTAAAATATATATTTTTAGGAGGTCCACATCAGTTTTTAAACTGCCATTGTAATTAACCTTCTTTAACAAATAAATTATCTATCTATCTATCTAAAGAGAAAAATTTCAAATAAATTCTCTTCAAACTGCAATAGAATGGATTCCTAAACATTTTTCAATTCCATCCATTTTTTGATGCCATGTTTTACAAAGAAAAAACAAACCAAAAAGAACAGCGTGAACGGAATAATTGCGATTTTAGCGAACTCCATCTCAGTGCGCATTTAAGTTAAGGCTGTTTTTTTACCTGCGGTTTCACACGAACATTTTGCGACGGCCCACTTATTAGGCAGGAATGAGGGATTAACAAGATCGTTAATTATGGCGGTTGAAGAAACTAGTATGTTTTATATCCCCAAATTTTTAGGAAAGTCATAACTCCGACCGAACTTTGAAATAAATATAAAAATGTATAAGTTAAATTTTTTCGATAAGGGTGATTACGCGCCTTTAAAGGGTCCAGTCAGGGAAATCATGAGATTGAGGGATCCGTATTTTCTGAATTTAAAATCCCTCAATTGAGGGATCCGTCAGTTGCACGATACGCGAGCACCAATTGTTTCTGTCAAGTTCGGCAACAAACTTGCTATACTAATCTACATTCTTTAATTATGTGCCAACAAGGTTTATCGTAAATGTCAACAAATGTGATGTAAACACATGAAGTGTAACGTTGGAAGAAGGGAGACGTCCGTCCTTTAGTTTATATGTCGTTCTTTACTGCCCTTCAGGCCTCGGATTGGAAAATACGGTCGGATTTAGATTCAGTTTTAGATGTTTCACCATACATTGCAATAACTCAGCTATGTCCAGACGTGTTATTAATATCGAGTTCTTCTAGAACCGTAATTAAATGACCTGTCCATGTGAAGAAAACACGGAATATTAGCACGAATGAAAGCTTAAGAAATATTCTTCACTTTGTTATACTATGAAAAACAATGATTGGATCGTGCATTTCTTTGCCATTGAGGTGGGATCAGTAAGAACCTGTCTCTGTCGCCTTGGTTACCCTAACAAGCCTTTGTGTTCCCTATTAAAATCTCTAACTTTTGTCTCCATGAGTGCTTCTTTTTACATTTGAATGTCTTAAAATTCTACCACTTGGGTTGAGCCTGAAAAGGCCCCAGTCATTCTTGCAATTTCCTCTGTTACAAATAAGGAATGTAAGAAACCAAAAACAACTGAGAAATCTTGAATATGATGGTTTACCATGTCGATTGTGTTTTAACATTATTAAGGAGACTTACAATCTGCAACACGTCTCACTTTTAAAAGGAAACTTTTGTTAAACACAGTACGATAGAATTACTAGTATATATATCTATTGTAGTGTGTATGTCACAACAGTTTATTACTTATGTATACTTTTTAACTGTTATTCACAAAATTTGACGCACTTTTAGACCCACTATCTGTAATACCTACGTTAAAAATTGTTATGATATTATTTTTTTCTGCAAATTTCACAATAAAATTTCAGTTTTTGAATGTTCTCTTCTCATTTTTTTTATCTTTGAGCAACCATCGCACGCCCATTTACTACAATTGCAACACTCTATCCAGCGTTCGCCGTGTGTACGTTCCAACCATTTTTTCACACGATGTGAAGCAGCAATCATTATTTGTAATTTTTTTTGGGGGGGTAAATGGCATGGAGGGTGGCCTCTTTTCCTAAATTTTTTGGCTTTTCACACATGCTCTTTTTGTTTTGGTTGACGATGAACAATCCAATGCTACCCTTTTTTTTTGCGGGGTCTGGTAGCGTGTCCTTTACTGCCGAGAGTGTTCTCACGTTACTTGACCCTTGTTCCACTACAAAATCGGCTATTAAATTTTTCACAACTTGCGCAGCACCAGGAATACTAATGTCTTAGTTGTTCTGGAATTTTTATACAATAGATGACACCGATTGATTTTACTTCTGGCAGCTCTTTCAGTAATGATAGGTTTTCCTCCACCTACTTGTGCACTGATTGCTGGCCTACTTCAATGAGTGCGTTTCCGCCCAACAACAACTTTTCGAAGTCTGGTGATCCTGTCATTATAATTTTGCCAAGCTTATCCCGGACGATTGTAACTACTGAAAGACTGGTATAGGCATAAAGCTCTATGGTCTTTTTCATTAAAGTGTTGGTTCGCTTACCACGTTTTTCTGTAAGTCTGCGTTTCTGCTTCTCCGTGTCAACTTTAACCGACAATGCCGGGGTTTGTGCAACGCAGTCATTTATAATTTGTTCCACCATTTCATTGACGCTTTTGCTGGCGATATCTTCATCACAGTCGAACATCGGCAAACGAGAAACTTCAGCGTCGTTTGATTGAAATAACATAATTAGTTTTTGAAGCCCTCGTCCGCCTCATTCAACAACACCATGCTTTTTCATTAGAGCAGAACCGATATTAAAACTCATTTTTATCTGATGACTGTGCGCACTGTATCAGTAATCAGTAATAAAACTGTAATGGGTCGATTTAATTTTTTGCCCAAATTTATAGAAAAAAATTGGAACGTCAATGCAATGTCTTCCTTCGAATTTATTCCCATGCCACAACCTTGACCCCAGGTATTTTTTTTCTTTTTGATATTAGGATGGCGAGAAAGTATTTCGTATCTCCGTCGTCCTGTTATAAAAAAGAGACAAATAGCCTGGGGGTCGAGGTTGCCCATGCCATAACCTTTTAAGGTTTTAGCCCCCCTTATCAAAATTGGCACCCATGAAAGTCACGCATGCCCAGTCAATACGAGTGATCCTAATATGGAGATAGGTAGAACTTTTTTAAGTATTCTTCGCAAATTATCCTCCTCCAAGGTTCCAGTAAATCCGTCTTCATTCTTTAATACATTGAAACCCTGTATTTTTACTGCAAGAGGTAGCACTTTCAATCCCTTTACCCAGCGTGATGCGCTAGAGATTCTTGAATATCTCATACCGGAGTTGTCTTTAGCGTCTCATTCAACACTGTAGAAAATGAAGTCTCTCGTAGCAAGCACTACACCTTAAGGGCTGTAATCAACCACTCTGGAAATTTGGACAACGGTCATTATACTACCTTCGCTTATAATCAAGTGCATAGTAAGTGGTTTCATTGCAACGACAGAGCAGTGGTCCCTTGCACAAAAAGCTTGCTAAATGATGTACAACCTTACATCCTTTTTCATCAACACCATAAATTACGGTTTATGTCAGCCAGGAGGTTTGACTATTTAATTTGCTTTTTATTTTAGTTTTGTCTTTGGAGACTCTACACCTTAAGGGCTGTAATCAACCACTCTGGAAATTTGGACAACGGTCATTATACTACCTTCGCTTATAATCAAGTGCATAGTAAGTGGTTTCATTGCAACGACAGAGCAGTGGTCCCTTGCACAAAAAGCTTGCTAAATGATGTACAACCTTACATCCTTTTTCATCAACACCATAAATTACGGTTTATGTCAGCCAGGAGGTTTGACTATTTAATTTGCTTTTTATTTTAGTTTTGTCTTTGGAGACTGACGACTCCATTTATTATCCCAGTCAAAATAAAAAACAAAATAAAAATTATGCCAGCAAGGGGGTTTGACTGTACTGGTCTTATCTTTGGAGAGTGACGACTCCACTTAATACCCCAGTCAAACATGATTGTACCTAGTAGGACCGCTGAAAAGTTTTCTGGTGATCCAGCTAGACATTTTGGGTACCTTGGTTCAGGAATATGGGTCGAAACCCTTGTCCCCTTTACAGAAGTCCTGTCCTGCTCTTCGTTTGTTTGTCAAAGTTTTGTTCATATGTGACAATTAACTCCTTGTGAAAAGGAAAAATTGTGTCTTTGGAACCACATTCTTTGGAGGAGCAAAACCTCTAGACTTTAAATCTTTTAACTGGTCGAGTTTATCATTGTGCTGGCTGTTTGTAATTTTCCTTCCTACATAAATGAAATATTTTTATTTTTATTATTTTAAATAAAAACCTAAACCAAAGGTCAACTTTAAAACATATGGTAACAAAATATTAATAGTAACAAAACTATAAACTAGCTCGTGGAACTTTCTTAGGGTTGTGACTTGGACAATAATATTCAAATAATGTCCAAATTGTCTCTTTACTTTCCGATTTCACAAAAATGCCCAAGCATTTTGAAGGAACCCAATGGTCACACTGGCGGCTACAGTTGATCCGTATTGAAATAAATTCGTTGCCAGTGCGACTGCCGTGGACAATAAAGTATTTGGAGCAGGTGTTTCTGTCTACTGTACTCTGTCTTTTTCTTCTGCCAGCAGATGGTGTAGACGTAACAGGTTGTTGAGACATCTCTGTTTCGGTTCCTTGCACATCGGTTGCAGATCCCACACTTACACTAGCACTAGCTTCAGGGTTTGAATGCATGGAAAATTTGGCCTTGACAACTATCTCTTTTGATGTGGCAAATCTTGTTTTTTCGAAGGCATCATCTCCAGTCACAGTTTTGTATTCACTAATCTTTCTCTGGAAGCCTTTAATATGATTGTACCGTTTTCCAGTCCTCCTTTTTGGGCATTCTTCATACGTACCACCTAATGTACAAAAAGAGAGAACAAAACTTACAGATGCAATGATGTACAAGACACATTTTGAGATTTCACATGTTATTTACTTACCTCTAATCCCTCTGATTTTATCAAAAGGCGTATTATTGTTTAAGTCAATTGCTTGTATATTTACAGGTTGCAAATTTTCATTGTAAATTATAACCTGTTCTCTTGCAGTTTCCTCATTCGACTCTTGGTCATTCAACTCTTGCTCGGAAGAGGACGAGAAGCTGGCGTCCTTCTGAAAAGTCCTCCTCCATTACTTTGTTGTTTTTATTTGAACTTTTACCTGAAGAACAATTGTAGTAATTTGTAAGCATGTAAAGCTTTTACCTGAAGAAAAATTATAGTCATTTGTAACGTAGGGCTACAAAACAATTTCAGAAAAGACAACAATTGATAAATGGTGAAATCTTTACTTAACATAATCAACTTTTCCAGTGGCTACCTCTAGTTTATAATAGCAAGGAATAATAGCACCACCACCACGTTTACTAAAACCCCAAGGATTGTATTGGTACTTTCTGCCAGCTGTAGGCTGTTTGCTAACTTCAGGTTTACCAGTTGCAATGCTAAAAAAATAATGCAATACATACTAAATATCATCCCTTATTCAGTAGTAACAAACAAAAAAAGGCCACAAACAGTCTAAATGAGTTCAAAAGGTTAAAACTTAACCAATTGATCCTGAAAACTGCGTCTGATACACAATTGAAAATACTGCCAAGATTAGCAGATACTCTGCCGACTAACTAGCCTGCAATTTGATGAACAGTTTGTTCCTTCTGGCCCTCCTTTCCAGGACGAGTTACTTCTTTTAGTAAATTTCTTAGTATGTTTTCCAGATTGTGCATCCAAACACAGTGAGCATTAGAGTCATACTGGTTTTCTGGTTCAGGTCTCACATCCCTAGCTATATCCAACTGTGGACGGACGGTTTATTTAAGATTTTGCTTAGATGCAAAACCTTTAGAGGGCTGGACCTCTACATTTTACTACCGTTTGTCATTAGACAAGTATTATCATTACACCCAACTGTTTTTGTCACCTCATCATCAGGTATATATGGTAGCCTTTGACCGAAGAATTCACAATCTTCACTTTCCTGATTTCTGCTGCAAGCATGAACATTTCCAAAACAAACCAGCGTGGCCACATAACATAAAACCGGTGGTGCACCTCCAGCAAACAAGACATTGTTAGCGGCTCTCGTGCATGGATAATGACCAATTTGGTTTATATTAATCTCAAGGGAATAGGTTGTTTTCGTAGTAAAAGGACTTTTGGCGCTCCGTCCGCGTAAACCGGCTGCCGTAAAGCAAAAAAATTGCGGATATCGCTCAACTGAGGGATCCTTCAATCTCATGATTGCCCTGACTGGGGTCTGTTGAACAGTTAATAAAGCAGTTAATCCATAAACTGATCCATCCATCGGGATCTTACGCTTTAATACAGTTGTATACCGTATGTCGTAATGGAGCATGGCCAGCCTGGCACACGAGACGAAAACGGCAATTATTTCTGTATCAAGACGATTTTCCCTTGGAAAGTTATACACTTTGCTTTTTCCCCATCAAGAAATTTGCAGAATGTGGTAATATTTTCTTGATCAAGATATTTATGCTGTACTGTTTCCCGTTCAAGAAAAAATTCAGAAGGGCGTATGTTTTTTGAGTTGTACTCTTCATGTGATCTTTTGAGGTATCAGTAGCATTTCCACACCAGAAATTGAAGTTTCAACAATACTGTTGACACATAGCTGATTGGAAAGAGCTCAACGAGGCAGAAAAAATAAGCGGTCACTTAAGTCTCTATAATAAAGGGTTCAAAGGTTATGGAAATTTGAATATCCTGGAAATCGGTCATAATTTGACAATTGGGTATATAAAAGGCAGCTGGATATTCTGTCAGCAGTGGCACCGTTTTAATAATGCTATTTTACAGGAAAATGTATATAAAAAATGGTATTACTTGAAATCTGTTTATGATGAGATTTGAAATTTCGGTCATAGATACAATATTAAGCTTGTTCAAACTTATATTATTTTCAAAATGGCTGTCACCCTTGGCAATAGGGCCATGTGCCCTAGCAACAAATCAAGGCATATTTCGGGTAGATTCTGACGTAAATTAAACCTGATTAGGGCACATTTACGTACATTTTTGTCAATGACACACATGTGGGGACATAATTCATACTTGTACCAACCGGACAGACTCTTTTAATTGGTCTTGATAGTAAAGTTCCCTTAGCCACCATCTTGTGATCCTAGCAACAAGCTAAAATGTGCATAGCAACAACTGACAAGTCCTTTATATGTACACATAATGTGGTCTTATTAATTGAATTTGAGGTGGCTTAAAGCGGAGGACCAACTACTAATGGTGGGGTAACAGCTGACGAATCTGTATGTGAAAAAAACTAGCTAGCTATATATTGAATATAACTACTCCCGAGTGCCGAATTGTAGGTGGAGGGCAGGTAATTTATTTTTTAGGAACATTTGTCAACATACCCACAAAACACCCCGAGTTTGCTCAGTCCTCTCACTGTTGTCCTTCAGAATAGCGTTTTTGTATGACAGTTAAAAAGAACGCCTTTAGTACTGACTATATCATATAATATGGTTATATTTATTGCGGTTTCAACAGATTTAAGTGCTATATCTAAAGTTTTGGCATCGAATTCCAATATTTTACGCTTTACGGAACTGTAATCCCCTATCAGTAACTCGTTGGAATCATTTCTCGTAAATTTCGTTAATTCACACCCTTACTTTGAATTGGGGGAGAAGCAACTAGTGCGGACTTCAGCCTCGTCCGTTAATAGATTAAAGTCGAAGAACTTTCTTTTTCGATCTTTCGAAACTTTCAAAGGAGACAGATTTCCCACATACCCGCTGGTCATAGCAGCACCTAAGGCAAAAATCACAGCATTTTAATCGACCAAAGTATAAAGATTTAAGGCATTGAATAGAGGCTTAAAAGGACATCTTCAAACAACATCCTATAACTTCTGATAGTGATAAATTTGCAACTTTTTAGGAGCACAAGCCAAAGGGAGTATATAACAGCACTTTTTTACTTTGCTGGCACTTATCGAAACCTCGCCAAAAAGCATAGGTGAATTATCGCCTTTTGTCTTTGTAAAGGTATTTGATGTTGATAAAGATGATGACGTCATCTGAAAGAAATGAAATAAAACAAATTATGTAAAGTATGGGTAAAGTTTAAATTCTAATAACTACTAACACCGTTGTAATTAAAAATAGTAGAATTCTCACTTTTATTTACTGTCATTTTCAACATTTTCCGAACAGTGACATTATTACTCCTTTGATCAGCTACAGTTATATATACCAAGTTGACGCATAATATTATGTACAAGTATATTACAAAAGTTACAAAATTTACAAAAAAAAAAAACATTAATTACAAATATGTGAAAATACAAACTTTTTAACTATTCATATGTAGTACTAACCGAATTGCATCATGATCACTGAAGTAGGTTACGATCACCTGTAAATCAATTTTGCATCTTGTGTAAAGGTCTTTGGAAAAATAAATATGATCAATAATTGAACCTGAAAAATGTGTTGGTTCGGTAACTAATTGTACGTAATCAGAAAACACTTCAATTAATGCTGTGTTACTTTTTATTGCATTTATATTAAAATCCCCCAAAATGATGTTACTGTGTTCAACCGCAATAAGATTAGCCAAAGTACTGAAAAAATTTGTTAAGTCAGTTGTATTTTTCCTATACAATAATAAGACATACCAACACTATGATGAAATTCAATAATTCCGATATTTTTGCCTGTTGAAAAAAGCTAAACTTTGGTAATGATCGCTACATCTATTATGGTTAACTTCAAATGGTTTTAGTAAATCATCGCCTTTCAGGACATTCTGATTCGGTAATACCTGTGTTTCTGTTAAGCAGAGGATATCTGAATTCATCAATGGATTGCAACAATTTCCAACTACAGCATGTATGTTGAAAGCTTGGATATTAAGAAGAGATACTGTCAAGGTATAACTCGAAGTATCATTAAAACAAATTACCTCTAGCTGGCTTGCATGTGGGTCTGCTCTAGTAGCAGTAGGACAAAATTTTCTAATCAGGTGTAGTCCATTCAATGATCTTGCTCTACTCAGTGCAATATAAATCTGACCATAGTTAAAATTTCTCTGTCTTAGCAAATCAAAACTAACTACGATTTGATCAAGACTTAATCCCTGGACTTTCTGGCATGTACAAGCATAACTTAACATGAGTGGGAATTGACTTTGGAGAATACAGAAGTTCTCCAGTGGATTCTTCTTCTTTGGAGAGGAACCTCCTTTTTTATTAACATCTCTGTCTTAAAAGGCTAGTTATATCTGCATTGCGATGTAGTTACTCCTATTCTCTTTTCCTGTTTCTTACACAGATCCAATTGACTGCCAGGAAAGACTGGTTGACACTGGGAAAGACTAGTGACTGTGGGAAAGACCATTGACGGTGGGAGAGACCATAGATCGTGAAGGCTTTTGCTTTTTGCTGACTGAAGAGAGTGTGTTCTTTAACAAAAGTTATTGGTTTTGGCGGATGGTGTCAATGAATGCGGCTGGTGTCTTGCAGGAGGTAGGGGATGCTAACCCAAGGGCCTGCACTAGATCCCAAGCATAAATGAATTTCACCAATCCTCATGTTTCCACATTCATAGGTGTTTGTTTCAGTACATCCGAAATCCATTAGCTTTTCGATCATCCCTGTAAAGGGGAGAATACAGAAGTTCTCCAGTGGCTTCTTATTCTTTAGAGAGAAACCTCCTTTTTTCATAACATCTCTGTCTTAACAGGCTAGTTATATCTGCATTGCGATGTAGTTACTCCTAGTCTTCAGTCTTTTCAATTGGGACATAAGAGTGGGTTTGAGAAAAATAATATTTTTGCATTCTTAGAATTTCTGCTTTATCATCATCAAGTTTCACATATATTGTAACTACGTTTCCATGGGAATTTCTTAAAATGTCCTTAACTGTACCAATTTGACCATTGATCAATCTATCTTGCATATCTATATTCATGATCAACATCATCCATGTTACAGGCATAATCACACAGAATATTTACAAGTTACAACAATCGTTTTTATACATAACGATTGTTGTACATAGTTTCATTCTAATAAATATCAGTTTGTCTGACTTATTGCAAACAAAAAAACGTGTTTTTATAACATGACCATAAGAAACACCAGGCTGATATTACAAGAACAAATTAATAAATCGACTGGTTTTCGCTGAAATGTATTTTAAGGTTTACAATCCAATGTTTCTCTGACAAAATTTTCTTTCGTTTTCACAATTCCTTTTAGAGCAGGAAAGTTTGTCCATTAGTTTATTTGCTGAGTAGTATGACACAAGTGCCATTCTTCTTATAAATTTATTAATAAGTCTAGTGTGTTCATTATTGCAAAAAATAAGGTTATTTATTTATTTTCTTCCAAAAATTCGAAATTTTAAAAATAACCCTTGCCACAATATAAATAAACTCAAGAAATTTTGCATTTGACAGTAATAATAATGCACCACAAAAAGATATCCTGATACTGAAAAACTCACACGCATACTAATCTACTATACTGAACACAAAAGTTACGAAAAACATGAAATTTGATTAGGTTACCTCCTGTGAAAAATCAAGTTGAGCCCATATGAAAGATCTTTGAAAGTTCTCTAGAAATCTTTTTATTTTTTTAAAAAATCTTTATCCGTTCTCGAGATATTTGTCTTAAAAGTTGCGCTAATTATGCGAAATTATGACGGCATAAGTTAGCATTGAGCATAATTATGGTAACTAAATATTGAAATTTATGTAAAATGTTCAAAACGCGTCAAAGTGAACGGCCAGAAAACATTTTTAACTCTGTATGGCTTGTCAAAAATGTTAAATTAACACCCTCGCAGAGCATAGTCTTGACATCATGCATAATTATTGAATCTTCTTAGTCCAAATTCTAAAGAACCAATCAAGAATTTTTAAAAAAATATTCAAACTCCTAGACAACCTTTCAAGCTCTTTCATATGAAATTAACTTCATTTTTAGCGGGAGGTAACCTTTAAGGTCTATTATGTGGTTTCACATTCTTGAAAAGGGTCATTCAAGAGTAGTTTTTATGTATCATAACTAAGCTATACCACATTATTGTAAGCTCATGAAACACAATGCAAAAACATAGGGTTAGATGTGTAAAGAAAATGATGAAGCCTTAATATCCAAACTTAATCTCCCAAAAACAATAATTACATTAACGGTCGCCACCATTATCGAACAAAAGTTCACTTGGTCATTCGTGTTGAAGAATTTAACAACATGCGAAAGTAGGTAAACAAAGTAGGTAAAGGCACCGTTTGATAAAATAGTTCAGGTTTAGAACATATATCAGTAAAAAGACGCTAGTAGCAACAGTACAAAAGTTTTTAACCACAAATGAGCAAATACCTTAAAGAATGAAGAGGTATATTTCCCCTGTTAGTTTTGGATTGGTGACTTAAATTTATTTCCACGATGCAACAAAAAAAAGAAAACTTGAGTTTTAGGAAATATTTAAAAATAGTATAATAAAATTTAAAAAGAAAGAGTTTTGTTAATACTTGTGGATTGCATTTTCTTCTTCTGACTGTAGCTAGAGGTAGCAGCTAATGATTCGATTGTATGAAAAGGATACCACGAACATGCCAATTCAAGCTGATAATTTTACTTTAAAATCTTCTTTTTAATGAAGCCATAAATATAACACGTTTTGGCGCATTATAAACGTTCAAATTAATATAGTGTGCCTTCAAAGGAAAGGTACAAGCTTTCCAACTCGAAATATAAGAGAAAAAGCCTATTTATTGGCATTTTGTGTTAATTTTCATTACAGCTGCTCGGTCCAAACTTATTTGTTCTAGTAGGAAAAAAAAACCTACCTTTTCGTGAAAAAATATCAGTCACATTTCCCTACGCTGATGTTATATGATTTTTTTTCTATCGAAATTTTGAGAATCTCAATTGGTATACTTCGCGTAGCAAACGTGCTCCACAATTTCGCTTCGTTCGCAAAGCGAAATTGCTTCGCAAAAAATCAAAAACTGATTACTGATAATCCTGCAAATGGAGTATTATCTGAACATTCGAAAATTTCAAGGAACCTTTAGTGTATCTGGAAAAGCAAATTGTTTGATACCATACAGATTTTATCGATTATTATGATTTTTAAATCACAATATTTATTTCGTAAACTTGATTTGATTTTATCACTTAAACATGGGAAATTTTTCCTAAAATTTCCCACTTGTATATTCAATGCTGAGTGAATTGTAGTACCATCGATGTTAATGGCTGCAACGCCTGTTGGGCCATGAGAAGAGCCTTTGGTTTATCAACATTAACAACATCATATTACGATATGGGAAAACTTTGGATGAGGACTGATATATAACTTTTGTAAGAAAAGACTTTCGAAACCCAGCATTGCCAGTTAAAAAAATGTATAATGGATGAATACAAGATTGCTGTAATGTATTCATGTTTTTAACCATACGTTTAGATCAATGGTGAACAATGATAAAGATTTGTTTTTGTTCAGTGTTTAAAGATCTAACTCTACAATTCAATTCATCATCAGATGGTAAAATTGGAACAGAATTTAAGAAACTAAATGGTTCATCAAACATTATTGCGCCCTCTGCCGGGTTTTCACGTAATTCAAATACAGTATTATGGTTACCTTCAATTGCATCATCATTAACACTGACGTTTTCAGTTCCATTATTGATAACAGCATTTAAATTTATGAGTACATCATCTACCAAATCTGCAAAAGGCTCAAATATTTTTTTATTCATGTTAATTGCATCCAGGTTATTAGACTCATGTAGTTTCTCTATGAATGATCCGTTATTAGCTGGATAACTTTAAACTTGAAGCAGTTAAAGACAAATTGTATGATGTACCTTTAGGTGTAACCTAGATGGGTTATCATCGACTCAAAAAGCACATATAATTTTCCAGCCTCAGTTCTTATTGGAGATATGGAGTGCTACACACAAGACAAAAACAGGTGATTGAACTAACTTATTGTTAAAAAAATTATGTAACACACACATAGTCACTAATGTCAAAAGTGGTATTTGTACAAATTGTTTTCAAAATGTTCTAAAAATCACGGTAATACACAAACAAACCTCATGTACACCTTTTTATATTATATTTTTGCAAAATAAACTTAAAAATTAAAAAATATATGTAAACTACAACCTTTAGGTCATTCATATGCTATATAATCTTGATAAATAATACTGTGGGATTAAAAAATAAAATCGCTTTGTTTTTCTCATGTCAGAGCCTTCTTTATTCATAACAGTTTACTTTATTTTTGAAATTCTTATTAAGAGCATTGTAACGAAGAAAAGATCTATTTAAACTGTAACTGTGAAATTTCATTTACAGAGTCAGGGAAATCCTCTTAATTAAGCTGTATAGCTTAATTTGGAGATCTCCTAAATAAGCTCTATCAAACAGCTTAGTTAAGCTGTACAGCTTAATTAAGAGGATTTCTCTGACTGTTTTACAGCTAATAACATGATGCCAACATATACTTTTTTATTTCCTGACAGAACCGTTCATGATGGTACTTTTTGTGACTGGCAGTAAATGTCAACTTTTTCGCTGTGAACATTCTTTTTATGCTCAGACAAATATCGCATTTCTTTGAATCATTTATTACAAGCCATACATACCAAAACATTCCCAGTTTCTACATCAAGAGAGCACGAGTTACGCTTTAGATGGCGAGATAAGCTATACTTTTGTAAGCAAATGTTTTGCTGCAAGATAGGCATGAAAGTTTTGGTATTTTTTTGTGATAAGCTCTTTGATGAACCATAAACTTATCTTTGTGATCGAAGTTAATACTACATAAATCACATGTATAACCTCTAGTAAGAGGCCAAGGTTCGTGATATTGATATATGTGTGTGTTAAAACTGAACTTTGAAGCAAATGTTTTTTCTTGACAGTCTTGACAACCACAAACATATTTTTGTTTTGATGTTGAATCTGCTGATGTTTCTTGAGGTCGACTAGTCTGCAAAAACCTTTCCCACATTATTGGCACCATTTACGACGTTGAGTTACGTGAATTTGTTGGTGTTGAAGAAATTTGTGGCCAGAAAAAGATTTTTTACTTAACACACAATAAATCATTTTATATACTCCACTCTCTCCTGCTACTTTTCACACGAAAGATAACAGCAGGAAAAAGCGCCAAAACTAAAAATGGTAACCCAATGCTAAAAAGGTTAAAACCCTGGAAATGAAGTTCCGCATATACAATGAAACATAATCTGATTTGCTAAAAGCCAGCGCACAAATTTGTAAACCAGTATCAAGTGGCTAGTAAATGAGGAAACTGTTGTTTTGTTACTTCATGTATTTATAACTTTTAACATAGGCCCATATACCACAATTAACATGGTGTCGCGGTTGGCAGAATGGAGAAGGTCCAATGTGCTACTAAATGCAGCTCTTCAAGAAGAAGTTGATCTTAATGTCACCATAGAATCGACGAAAACTAAAACAGATGAGAGTTTAGTAGACAATTCATTTACTGTTGTTGGACAAGACAGTGATATTTTGTGGCATACTTTTTAAACATCAAGCGATGACACTCTAATTATGTCAGAGATTTTGCTGATCCACTGTCCCTTGGTTCTGAGCTTGCATCTTGGGCGTGTAGACATAAGTGTACTGGGGCAGCTGTAAATGAATTGTTAACTATTCTAAAGCAACATGGTTATGATGATCTACCAAAAGATTTGAGAACTCTTCTGAAAACACTGCGGCATGTTGAAACGTTATCCAAGTGCTCTGGAACCTATACCTACCTTGGCATTTCTAATGGAATACAACGAACACTTAATAATAATCCTTCATTTGATGGCACAGAAATACTTCTTATTGTTAATGTTGATTGGTTTACCTATTTCCAAACCATCAAGTTTACAATTGTGGCCAATAATGTGTCGTTTTTATAATTTTGAACCTTTTGTAGTTACATTTTTTTGTGGTGACAGAAAGCCATCTTCAGTAGACTCTTTTACAAATGACTTCTTTAACGAATTTGATCAATTAAAGTTGTCTGGCGTCCTTTGGGGTGATAAAATGTTGACTCTAACATTAAAAATGTTCTGTTGCGATGCACCTGCACTGCAATTTTTAAAGAGTGTCAAAGGGCACACTGGCTATTATGGATGTGAGATGTGTACTGTACAAGGGAGTTTGGCCGGTAGAGTTGTTTTTAATGACTTGGATTGTTCACTACGGAGTGATTTTGGTTTTAACCGAGAACTATATGAAAGTCATCAAGTAGACGTAGTCCCCTGATTGATAGAGGAATAAATTGTGTGCATGATTTTGTACTTGATTATATGCACTTGGTTTGTCTTGGTGTTGTAAAACGGTTGTTGCTGTTTTTGAAGGAAGGTCCTAGGTTGTGTCGTTTGTCACAATTGCAAATTACCAAAATTTCTGATCACTTAATATATCTTAATGGAAAGATGCCTACAGAGTTTGTACGGCAACCAAGAAGTTTGGCAGATTTAAAACGTTGGAAAGCAAAAACCAAGTCATTATTCACAGTGACAATAAAAGGTTTTAGGAAAAGTTTTCGCATATTTCGATGGAATATTTTCGTGGTTAGGCACCTGCTTTTTTAGGTCCAACAGTTGTCTCGAATAGGAGGATCAAATTTAAAAACCACAACAAAAAACATTATGCAGAGGAAGGAACCTCTTATACACGTTCATGATTTGTGTGACAATGTTATTTTTAATAAGAAACCTTGCACTCTGTTAGGAATTTTAAGTTAAAATAGTCAATCAGAACTATTTTTATTTTTCAAAATATTGGCAAGGATTTAGTCTGTTCTATCAATATTCTTATTAAATTTAAGTTGCCAATAAGTGAAATTTTAGCCAAAAAAAGCTTTGCTAGTGAATTTAGTTATATTGCTTGCCTTGTTGTCAACTAAATATAGATTACATTTGTTCATAGGCTTATGACTAACAGTTTACAGTCGAAGTACAGTATGCGTGGCGTGAAAGGAAAACTTCCCTTTGAAAGGTTAAACCTTTTCAAAGCTATCACTGGTGAGAAATTTTTTTTTAGTTACTTTGAATGAAGAAACCTTTGCGAGTCAGAAAAATTGCGAAATAAATGGAAGTACCATTCGTCAATGACCCCTTTCAAAAAAATTTTGTGTTATTAATTATTTCTTCAAGGTCTTTAATTGTAAAGTTACAATTAAAGAGTTGGAATATTTCTTTGTTTAACTCAAATTAATTCGAGTTTAAACACCCTTAAGAGCCAAATGGGGATATAATTTTTTTATTTTTTTTCTATTTGTGCTAATTTTTCGACCTTAGTAGCATAAAACCTCAATTACGACAAGCTGGTCTTGTTGTTAGGCTGGTCCATTGCAGCAATGATCTGTGTAGGGCTGAGTGTTGGGCCCATTAACACGTGTAAAGCCACTGCCAGAGTCACAAGTTCTGGCGCACAGATCGTTGCCTGCTTTTTCTTATCTACGAATTCGTAATGAATTCCTTTGAAATTTATCCGTTAAAGGATATTCACTTTAATAAGTTTTATTTATTTCATGCACTGAATCGCTTGTTTTTATTGTCTCTAAACTGTAGCTGTTTTTATCATTGTTTTGTTTAATGTTTTCTGTTGTATTGTATAATTTGCCAAATCCTTCAACAAGGAAGATTTTGGATTATTTCGGAATCTTTAGAGGGTATAACCTCTACATAGCCATAACCACCTGTCTTTAGACAAGTATTATCATTACAGCTTGCTGTTTTGTCACCTCATTATCAATTAGATGCAGTGTTGAGAAATTACCAAACTGGTACTCGAAGTGAAGTACGATCAGTAATTATGACTCACATCAAACACGGTGCAGACTGAGCAAACGGGGGTGGGAGAAAACCCCAACAGTAAAACAACAGTACATACAGACATTTTATGTAGATATTTTTGACCATATTTTCATGTAAATATTTTAATTATTTAACCTTTCCGCACCGCTGTATTTTACTATTCTCAGTACCCGGCACCGCTGTATTTTTGAAAATTTCATGCGGCTTACTAAACCTTTCATAAAAGGTTAACTGTATGTCCTAAAGTAAAAAATGACCCCATTCTGTAAAGTAGAATAGTTCCTCTAACAAAATTATACAAGAAAAGCTAATAAAAACAAGTGGAAGGTTAGGTACCAATCGTCAGGCACAGGCAAAAAAAATTCCAAAAATCTGGTGGAAATTTGTAGTAACTAATAGTTTTTTGTAGATTTGAGTTGGTATATATACTTCGACTCCCAGAAATACAAAGAAATTTGTAGTTGGAAGCCTGTTTCCAAAATATTTCTGGTTATCATAGAGCAAAAAATCCTAAAAATTGCCCAAAAAATAAAAAAAAAATAAAAAATTCATCCCATTGCATAAGACTGTCAATCCAACATACAACATAAACACCCATCAGTCTGAATCAAAATCACTTCCATCAGGGTCTAGGGTGATTTCTTTTTGAGTATGATAGATTTCAAAGCATTTATTGATGCACAAACCCACACCACACACAGCACAGCACACCAATATCGGGTATCTTTTCGCACTCCAAGTTTGCTGCAACAAACACATTTCCTTTGAGATCTTGATTTGTCAGCTGTAGATGATACTATAAAATGCCGTTCAACAAGCCTCCCATATTTGCTTCTGCAGTATCCGCGTTGCGACTGGTAAAATATGAAGAGCCTGCAGATGCGTGAAACGTGATAATTTCCTCAATAAGAATGGTACGGAACTTTAGATGATCGATTTTGCTTTGCGGATTCATCTTCTTCCAAAGAATGAAACTATTATGCACTGAGATCTCAATAAACAACTCAGCTAACTTGCGGTACCATTTCACTCCTCTCCTTTGTGAGCTGTACGGTATAAATCGCGTCTGACTAGATCGACACCACCCATCGTTTTATTATAATCCAATATGACATCCGGTTTTTGAATAACTACCCCGGTATTACAATCTGTCTTATTTGAATCCAATAATTCAAATGTATGGACAGTTGACAACATGCTAACATATTTCACCTTCTTTGTTTTGGTGACATCATTCCATCGCATAACGCCAATATTACCCTCAAATTTCGCTTGCGGTGGTGAACCTCTCACCGGCTTCCAAAACCAAAAATCATTGGGAAGGTTAGCTTTTTTCCATAAAGTTCCATAGCAGTCTGTATCATTCAGCAACAACGCTTCTGCCAACTCAGGTGAAGTGTAATAATCCAAGGTAACACATTATCCCTTGTTGAGGTAGTCATGAAGTAATGAGAGAACTACTTTTGAGGGACCTTTGTAGGTATCGAACGGTAAATCAAGGTTGGCCGGTGGATTTGGATACTCTGTTGTTGCTCCTGTGTAAATAATAAAATTGAGTAAGTATCCACTTTGACTTTCACATAACATAAATACTTTGACACCATACCGTTCTCTTTTACTCGGGTTATAAATGCGAAAACTCAATCGACCCTTCCAAAGCGAAAGGTACTCATCAATTGCGAGGTGCTCTGAGGGCGTATAATTTCCTTTGAATTTTGAAATCAAATGTTCAAGGAACAAGCGAAGGTTTTTCAAACTGTCCGTGGGATCTTCAGTTTCTGGATTAGTAAAGTGAATCATTTTTCGCAACTGTTCTCATAAGCCGACTGAATATCAGAGTCAAGAGAATGTGTTGACGACTCCAATATGAATGAATAGTTGGCTTATGATTGATCCCCATTAGCAGACAGCAACAAATGTAGATCCATAATTCATCCCTATCCGTGTCTTTCCAGAGGTTGAATAGAGATCTCCACTTATTGTTCATATGAGCTTGAATAGCAGGATCATTCATCATAATATCAGCATATTTATTTGTATACTTGACTATGTCGTCAATAAGTTCATTTATTATAAATTCTTTGAAGACACTAAATGGACTTGTTCGGTCATCTGGATTAGTGTTTATTTGCTATCTTGAAATAAAAGGGAATCTTCTGCGAAGGCGTGCAGGGCTCACCCATGTATCCGGCTCCATTGACAAGTCAGGCGTACTTTGCCCACGCCCACAAGTACCATTGGATCCACCATGAGTGCGAATCCCGCCTCGACGTGCACGGATGCTTCTTCCTGCAGGACAGCGTGGTCTGCCTCCCCTTGTACGTTATACGTTTCCGTGGGGTTTCTACATCACTTTTGTCCGAAGAATTATCAGAGTCATTCAGCATATTCGGCGTTTGAGTTGGTGTTGTTTCAGCGTCTGACCGAGTTGTCATGACGCGTCATCATTTGTTACTGCATTGGTTTGTACTGAATAAGAATCATTCAAGGATGCAACTGTTGAAATTGTTTCATCTCGTTCATACTCAGACATCTCTCCATCATCTGAAGAAAAAGTCAAATTTGAATGTTTGGGTGATATTAGACAGGAAATGTCAGGATATAGCATGTAACTCCTTATACTTAACCAAAAAAAGCATGTGAAAAATCACCAAAATACTTACCATCACTTTCAGAGTCATCAGGACTGTCTAAAGATGAGAGATCTGAGTCTAAATCATCCAAATAGTTTTGTATTTCTTCAGGTTCAGAAAAAGCTCTTTTCCTTGTCGCCATCTCGAAAATAGTTTTCGCGCTCAAAAAAACAGTGAAACTCATTGCATTATTTGTCTAAAATACAGACCCGCGCATCCCCGAAAATTGATGTAAATTGTACCAGAGTCATTCCTACGCGTAGATAAGATGATAGAATTAGGAATAGGCCTGCGCTCCTGATATTATTCAAGTTTAAATATCAGTGGTCCCAGCCGGCATAAAATCATAAAAAATCATAAAATCAGCAATTTTTCCTCAAAAATCATAAAATTAGCATAAAATTAATTTGTTGGCATAAAAAATCATAATTTTTGTACATGTGTTCTCCAAAATTTTGTTTACGCAGTTATTTTTAATTTTGTTTGCTCTTTACTCAGCATTTATTATACTTATGACATTTCCCAGAGTTTTATGTAGCAATTGTTTAAGTCGAGAAGAGAGTAGAACAACTTTTTTTAAGGTTAGTAATTACAATAGTGATTGATTGCCGATTTGATTAAACACCATCCCGAGTGGGGAAAAAGCTAACCTTAGCTCAGTTTTGTTAAAAATGATAAATTTTCAGCTTATTGTAAAATTTGTGTTAAAGCATTCAAAATTGACAACAGTGGGTTATCTCAAGTAAAATCACAGGTAACGTGTCATGCATCTGGGTCTAAAAAAGATCTTATCAACCGGAGGACATTTTAAAACTTGTTCCGAATATGGCAAGTTACGACTTAGTCAAGGCAGTTTATTCCTAAGCCAAGAAAATTTAGTAGCCAAGGCAGAAATGTTACAAGCTTTGCAGATAGTTGATAAAAACCAGAAACAAATTTTAGAGGCAAACCCTTAGACTTAATTGATTTAACCCATTGTTTAGGAATGAACCTTGGTGGTAACAGTATAGACTGTCAAAGCAAATTCAAAGCACTTTTTTATGTGTTTACCAAGTTTTCCAAGGGTTATCCAGTTTTTGTAGGAGATTCGTCAAATCTGCACGGTTATCAAAATTAGGCATTGGCATAAAATTAGCTAAATTTTCATAAAAAATGGCATGAAATTAGAAGTGAAGGGCATAAAATAGCATAAAAATAGGGTGTTAATTGGCATAAAATCATAAATAAAATCTGTGTTTTTGCCCTGGGACCCCTGAAATATGAAACTTGAATAATAATATGTTAGACGTACGACGTACGTCCTTCGGCGTAAAAGGTTAACCATATAACTATATTTTTATGTACATATTTAAAGATAATATATTTATTTTCAGAATTCACGGCGGGCATTTTTCAACGTATGTTTTAGTCAAAATTTCGTCAGAAGAAATTTTTACGGAAATGGCGCCCGGGAGCGAGATTTGTCGGTCATGGAAATTCTGAAAGTGGTGTTTTTTAAAACTCATCTGGTCTTCAAAATAGATTGTTTCACCAACAATTAAAAAAAAATTCTGAAAGTCTGAGGCCTGATCTTTGTGTCAGTATCAAGTTTATCGCGGTATGGTGTGTTATTTGTTGTTTTTTTAATCGTTTTTGAAGGGTAAACTACGAGATTCTGAAAAATTAGACAATTTTGATTGACTTAAAATGTATACAGCCACTCTTTTTTAGCTACAATGTTTGTATATTTTCAAAATAGGATATCTAAACTACATTTCTATCGTTTTAGTTTTTTGAATTTCAATCACATGAACTTTTATTTGCATTTCCCCCCATGCTACTTTTGTGATATCACTGCTTACTTCCAGTTGTTTGTATACTAATATGGTGGCACTTCAAAATGGTTATTAATGTTTTCACATATATTTTACTGTTCAAAAGCTCAAAGTGCTTGCAGAAAAAATAAAAGAAATCCATATTGGTACTATACGGGATATACACCCAGATTTGACAAAGGGTTTGGACGATGATGAAATTGGTGCAGGAAAGTTTAGAGATTTGGTACAGGTATGCACCTAGACTTGCTGAATTTTATTTAAAAATTAATGATTCCAGACAGGATAAGTTAAATTTTTGTGAAAAATTTCACCGAGAAATGCCGTCGTCGAAGTTGTTCCTATTATCCATTGGTGGTGATGAAGCACCTCTTGCAGGAACTACCTTTCTGTTATCATTTCTGAATGTTGGAAAGCGCATTGCTAGTAGTTTTGAAAACTACTTAATTTTTGGTGATAATGTTAAGGAAAATGGGGCAGTTGTTCGTCGATATGTGCTTAAGTTGGTGAGTGAATTGAGACATCTTGAAAAGGAAGTCTTTGAAGTACAAATTAATGGAAATTTATTTACAGTGGAGTTCAAAGTTGAGAGTTTACCAAATGACATGAAAATGCTCGCATTTCTTGCTGGTGAGCTCACTAATTCAGCTTATTATTTCACAACTTTTGGTAATGTCAATTATGGTAATGTTAACGATTATCGCAAGAAGTTCAATGTAGATTGGCGAACGTTTCGTTATGCTGACCGTGTACAAGATGCAATTAAAGTGGCAAAGAAAAAAACAGATCTTTCTAAGAAGAAAATTAGCAAAACAACTTACCGTAACCACATAACAAGCTACATATCGAAGGAGTTGAAAAGCAGACAGGAAGAAGTACCACTTGTGAAAGAATATATTGATCTGGCAAAGTGTGAACCTTTGCATTTAAAGAACAACACAGTGAAAGAAATGTTCATGAAGTTGCTCAAAGTTGTCTTGTCGAAGAGTGAAACAAAGTTGTTGGTGAAGAATTTCAAAGATTTACCTGAATGTAATTTGCTTCAATTTTTTATTGTCTATGTTCGTACCAAAATGAACTGTAACTTCTTAGGAAAGAAATTGATTACCTGGTTCAATGAAAATGAGGGCAAAGGAGACAGAACATTTTCATTCAGATTCAGGGGAAAGGAAAGTTTCAACTTTCTGAAATTTTTCCCCTCGTTAATTCTGGTGTTAAAGGAAAAGCTTACTGATGACTGTTCCATCCATCGTATAATGTGTATTTTCTACCAGTCACTTTTTTTAAGACAGCTAGTGTCTTATTCTGTTCGAATAGAAGAAATTAGTTTTGAAGATCTAGATAAAATGAAGTTAGTATCAAGTAAATTATTTGTGTCATGTTCTAAGTATGATTTGAGAGTTTCCCCAAGCTTATGGGTCTTCCAACGTTGCTCCAATTCATTGTGAACAGTTATTGACGTCTGTTAAACATGGTCTGGGAATAAACACAATGGAAGGTTGTGAACAGAAACACCAAATGGTTCACAAGTATGCAGCAAATAGTACATACCAGGACAAATGGACTTCCGTATTCCGTCATGAATATATCCAGCTAATTTATTTGAGGGAAAATGGTTTTGACATTTTGAAGTATCGGAAACGTGGTGTCAGCTATTTACCCAATATTGTGGAAGGTGACTGCTGTTGCTGTTGAAGAAGGGAAGTGCAGATTATGTGATGATTCAGTCATGCAAAGTATAATCAGAGAAATAGAATGCTTGATTTGATCAAGATTTGCTCAATGTCTTGAATTTTACTGAACTTTCAGACATGTTAGTTTGCAGTTTGTTTCTTGTACTTTTGCGACTTCGTGAACTTTTTGAAACTTTGCAGTTTTTTTGAAAAAGTTTGTGTTTGATATCACGTTTGATGATTTGCAGTGTGTTTTCTGTACGATATATTATGCGACAGATTCTGATCCCTTAGGAAACTTTTACTGGAAGAAACTTCTGTGACTACGTGAATTTTTTGAAACTTTTCTGGTTGTAATTTTGAAAAAGTTTGTTTTATATCACTGTTTGATGATTTACAGTTTCTTTTTTCCAAACTTTTATTGTATTTATTTGTTTAAATACATGTTTTATGTGTATTATACACGTTTATGTTTTTAGACAACTGCTCCCTACGGCCTTATTCATGTCACATGATCTACGGTGTTGTACTTTCACTGTACTCCGTAATCACGTGATCATTTCTACAAAAACCCGTTGCGTGATAAGTTCAAAAGGGTGATCAGAGCTAGGCAGCTAGCTGGCTTGAAGTAATAAGGAAAAAATGTAAACGAAACAACAATATAAGAGGAATATAACTCAATATGGACCTATCCAAAACTATGCTTTATGTAGCATTCACTTATTCTGTCAGTTCAGTTCACACAAAAGCTTTTTTCTAGCTAGCTAGCTACCCTGCTTGTGCAGCTATGATTTTTCGTTTTTGGTTGTATGTCTCGAACCCATGGTATCGTAACTACTTCTTCCAAACTTTCAAAAATGTATGATAGTTCTTTTAATGATCTATTTACAACCAAAAATATGATTATCAAAGGTTTAAAAAAGATCTTCCATCAACCACATCATAAAAACAAAATGGCGTCCAGCGCTTCCCGCTTCCTTCCCGAATTTATTATCGCTCGCGAAGGAAGTGCTTCCACAAGGTCCGATATAACATTTTACGGTCCAGATTTGCCCGCCGTGATTGCTTTTTTATAGTCCTCTATTTTCCCAAGTAAGGTTTTGCAAAGAACGACGCATACGAACGTTGGAGAAGGTTATATTAACGTTGATTTAACATAATGATAAAATAACGTCGCTTACGAAAATGTTATATTAACGTTTATTTAACGTAATGATAACGTTAATACAACGCTAGGTTAACGTTTAAATAACATTTTTTGATAGCGTTATTTTAACGTTTAAATTTGACGTCAAATTTGTTTCCAAGATTATTTAAATTATTATTTTTTTAACGTTACGGATGAACGTTAATTCAACGTTAAAATAACGTTGTTGTGCCCACTGGGAAAGTTGTACAAATTGAAATCAACTGTGTGGACTAATACATTACTTAGTTTGAGATCTCCTGCTATCAAGCCCCGATGGTGTAAGTAAGTTAAACCGTTACCAACGTCTGAAATTGCCTTTAGTCGAATAGTAATTGGTAATTCTTCTAATGCTTGTAGAAGGCCCAGCAATGAATGTATCTTCATGTTCCTTCCATCTATCACCCAAGAAGATTCACAATACTCCAAAACAAAGAGTCTTTCGGGAAACAGCTGCATTTTTAGAGGCCTTTAAAATCCGGAGAGCAATTAAATCCTTAAACTTTGATGAGGACGCCAAGTGGACAAAATCACAAAATCATTCCACAGGAACAGATACTTTTCATCCAAAATTTTCTTAGTTTTAATAACGGGAACAGTATTATTTTTGGGCAATGAACTCGGAAAGACAATGTCCTGAAAATTATGAAATATAACAATTTAGTATCACATTATCAAATATATATAATCGCAGCTTCCATAATTTTATGCATTAAAGATTCAATTCAACTTTAAATATATCCTGATCTATGACCTAACACTATTTGTATTGCCTCTTTGTTACAGCATGTGATATTTCTTACAGTCCGCTCGTGGTACAAATTTTTTCAAAAAATCTGCAGGGAATTTTCTCCAAAAATTATATTTGTAGCTAAAATGGCTTAAAATACAGTGTTAGGTCATAGAGTAAACATCCAAGAACAAACTGTGAAAATTTGAAGACAAACGGATTAGCGGTTCTGAAATGACAACCCGACCGATCAGGTGAAGAAGCGAAAATTGGCTAAAATTGTTAAAAAAATAGAACAGTAAAAAATTAAGTTGATATCGTAATGCTGAATTAAAATAAAACTGTAAAGTCCTAAAAATCCTTTAAAAACCTCCAGCTTCATAAGATATTCCTTCTTTTTCGAGAACTTTCTCATTTCGCGTCTTTTTGGAATGCCGGAGGATCTTTCTACGCTTCTTTTGTGGCGACGAGGCATTATAATTGGACAGTCACATAATTTTTTCATATAAAAACCGGTATCTATGTACATCCTTTACAACTTTTTAAGAGTATAGCTACATCAAGAACTTTTCCTGCATCAACAGAGATTGCTGTGATAACACCAAGTGTTGAAGTGAATCCTTTGCGCTGCCACGTACCATCAACGGAGACACCAACGTCAGCGGTTCTTTCACCTTTACGTAGCTCAGCTGCTGCATCAGTCATACTTTTTTCAGCAACACATTTTGAGGCTGCTTTGATTTTGTTGGACATGTTATCATAGCCTCTTGGTTCATTGGTGGAGGCATATTTAAATAACCACATAATTTAGATAGCAAGGAATATCCAACTCCAATATTTCGAAAACCATATACAGCTCTTGCGTTAACTTCCATAGTAGGCATGCCTCTACGTCTATTATCCTTACTGGTAGTTACCACAGGGGAGGTATAAAATCCATGAGAAAATGTACAATTTTCACAGTGAATTTTCAAATACCTGGCAAGTCCTTTTTTTTTCTCGGCATCGTCAGTCAATCATATGGAACATTTTTTGAAACAGTCCGGTCACGCAAGTAACGATAGCACGTTGGGCAAAATGGGCATTTCTAACAATCTAAATCCTGTAATATTTTGATGTTCTGTCTTTTTTGTCTCTATATCTACTACTTTATCAGATGAAGAAGTTTGTAGGACTGGAACTGTTTCTCTTACAGTTTCATCAATGTTTGACTCAAGATGCTGATTCAAAGTTTGTCTGTCCTCCTCGGTCGAGACCTCGACTGTTGCAGTTTTTTTCATCTTTTTCCTTTATTTAGGCTCCTTCTTTTTCTAGCATATAACCTCTGACTCTTCAGCTTTGTACAACGCCCTGCATCTCCAGTTTTCCTTCTTCTTTTATCTTCCTTTCCCATTTCAAAACAATCCCCATGTAAAACTCAAATTCTAGAACAACAGCCACACCACCTATGCTGGGCTTGTTCTTTCAAAGTACAACTAAAAACTCGGCTATACACACAGTGTACAAAACACAGACTGCCTCTTTTAGCCCCTTCGCCGTCGTTTGCGTTTTTCGGCAAAAACGAGTTCCAAAGAGGAGACAAGATGAATGGTAACAAATTTTTTTATTTCTTTTTTCTTTTTATCTTCTATTAGGTGTCAGAAAAAGTAAAATATCTCAGACTAGATAAATTTTTAAGAAAAAACAATTTCAGATTCCAAAACTACGATAAATTTTGAGTAAGATAAAGGTACTGAAACTTGTATTTGAAGAAAATCGGGTTTTTTTTCACAAAAATGTGGAAATTGCAATTTGATTATAGTGAATCCACTTTAAAAAATACCTGATTTCGTTCTCCATTATAACTCACAGAATTGATAAGTTCTACATGACTACTTTTCACTGGTTCAGCTACATCGTTCCCAACCTGTAAGAAAAGCAAACTTAAATGGACAACTTAATATAAAAACAAAGAAAAAATAGTTTGGTAAGGTCTCCCATAACAATAAATCGCATTAATAAGACTTAACGTTCCCCATACCAAGTATCGACAAAGACGACATTGCATACTTCAATTTGTACCATCACTACTTTCTCACAATCAAATAATCTTAGAAGGCAATAAAATGCTACTTAAGGCTAAAATACACTATCGTTTTCCCATGAAAAATGATAGTGTATACAGAAAAAATGTCATTTTTTAAACTCTCATTTCCAATAATCCCTAAAAATGAAAAGTTGAACATGTTCGACTTTGGATTATTTAATGGCATTTTTTTCTATTGTTTTAACTCGAATCCATTTTTCTCGCACACGTGTTTGTTGCACACAAGTGATTTAGACATAAATATTATTAAAAATAAAGTTTTAACCAAGATTAGTCACATAAAAGTATAAACGCAGGAAGCGACTAAGAATTTTATTAATATTTTAAGAAGCCAGCAAAGTTTTTGGGGTGTTGAATTCCTGTTGTATAAGGCAGGATTCTTTTTTTGCTTGTATATTGCTTCGCAAACTTCAGGGATACACTGGGACAAAGTTTTTTGTCAACGCGGAATAAACACCGTTATGCAGCGTAATTTCCTCCACTTGATAGAAATTTAACAGTTACAGCTAGTTAGACTTTGGCAAGATTGGGTCTCCTAAATGCGTTGTTTTTTCTCAATGTCAACTTCTATGAGATTAGGCAGCGTATCAAAAAGAGTATTATATTTATGGTCTATTAGCCACGGCTTCACCCATACATTTCTTTGTTTTTGTTTCCTCTTTTCAGCTCCTTTTCCAACAATATATAAACAATAACAGCGCTCCAAGTTCATGTTGCAAAGAAAAACATACTCATGTATGTAATTTAAAATGATTGCGTTTTTGCATCAAAATTTTAATGTAACATTGGAAAAGTATCATTGGAAAATGATAGTGTATTTCAGATTTTAGTTGATTAACTAGTTAAGAAGTACAAATATGTTTATTTGTATCATTGCAAAGTTGATCACCATTAGGACAATGGTTGCAGTATTTGACAACTAATGGGGTATTTTTTTAGTTATAACATATGAAATAGAACAAAATTGCCTCAAACATGTCAATCACATACCTTCTTTTCATCACAATTTCTCTTTTTAGTTAGCGTTTCACTCTCATTCCTTGTCAATACCACTGGATTATGAACAACCAAAAATAAATGTCAATAATTAAAAGCAAATTTCAAGACGTGCTCTGTTCAATCAAATCTTCCTTCTTACTTTTTTCAGGTACCACTGGGTTATTGACAATCTAAAATATATGCCAATCAGTAAAATGCAGATTAATTTAGGGAATCCGTTGGTCATAATATATCAAATAGAACATGATTTCCTCAAACATATCAAACACATACCTCCTTTTCAGTAGAGCTGCTCTGTTTAGTTAGCTCTTTTATTTTATGTTTTGTGAGTACCACTGAGTCATTCACAACCTAAAATATATGGCAATCAGTAAAATTATTAATTTAGGGAATTGGTTGGTCATAATATATGAAATTAAACAGGCTCTTCTCAAACATATCAGACACATACCTCCTTTTCATCACTATTGCTTTGTTTACTTAGACCTTTACCCTCACTTTTTGCAGATACAACTGGATCGTTGACAATCTGAAATAAAGAGCAATAAGTAAAATGCAGATTATGTTGAGGGACTGCCTCAAACACATTAAACACAAAAACCTATTATATTCCAACTGCTTTTTATTACTTTTACACAAAAATAAAACTTAATAATTCATTTTAAACAGGTAGGAATAAAAGTTTTTAAAAACACACTAGGCAACTAGTTCAAGAAAAAAAAACATTTTTTCTTCTTCGACAATTTTAAAAGAACTTTATTTCACTGCATAAAATTTTCTTAGTCCACTAACAAACAAAAACTGTTAAAAACATAAAGAAGTTTTATTGGAGATACTCCAAAATCAGTATTGTAAAAAATCTAAAAAGTTGTCAGATTTCAAAAGTCACAAACACATAAAGAGAAACAGACAAACAGACAACATGCTCTAATAAATAAGTTATATGGTCTGTAAGATTGTTTAACATTAGCAATGTTATTTTTTTTAAATAAGAAAAAAACTTTTCTAAGGTGCTTATTTATTTTTATAGCAAATTCTTTGTTGTATTGTTGTCGTTATGTCTGTCTTCTGTTTTCATGTTGTCAGTTTTTGTGTACCGACCGTTAGTTGTACGTATTGTATTGTGTAGAGAGGGTTGTTTGGTTCAATTACCTTGAACTACAGATTATCCTTGTAAAAAGGGAGATCTTGCACTGGGTTTTGATCTTTAGAGGGTGTAACCTTTACAATTTTAACTTCAAGGGTCGTTAGACCAGTTCCATCAACAGCTTGCTGTCTTGTTATCTCATAATCATAAAAGGTAATTTCAAAAATTCATTTTGTAGAGAGTGAACACTTTGTAAAGCAATCTTTTTACATGCAGTTGTGATTGAATAGCCAAGCAAATCACAAACAAAAAAAATCATGCATGCTACGTTTTTGTATGAGAACAATCAGAAATTGTATTACGAGCAAAAAGAGCAAAGAAGTTTTCAGAGAATTATTACAAGCTGTATAAAAGAGCTGTTGGGAAAAACCCATTGAAAAATATCACAATTGTAACAACAGACAGGGTACATAACTGCAATAAACTAGTAGCGTTCTCATCACTAGTTTTCAAGATGTTTTTCAGCAAGAATGGTGTATTTGTTTCTTTCTAAAAACGGTTGTTAATACTCGTGTAAATTTGTGTGTAAGACCAATGATACTGTAAGCTTAAAACAGCAAAATACAATCTGTTTAAAATTACTTTTTTCCTCCACCACAAATTTATAGCTTGGTAATTATATCTTATCTCAACACCAGGAGGAATATCTTTCATGGCAAATAAACACAATCTTGGTTCTTTTTGAAATTCTACCACTTTCATGACCGCATTACCTTTTGATCTTGGACTAGCATTAACATAACAAATGCGATGACTTCTTGTAGCATCAATGCTAGAAACAATGCAAATAAGTAGTCACTATTATTTAACTTACGCATTTCTAAATGTACAGAACCTAAAAATAAAGAAAATACATGTGTACTAATCACTTTCTTTTAAAATGTTATAAAAGAGAAGAAAGAATATTTACTGTTTCTCATAGCCCTTTCATCATGGTTTTGTTATAAGCATAAATACACACAAATATAACAAGAAAAGTACCCTTGAATAAAACTACTCATCACTTGATCAAATTTGTAAAACAAACAAACCAATATTTCTTTCTATTGAACTGAAAAAAGAAAAGGAAACATTCATTGTTGTCCAGGGTCAACCCTTTCTTGATACCTTCTTTCTAAGAAATCAGGTCGCCTGCATATTCACATAAAAATTCATTCTTTAAAAATCTTCTTTTTGAAAATACGCCAATCCTTAAACAAATATAAAATAAAATATACATAATTATGAAATTTTCTCGTACAAAAGTAATAATATACCATATTGTTTTAGCAAATGCTCTAAATAAAAATGTGACTGTAACAATCGTGTTTTTGCGGAGCAAAGCGGAGCCCATTTCCTCATTAAATAAGCCAAATATAAGAGAAAAGGAAGTACGGTGGAGAGTATATAGCATTTCTATGTGATTTCGTCCCTATACATCCGAAATATTAAAATTTCAACCAACAAACCACAGTAATTCAGCAATTTAATATGGTCATTCTTTAATACAGTTTTTAGTAAGCGAGACAACGTGTTTTTTTTTAACACGGCGATGTAGCTTTTGTTGTTTTTTAAAGATGGTGCTAAGCAGCGTAGCTAGCTAGAAAGAAGTGAAGGTTCTGTACCTGGTATATCACTATTTTTTACATGTTATGGACTCCTTCCTTAATCTTCTTACAACTAAAGCTAGCTATCACAACAGTAGCAGCTTAGCTAGCATAAAACTACCAATTTAGCTAGAATCTATTTTCGAATTAGCTAGCTGCTACACATTCTGCACAACAGTGAGTAACATACTTCTGCTCTAATTAAGATAAGATTAAGAATGCACATCACATAGCTTATGCTTGGTAGTTACATCCGTTTTCACAAAATATGTTGGCCCTTGGCAATTTTAACTTAAATGTTAGCATATACATACTAGCTTAAAAAATTCTTTCAGACAGATAAAAAAGCATAAAATTAACTACTTAACTGGGATGCAACTACGAATGTAGCTAGCATAAAATTAGCTATTTTTTGAGTGAGATACTTCTACTCTGTATGAATGTCCCATCACATAGCTCTTTCTAGCTATAATCATCCACAAAATTTGTTTTCTCTAACAATTTTATACCAAAAACCAAAATGTTTAGCAAAGTCAGCAAAAGAACATAGCTAGCTACATATTTTGCAGATAGTACGTTCCGTCCCCTGTTAATGATCAATGTTTATATAAATGTTGATGTAAGTCACGTGTAATCGTTTACACTCCTCAGCCACAAGGGGCTCTTTTTAACATTCAGGGGGAGTGGAGACCCATATTTTTGTGCACAATTGCAGCTATATTGTAGGCACGTCAGGAAATCACTTTTTTCAGTTTTGCCCCTGAGCATACACCAGTGTGGCTGTAGTTACAGAAACCGAAATTATATACACTGCGAAAATAATAGCTTAGCCCTGTGAGCCAGGCAACTCAGGGTGGTCTTCTGTCCTGTGCATTTTAACCACTATAGTTATAGATAATTCCCTAAATAACCCCTTAAATCACCGCGGTGAATTTGAGATTGATTTTAAAGTGACAAATTCGTCTACTCCAATTAGACCTTTAACGAACCCCCCCATGAAAAGTTGCAAAGTTGTACTTCAGGATATCTTCCCCAATTGTGGTGCTGGAAAGCTTAAGAAGACGATTGTATCTCAGGATAAACCCCACACGAGACACTCCCTTCACACTGAGAAGAATTACCTCAACAACTTGCAAACAAAAACACCAATTTCTTGGGGGAATATGATCGACGATCGCTGGACCCAATTGGATAGCTCTGTTTCTGAAATCTTATCCAACAGGCTAAGGTTTTGTAATTCTCTTTCTGAAAAAGTACAACTTCTAGAAGACACTATCTACAATGAAGCAGCCCAAGTTTTTGGTCACCCTGTTTACAAAGGTGGCAAAAACCTGTCAGGGAAGAATCGTCGAACAATGCTTTCCATTAATTTAATAAAAGAAAAGAATTCACTTCTTAGGCAAATAAAGGTTTCTTGCAACCTAATCCAAAGGAAAGAGTTGCAACAACTCTTAACGGAGGTAAAAGCTAAAATTACACTTTTGCGCCGAAGTGAACGGGCTAGGAAAAAGCGCCGAAAATTCAAGAAAGCTCAGGACTCCTTCAGGAACAACCCTTACAAAGCAGGAAAGGATCTGCTTGACCCAAAGTGTTATTCTATTTTAAGGGTTGATCAAGAAACACTTGATAACCATAAATCTTCATCTGTGAAAGACGATCTTTACGACGTTCCCCTAGGCAATCTACACGGGCTACCACCAAACCCTCCTATTTCACAACCCTTTCCGGCATCTGCTTTTAAATATGAAGATTTTTTAAAGATTCTTGCAACCCGACGAAATGCTTCTTCCCCAGGCATCAATGCTATACCCTATAAAGTGTACAAAAAGTGTTCTAAAGTAAATTCTGTATTGTTTAATATGTTTAAGTCTTGTTTTAAAAATTGTGTTGTCCCTATTCAATGGCGTTGTGCTAGTGAAATTTATATCCCTAAATCAAAAACTCCTATGGAGTCTAATATTAAAGATTATCGGTCTATCGCCTTATTAAATGTAGAAGGCAAGCTTTTATTCAGTCTTGTATCAAGACGGTTAGAAGCCCACATAATTAATACCAACAAATTTATCAATACGGTTCGCCTTGTCCCCTGCCAATCAAAAGTCTGACATCACTACTGAAGTCCTCCAAAATCAGTGGCCATCTGCTTTTAAGAGACTCTAAAGACCCACTAGTCTCACTTAGTGCCCCCTCCTTAAAATCGGGTAAATGGAAGGTGAAGGACGCAGTTACGACGGCAGAGACAGAAGTAACAGTTCGATCCATGATAGGTACTCCCCAACTGGGTAGAGCTGGCTTAGGCATCCAAAAATGTTTGAAGGTTCCCACTTCCAAACAGTGCCACGCTTACAGAAAGTTGATAACAAACACAGCCAGAGATATAGACGAGGAAGCTAACATGAGTAGAGCCATGCAGTTGCAAGTACAAGGGCAGTGGACCAGATGGGAGAATTACATCCGAAATGACCTGTCCTGGAAATCCATTCTGGCCATGCCACCAAACTTGCTTTCTTTCTGCCTAGCTTCTACTTATGATGTTTTACCGTCACCCAGCAACTTAAATCGTTGGAACATTTGCACTGAATCCAGTTGTTCCTTGTGTGGAAAGCTTTTATGCACCACAGCACATGTCTTAGGTTCTTGCAAGGTTGCCCTTACTCAAGGCCGATTTACTTTCCGACATGATTCTGTTCTTTGTGAGCTTCTTCTAAGCCTCAAAGAATTTTTGTCAGAACTTAAACCATCTCCGAAAAGTAAATTGTTTAAGATACCATTTGTTAAAGCAGGTACATACACCTCTGGGAAAAGATCAAAACCAACAGGTCTATTCCATCACGCCAGTGACTGGGTGATACTGTCTGACTTAAACAATAGCTTTGTGTTCCCTGGTCATATAGCTGTTACATCACTAAGACCAGACATTGTCATGTATTCCAACTGTTCCAAAATTGCCATTCTCATTGAACTTACCTGTCCTTGTGAGGAGAGTATGGAGTCCTGGCACTGTACCAAACTTTCTAAATACTCCTCTTTAGTCGAAGTGATACGTAGTAACGGTTGGTCTCCACATCTTTACGCTGTTGAAGTAGGTGCTAGAGGTTACTGTTCTAGGTCCGTTACATGTTGTTTAAAGACTCTCGGTTTTTCCAACAAATCTGCATTTATAACTGCACGCAAACTTGGTGACATATGCATGAAAACATCATTTTGCATCTGGTTTGCTAGAGATTCTCTGCAATGGTCCCAAGAATGCAGTCCAACAACATCCGCAACCTCAAACGATCGTATGTTCCAAGTGTCTTCTTTGGCATCAAACTCTTTTGTCGATAACGGTCCGTATTCAGCCACATCATTACCAAAACCCGCAGTTGACCTAAAGACCAAATCCAAGCAGAAAGCTAACAACGCCCACGCCGGTTTGATAAACAAAGGTAACACATGCTATGCAAACTCCATCCTTCAAGTGTTAACTGTCCTTCCAAGACTTTGGTCTCAACTGCCATCAGAGTCCTCTTTTTTATCGCCACTAGTGAAGTCAATAGTCCTAAATATGTCCCTTTTACATCGCTCCCGTTCACCTATCGATCCTTCCAATTTCCTGCGGGCTTTGCAGAACAGAATGCATACTCTAAATAAAAATGAATTTCATTACAACATTCAGCAAGACGTCCCTGAGACGCTCCACGTAGTCATTGACGAACTAATTGGATCTTCTTCCTTGGTTAGCAATCTTCTCTCTGTTAGTCTAACAACAACAACATCTTGCAACACTTGTTTGTGTTCCTCTTCTAAAGAACAAAAGGAGACAATTCTTACTTTACCAACATGCAAGTCAATAGGGGACTCTTTCAAGGCAATTTCGCAGTCGCAACAGCTTGTAGGCGACGACAGGTGGTTTTGCCCCCAGTGTTCATCACACCAGGAGAGCACAACTGAAACACAAATTTCCAGTTGTGGCGATATCCTTGTTGTTCAGTTACTTAGGTATGCCTCAGTTAATGGTTCCTCTTTCAAGGATACAAGATCGGTGAACTGTGTGCCTACGAAACACCACGAGCTAATCGTGCTTTCTCACCCTACTGATGAAATTTCCTTTAGCAACAAGTACAGATTAGTCGCCACAATTAACCATTCAGGTACCTTAAAAGCAGGACATTACTGGGCATTTATTAAAGATCAACGAAACACTTGGCTTAAGTGCAACGACCGCTGCGTTTCAGAAGTCAATTCGTCTCACTTGAACAATTCATCCTGTTACATACTATTTTTTACCAGGACTTAACTTTTTCCATGCCATAAAAACAAATTGGGGGAGGGAATAAATTTCCCTAGCGGTTCTAATTTACCCCAGCTAACCTTGGCCGTTTAGTTTACCGTGAAATAGGAGTTTGCTCACTCCCTTCTCTCTCTTGAGATCCTGTAAGAAGCATAGCAAGGGGGCTAGACTTTTTGTCTTGTCTTTGGGTTTGACGGTCCCACTTGTTACCCCAGTCCAGTAGGGAGGCAGAGTTTGCTCACTTTGCCTTCAGAATTGACGATCCTGCTGCCCTGAGTCATTTTAGAAGCTTTGCAAGGGGGTTTGATATTCTTATCTTGTCTTCGTGGTTTGACGCCCACGCACATCACCCCAGTCATGACAGGCTGGCACTGTCATTAGGTTGACCCACCGAAGCAATGATCTGTGTAAGGCTGAGTGTTGGGCGCCCTTAACACGTGTAAAGCTACAGCCAGGTTCACAAGTCCTGGCGCACAGATCGTTGCCTGCTTTAGTTTACATTTGTTCCGTTAGGAATTATTTTAAGATTTATCCGTTTAAGGATAGTTTCGTCATAATAAGTTTTATTTATTTTACGTGTGCCTATTAATTCAGTTTGAATTGCCTAATTGTTTTGTTTGTTGTCTTTTTATGTTTATTAGTATTTTGTGCTTTACCACTGTTTTACGCGTCCTGTTTAATGGTCAATGTATTTTTTCTGACAGAATCCTTGTTAAAAGGGAGGGTTTTGCTATTATGCAGAATCTTCAGAGGGTTACAACCTCTAATAATTAATCAGCCGTCATTAGACAAGCTATATCACAACAGCCAGCTGTTTTGTCACTTCATCATCAATTTCTGTTCACCGTAACGGTTTCATGACTGCTAGGAAAGACTGGCTGGCACTGGGAAAGACTAGTGACACTGGGAAAGACTAGTGACACTGGGAAAGACCAGATTTGCTCCTTATATGCCTTGACCGTTATTGGACATTCTTTCGGATCTGATTTTAGTATTTCTTTTACTTGGACCTTAATCTACGGTACGTGCCAATAGATGAATGGCTAATAGGTTAATTAGCCGCTAGCGAATCCTCGCAGTAGTGGCGACACTGCGAAAATAATAGCTTAGCCCTGTGAGCCAGGCAACTCAGGGTGGTCTTCTGTCCTGTGCATTTTAACCACTATAGTTATAGATAATTCCCTAAATAACCCCTTAAATCACCGCGGTGAATTTGAGATTGATTTTAAAGTGACAAATTCGTCTACTCCAATTAGACCTTTAACGAACCCCCCCATGAAAAGGTGCAAAGTTGTACTTCAGGATATCTTCCCCAATTGTGGTGCTGGAAAGCTTAAGAAGACGATTGTATCTCAGGATAAACCCCACACGAGACACTCCCTTCACACTGAGAAGAATTACCTCAACAACTTGCCAAAGAAAACACCAATTTCTTGGGGGAATATGATCGACGATCGCTGGACCCAATTGGATAGCTCTGTTTCTGAAATCTTATCCAACAGGCTAAGGTTTTGTAATTCTCTTTCTGAAAAAGTACAACTTCTAGAAGACACTATCTACAATGAAGCAGCCCAAGTTTTTGGTCACCCTGTTTACAAAGGTGGCAAAAACCTGTCAGGGAAGAATCGTCGAACAATGCTTTCCATTAATTTAATAAAAGAAAAGAATTCACTTCTTAGGCAAATAAAGGTTTCTTGCAACCTAATCCAAAGGAAAGAGTTGCAACAACTCTTAACGGAGGTAAAAGCTAAAATTACACTTTTGCGCCGAAGTGAACGGGCTAGGAAAAAGCGCCGAAAATTCAAGAAAGCTCAGGACTCCTTCAGGAACAACCCTTACAAAGCAGGAAAGGATCTGCTTGACCCAAAGTGTTATTCTATTTTAAGGGTTGATCAAGAAACACTTGATAACCATAAATCTTCATCTGTGAAAGACGATCTTTACGACGTTCCCCTAGGCAATCTACACGGGCTACCACCAAACCCTCCTATTTCACAACCCTTTCCGGCATCTGCTTTTAAATATGAAGATTTTTTTAAAGATTCTTGCAACCCGACGAAATGCTTCTTCCCCAGGCATCAATGCTATACCCTATAAAGTGTACAAAAAGTGTTCTAAAGTAAATTCTGTATTGTTTAATATGTTTAAGTCTTGTTTTAAAAATTGTGTTGTCCCTATTCAATGGCGTTGTGCTAGTGAAATTTATATCCCTAAATCAAAAACTCCTATGGAGTCTAATATTAAAGATTATCGGTCTATCGCCTTATTAAATGTAGAAGGCAAGCTTTTATTCAGTCTTGTATCAAGACGGTTAGAAGCCCACATAATTAATACCAACAAATTTATCAATACGTCACTCCAAAAAGGTTGTATGGAAAAGGTTCCAGGTTGCTGGGAACACATGTCGATGGTTTGGGCTGCTCTTAAAGAAGCCCGAGTTAACAAATCAGACCTCGCCACAATATGGCTGGATATCGCAAATGCATTTCCTTCAATTCCACACAATTTAATATTTTTTGCACTGGAGAGATATGGAGTTGCTCCAAGCTGGATATCGTTCATCAAGACTTATTACATCGGTATTTATAGCAAATCCTTTAGTTTGTCCTCACCAAGCAACTGGCACAGGCACATGCGTGGCATTTTTGCTGGGTGCACTCTTTCCATCATTTTATTTCTCGCTGGCATCAACATCATCCTTGAATACACTCTCCTATCTGATGCCTCCAATTTTGTTACTTCTAAGAAGGTATCCCTACCAGTAATTAGAGCTTTTATGGACGATATCAACCTCATGTCTTCCTCTGTTTCGGGAACTCAAAAACTCCTAAACCGATGTACTACTGCTTTGACATGGGCAAGGATGAGTTTCTGTCCCCGTAAGTCAAGAAGCATAATACTTATAAAAGGTAGGTCAGTAAACACTACCCCGTTTTCTGTTACCCCTCTATCTACACCAACTGACTTTTCCTCGTATATCCCATCAATACACTCCTCACCTGTTCGTTTCCTTGGTCGTATTATTGACGGTTCACTTTCAGACGCAAAGTCAATCGGGGAACTAGAGAATAAGTTAACAACTGGGCTTACAATAATAAATAGTTCTTGTTTCAAAGGCACTCAGAAACTCTGGATTCTACAAAATTTACTTATCCCTAGAATCCAATGGCCACTGCTTATTTACGAGGTTCCCATATCTCGGGTTTCAAGGTTGGAACAAAAGACATCTGCTTTTATCAGAAAATGGCTTTCAATTCACCCATCCACTACTAACATCTGTCTGTACAGCTCCTGTTCGCCTTGTCCCCTGCCAATCAAAAGTGTGAAATCACTACTGAAGTCCTCCAAAATCAGTGGCCATCTGCTTTTAAGAGACTCTAAAGACCCACTAGTCTCACTTAGTGCCCCCTCCTTAAAATCGGGTAAATGGAAGGTGAAGGACGCAGTTACGACGGCAGAGACAGAAGTAACAGTTCGATCCATGATAGGTACTCCCCAACTGGGTAGAGCTGGCCTAGGCATCCAAAAATGTTTGAAGGTTCCCACTTCCAAACAGTGCCACGCTTACAGAAAGTTGATAACAAACACAGCCAGAGATATAGACGAGGAAGCTAACATGAGTAGAGCCATGCAGTTGCAAGTACAAGGGCAGTGGACCAGATTGGAGAATTACATCCGAAATGACCTGTCCTGGAAATCCATTCTGGCCATGCCACCAAACTTTTGCATGAAAACATCATTTTGCATCTGGTTTGCTAGAGATTCTCTGCAATGGTCCCAAGAATGCAGTCCAACAACATCCGCAACCTCAAACGATCGTATGTTCCAAGTGTCTTCTTTGGCATCAAACTCTTTTGTCGATAACGGTCCGTATTCAGCCACATCATTACCAAAACCCGCAGTTGACCTAAAGACCAAATCCAAGCAGAAAGCTAACAACGCCCACGCCGGTTTGATAAACAAAGGTAACACATGCTATGCAAACTCCATCCTTCAAGTGTTAACTGTCCTTCCAAGACTTTGGTCTCAACTGCCATCAGAGTCCTCTTTTTTATCGCCACTAGTGAAGTCAATAGTCCTAAATATGTCCCTTTTACATCGCTCCCGTTCACCTATCGATCCTTCCAATTTCCTGCGGGCTTTGCAGAACAGAATGCATACTCTAAATAAAAATGAATTTCATTACAACATTCAGCAAGACGTCCCTGAGACGCTCCACGTAGTCATTGACGAACTAATTGGATCTTCTTCCTTGGTTAGCAATCTTCTCTCTGTTAGTCTAACAACAACAACATCTTGCAACACTTGTTTGTGTTCCTCTTCTAAAGAACAAAAGGAGACAATTCTTACTTTACCAACATGCAAGTCAATAGGGGACTCTTTCAAGGCAATTTCGCAGTCGCAACAGCTTGTAGGCGACGACAGGTGGTTTTGCCCCCAGTGTTCATCACACCAGGAGAGCACAACTGAAACACAAATTTCCAGTTGTGGCGATATCCTTGTTGTTCAGTTACTTAGGTATGCCTCAGTTAATGGTTCCTCTTTCAAGGATACAAGATCGGTGAACTGTGTGCCTACGAAACACCACGAGCTAATCGTGCTTTCTCACCCTACTGATGAAATTTCCTTTAGCAACAAGTACAGATTAGTCGCCACAATTAACCATTCAGGTACCTTAAAAGCAGGACATTACTGGGCATTTATTAAAGATCAACGAAACACTTGGCTTAAGTGCAACGACCGCTGCGTTTCAGAAGTCAATTCGTCTCACTTGAACAATTCATCCTGTTACATACTATTTTTTACCAGGACTTAACTTTTTCCATGCCATAAAAACAAATTGGGGGAGGGAATAAATTTCCCTAGCGGTTCTAATTTACCCCAGCTAACCTTGGCCGTTTAGTTTACCGTGAAATAGGAGTTTGCTCACTCCCTTCTCTCTCTTGAGATCCTGTAAGAAGCATAGCAAGGGGGCTAGACTTTTTGTCTTGTCTTTGGGTTTGACGGTCCCACTTGTTACCCCAGTCCAGTAGGGAGGCAGAGTTTGCTCACTTTGCCTTCAGAATTGACGATCCTGCTGCCCTGAGTCATTTTAGAAGCTTTGCAAGGGGGTTTGATATTCTTATCTTGTCTTCGTGGTTTGACGCCCACGCACATCACCCCAGTCATGACAGGCTGGCACTGTCATTAGGTTGACCCACCGCAGCAATGATCTGTGTAAGGCTGAGTGTTGGGCGCCCTTAACACGTGTAAAGCTACAGCCAGGTTCACAAGTCCTGGCGCACAGATCGTTGCCTGCTTTAGTTTACATTTGTTCCGTTAGGAATTATTTTAAGATTTATCCGTTTAAGGATAGTTTCGTCATAATAAGTTTTATTTATTTTACGTGTGCCTATTAATTCAGTTTGAATTGCCTAATTGTTTTGTTTGTTGTCTTTTTATGTTTATTAGTATTTTGTGCTTTACCACTGTTTTACGCGTCCTGTTTAATGGTCAATGTATTTTTTCTGACAGAATCCTTGTTAAAAGGGAGGGTTTTGCTATTATGCAGAATCTTCAGAGGGTTACAACCTCTAATAATTAATCAGCCGTCATTAGACAAGCTATATCACAACAGCCAGCTGTTTTGTCACTTCATCATCATATAGCTATATATATATATATCGGGAAACTTTTTCAACATTTGCATTTGTTATTACCGAGGCGTTTTAGATTCTGACAAGGGGTTCTCAGGCAATCATCAACACCTAGAAATTCTTCAAATATCTATATACATCGCATTCATTTTTTGACAGAAATAATTTCAATATCAAATAACCTTTTTTTACATCAACGTCTACATTTTCTGTTACAGAGGCTTTTTAAATCCTGACAAGCTGTTCTCGTGCAATCGTCAACATGTATTGAAAATCTTCATATATCCATTGTTTCTTATTTCATTTCCCAATATGTATACAAATAATGTCCCAATAATTTCTGTTTTATTAACTTGACCTGCACTTTTACACCAATGCGGGATATCAAGTTTAAGTCCAGCTCTTGCTAGGTACCAAGCTAGCCCAATTAATTGCTATTGTTTGGAAGTGTCTGTTCAGTTGGGAATAAGAATTGTTTATCCTATTGTCATATAAACTTGTTCTCCAAAATAAAACTGCTGTCTAATTAGCTGGACAGGGTAACAACAGGCTGTTTTCGCTGTTTTTATTTAAACCAAATTTGCAATAAAGTTTTTTTTGGAAAATGTATTACGCCTATCCGATTTCACGATTCATTTTTTTTCCCATAAAATGTTGCAGGATTCTTTTTGCTTGAACTGGGTAAAAAGAGGTCATAAGCTGTGTTTTTATTTTTACATGTTGCAAAAACCTTTTTTACAAAATAAAATTACGGAGTGGTTGTTTTAGCTGTGTAGGGTAACAACAGGTTGTTTATTGTCTGTTTATTTAAACCAAAGTTAGAATAGTTTTTGAAAGGGGTATTATGCCAAAGCGTATGTATGACACAGTATACCTGTGTTTCTATTTAACAGAAGTTGCGCTAAAGTTTTTTTGAAAGGGTTATTTACCTAATGGCTCACTGCAGATTAAAGTACATATATATATTCACGGGGAACATTTTGTGAAAAATACAAAAGGTTTGCTGACTGTTTTCGCTATGACAATGGCACAATATGTAGATTGTGTTTTTATTCCAGCTAAAGTTGAAGGAAAGATATTTTCTGAAAAATATATACACCCGAAACACTGCTGTGTGTTTCACTCGATTTACGATATACTGCATACCTGTGCTAAAGCGATCTGAATGTGTAGTACAGTTTACAATTTGGATTAATTGTTCCACCAAGCGTTTTATGCCAGGTAACAGTTACTTATATGGCTTAACCAGAATTTCTCAAAAGGTTAATTAACTGCTGTGTGCTGTAAATTCCTAAGTGTATAAAATATTCATTTGTAAAATTTTGTATATATATTTATGCCCTGCTGGTCTAATGGCTATGACACTCATGCAAATGAGAGATCCAGGTTCAAATTCTGGACAGGGCTAGGAAATACATAATTATCTTGCACCTACAACAGGTATTCATAAGTATATGATATAGCTAAATTGAGGATATTAGGTAATCTTTTTGTTTAGAGAGCACAAAAATGCTATTTTTGACATTTCTGTACCTTGACTTTTTAATGTTGTAAGATGCAGTAAAAACCCATATTGTCAAATTCATTTGAACCAAGTTGACCTTTAATCTCAAATTTATCAAAACACGATTTTTTGGAATTATGACCAATTATTGTGTAAATTCTTGTATTGGGCACATGATTCTGCTAAGATGATTCATTCTATATTAACCTGGTAATAAATTCAGGTATTGAATTTGAACTATTTGCACCTCAATATTTTCCATACTGTTGGACTTACATATTGAGTATACGTAATCTTTCAGTTGCAGCGAAGAAGAGGTTCTATTAAGGTGCCTGCCCCTACCCTGTCGTCCCCTTGCCTGCCTACTATGCCCCTGCCTATGCCTCCCATGCCTTGCCTACCCCTTCCTTGCTGATTCCTTGCCTGCCTCTGCCGTGCCCTTTCCTTGCCGTGCTTAATGCCTTGGCAACCTCTCCGCACCACTTTCTATATTGATGACACTCTGCAAGAGAAGAATATATAACAGTCTCAAAATTGTCAAACAAGCAAAACACATTTTCAAAAAAATTATAACCTGGCTGGCGTTAGAGTTGTAAAACTTACCAATATTTTCATTTATCTAAACCCTAGTTAAAGTGTCTGGATCTTTATTTTTCTCTAATAGATCTTGCATGGATGGGTGCAAATCCATCCTAATCTTTAAATAAATTAACATGAATTATTATAAGAATGGCAAACATGATATGCTTTTTGCCCAATATATTCTACAATACATGTAGTAACTAGCTTTTAGTATTTTCTACTAGCATCACTACTAGTCTACTCTACTGCAAACGTAAAAACTTACTTAAGGTTAACTACACATCCCAACGATAAAGAAGACAATGAAGCAATTTTACACGTTTACAAGATTACTTTTTATTTTGTATACTAAGATATTCACCTTGTCATCATTATCTCGCTTAACCACGACATTCACGAGATTTTGCACAACTTCTAACACTTGACTTTCTATTTTACAGGTCTGGAAAAGAAAGACGCAAATTACAAAACAATGCTGACACTCAGTTCTTTTGGTTAATATGATATCTATCTGAAAAAGATATGCAACTGGTTTCCAGATATTTCAGATTATATAATTTTATGAGATAAAATGCTTTTATATGCTTTTTATACTTTACGTTCCTTTTATTAATTTTCTGTCACAAATTGGTCAATATCTGCTGCATGACATATTAGCCATAACATAAATATTTCTACTAATAATATAAACTAGCAGGGGAAACGAGTGTTGTCGACTGGGCATAGAATGTATTTTAAAGAAAGCGTAAAGGTTTCTCGGGAATAAGGTTTAGCCAGACTAAACTCAAAAGTGGAAGGCAAACACAAGGTTATTGAGACTGCTTTGATATATACAAAATATAAAATTTAAGGACAGCACTTATGGATACTTCAAAGCTAGGAGTGCACATTGTGCCCCCTCCAACTTCAGACAGGATAATATTTAAGCAATAAAACTTGGCAGTAATATAACCAATTTTAAGCTGTTGCTAATGTGCTATTTAGATATTTAAAACTGACACAACGTACTTCTACTTTTTTTACATCAAAGTAATACCTTCCAAAGAATGGAGTGTGGCGGATTTGGAAGCATAAAAGTTGACTGGGTGGTGAAGTGAATTACTTGTTTAAGCTCGAGACGATATGTAATGGTTTCCTGGGTTGCCGCCGCTGGGTTCCAAGTCTACCTTTCTAAGGGGCGGTTTCTTGGTCCGCCCAAGCATTACGATACGATTTCTCAAGTGTTCATGTCTAAGGTCAGAAAGCTTTTCTGTTTCCAGGTTTGCTGCTTTTTATTCTTTGTCACAACCTCTCTAAGGGCTGGGTTCCAAGTCTACCTCTCTTAGCCCTGGGCTCTGTGTCAGTAGGTAAAAGCAACAACGATACGATTTGCAGCTGTCGACCTTTCTTTTTCCAAAGTTTAACAAAAGTTATTGGTTTTGGCGGACGGTGTCAATGAATGTGGCTGGTGTCTTGCAGGAGGCAGGGGATGCTTACTCAAGGGCCCGCACCAGATCCCAAGCATGAGTGAATTTCACCAATCCTCGTGTTTCCACATTCATAGGTGTTTGTTTCAGTACAGTCGAAATCCATTAACTTTCCGATTATCCCTGTAAAGGGGAGAATGCAGAAGTTCTCCAGCAGCTTCTTATTCTTTGGAGAGAAACCTCCTTTTTTTTTCATTAAACTTTCCGTCTTAAAAGACTAGTTTTATCTGCATTGCGATGTAGTTACTCCTATTCTCCGTTTACAAATCTAAAGTATGTGTATTAACAGAAGCTTATATTTGTGCTGATTTTTAGTAACCATACCTTCTTCGAGATTCTATGTTCTGTATCACACATCTTTGTAACTTCCTGCAAGTTACACTGCACTGCACATAATTGCTACAAGAAAGATAAAACATACATTTAAGAGAAAGAAAAATACCAACGTTAAAATCCAACGCATTGGACTACGCACCAAACATTGTGTATTTTCAACAATTTCGTCTTGGTTTGAGTTCTCTAGACTTCTGTTATCATTGGGTAAGACTGATTTGTCTTTTGCAATTTTTTTTATCCTGGTTCAAGTTCTCTACACTTCTGTCTGATTGGTCATTTGCAACTTTCCCATCTCGATACAAGTTCTTTATACTTTTGTTATCATTAAGTGAGTCTGCTTGCTCATTTGCAACTTTTTCATCTGGGTTCAAGCTCTCTACACATCTGACTGATTGGTCACTTGTACCTTTTTCATCTTGGTTCAAATTCTCTACACTTATTTCATCATTGGGTGAGTCTGATTTGTCTTTTGCAACTTTTTTATCTTGGTTCAAGTTATCTAGACTTTTGTTATCATTGAGTGAGTCTGATTGCTCATTTGCAACATTTTCGTTTCGATTCAAGATTTCTACACTTCTGTTACCAGTGGATAAGATTATTTGGTCACCTTCAACAGTTTCACAGCTAGGCTTGTTTTCTACACCTCTGTTATCAGATTTCTAAAGACAAAAAATCAAATTATTTCTTCAAGACAGCAAAAAGATAGCACTCAGTATGCACGAGACAAAAATGCAGCTGGTTACGCGAGAAATATCTGTAGTTTACCGTAGTTGAAATTGGAGTAGAATTATTAGATACTGGATGAATAGGTGCACTTTTATTGTATTTCTGCAATAAAATTCCCTGGTTTCATTACTAATTAGCAAACACAATACAAAACTGGGAATGTCCATAACTGCTGTGGAAAGATAAACAATTACCATTAAATTAAAAAAAAATCATTTTTTAATGGAAAGAAAAACAATTTCAAAAAAATATATAAGAAATAGCTGCATAAAATACTATTAATGAGCTTTAAAACAAGATCCCTCCAAAGTTTAAAATGACAAATTAAGCTGTTTCAGAATAAAGCGACTATTTTTAAAAAATTGTTTAAAGCTGTTTCAGAATAAAGCGACTATTTTTAAAAAATTGTGTTTTTGTAAACATGAAGAAAAAGTATTTCAAACAACATTTTATTTTTATCATTATATTCTTCAACAATTTCTTGCGCAAAGACCATAATTGTTATTCGGTTTTAATACTACACGCACTAAAGTGGGATGCGAGCTTTATTGAAGACCAACAAAATGAAATTGGACACAAAGTATAGGAAGAGAAAAAAACATTGAATTTGAATATTTATGTTACTGACATACCTGTCCTTTGGACAGCATGCTGATGCTCCAAGGGGTTTTAAATTCTTTCTAAAGCATGAATTAGAAGTCATATTTAGAACCTGACTGATGTTTACACTTTACTAAGAACAATTACATAGTTATTGCCAATACAAAAACGAGTTTGTCAATGCTAAGCACAAACAACACTGAATTAGTGATACAAAAATCCTTCTCATTAAGTCAACCATCATACTTTCTCATGTTCAAAATTGTGCTTTTTTAACCTGATGTGATTGAAATAAACCTTGATATGATAAGATTTATCATGTCATTGATCCAAATGCTTATGTTTACCGACGTTTGAAGAGGGCACGATGGACTGACAGACTCGAACACGAAATAAACCTTTTGTGAAAAACTTAAAGCAAGTAGGAACAACCATTATATTTAATAACACTAATTTCCCCCGACTCTATACTGCAGACTCCTTTTGGTAGAATTTTTACAAATCAAGTTATTCGTGAAGATTATACAGATTTTCTAAAATTAAAAATTTTGAAAATACAACGAAATCCTGAATAGACAAGACTCTACTAGTTAACAGAAGTAGTAGAGCTCTGAATATTCTCCGAATCTCATTCTCTACCTAACATGTCACCTAAAAAACAAAGTTACCAACTACCTCTAATGAACCACCACTTTACAATGCTCTATAATTCCACCCTTGTAATGCTCACATACAAACTGAGGACTGGTCCTTATTTTTTATCTTTAGAGTAGGACTAAACGTTTAGGAAAATTGAACTTGGAAAATTTTTGGTTGTATGTATAAACCTTTCCTCTCCAACATAACTTTGAAACTCCATAGTTATAAAGAATTTCTGTCCCTTTTGGGATATTCCTTTTAGCATGTAAACAAAGGTGAGGCGTTTCATCTATTTCTACAACTTTCATTATATAGTTTGCAGCTATTGATGAATCATTTACAAACTTTCCAAGGAAACCAGTGTGAAATAAAAGATTTGAGCATGACTGAAGAACATACAACAATTTGCTAAAAATTATTAGGAAGGATTTGAACTTTAAGATAAGGCTTTTTATAACACTCTACCGCATGACGAAACGAAATCCTTTTAAAAAAATATGCTTTACCATAAAGCTTTACTTCCATTTTTGAAAAAGTAAAGGTACTGTTCTGAATGTCATATTCCTTTTCTCTTCTGTATCCTTCCTCTTCTCTAATCAACTCACCAACATATGGCATAAGGTAATTAACATATAAGTTCTGTGAAACAAATCTGAAATCATAATTATGTTAATCTTACCTTTGTATTCCACTACAAAATCATCCTTTAAAATTTTTCCTTATTGAACAAACCATATCCTATAGTTTAAATGAAAACTAGCGGTGAGAAAACAATAATTAAATGAAAAATCCTGTCGCAGGAGAAATAAAGCCAATTCTTTAGCAAAATGACGCACCAATAATGTCTGACATATACAACTTTAATAAGGATGGTTTGTCCTTGTTTAAGTTACTCCAATAACGAGTTTCTTTAAACAGGCTTTCAGGTCTGTTCTGTGCAGAACGTGAAGTAATTCTTTGCTTCATAGGCATGTAATTAATCATTTTATTTTAAATAAAAAATATGCAATATATACATAGAAGTTAGTTAGCCATAAAAACCTTTTAAAAATTACTTTCTCCAACATCACTAAGATGCCTAAATCATTCTTGGTTTTAATGTTGCTTTTGCATTGATGATTAGTGATGGTAGTCGTTTGTAAAAATTCTGCATGTGATTTGATTAAATTCTTTGAGTCGTTTTTTCCACACCATTTAATGGAATTGAAACTAAGTGGAACCCGTCGTTGGCGCCCCGTTCATCTGCACATTTACAAGACACGTAAGATTTCTGCGAACTTCTCATCCAAAAACTATGGGTACTTGGCTGCATACCGTTATGTTTGCAAAGATAAACCGTTTGAGTCAGTTTTGCACAGCAAAAATCACCCAAACTTAAAGAATGCCAAATCACCAGTGTCAAAGCGGGGTTTCACTCGGTTTTCCCAAAATTCAAAGAAACTCCGGTGTTTGGAGGGTCCAGTACAAAAACCGGAAGCTTCAGCTAAACGACGCTTATCTAACAGTGATGTTGCCAAGTTTCTTGTTGAAAACGACATAAAAAATGACACTCAGCTCATGTCAGTAGCAAACCAGAGACAAGCTGAGAATTAGCCAGACTTATTCAATTTTATCTTGAATAAGTCTTCAAAGGCACTCTCAGAACTAATTTCTGTAACTTGGAAAATGCACAGTGCCCCTAAAGCGATCGAGCGACAGCAAAAATGTAGACTTGACGTTGTGGTAGAAAAAAAAAACACAGCCTGCGTAGACGGATGCAACCGCACTTGGTTTGTGTGTGCAAGGCAAGTGTTGAGAAACAATAGCATCAATATATACGTTTTTGCTGATGCTCTAAGAGAATGTCTGAAGCGTGGTCGCAAGAAAAATAACAATATCCTGTTAACAGGACCAACAAATTGTGGAAAATCATTCTTGTTGAACCCTGTAGAACTAATTTTCAATTGTTTTGTTAATCCTGCAAGCAGCAAGTACGCATGGGTTAGCCTCGATGAATGTGAACTCGCCTACCTTAATGATTTTAGGTGGTCAGCGGAATTAATCGCATGGAACGAATTTCTCCTCCTGTTGGAAGGTCAGACTGTTCACCTGCCAAGGCCTAAAAACTAGTTTGCCACTGACATGGTTATAGGCAGGGACAATTCCATGCCAATTTTGGCTACAAGCAAAGGTTCAATTGAACATGTTGGAAAATATAACCAGAGAGACCAACGCGAAACAGATATGATGAGTCCAAGGTGGCGAGAATTCAAATTCATTGAAGAAATCTCAAAGGAATCGATGAAAGACTTAGAACCTTGTCCGCACTGTTTTTGCACCCTGGTTATCGAAGGCATGGATGCGTAAAATGTATAATATATATATAAAAACTATGTTCGTATTTAAAAGTTCTTATATTCCATGCGTCACAAGTTCGTCACATATGCGTCACAAGCTATATAGTACTATGCTGTGAAAGAATTTAATGCGTCACATGCGTCACATCCAAATTTTTATAAGAATAGTATATATATCTTTAAAAAAATGTTGTGACGCATGTGACGCATACATTTAACAGTTAAACACATGCAAAAAAACGAGTGACGCATTAGTGACGCACTGTGATGCATAGAATTTACAGCTAAATATCTTTAAAAACTTAATTTTTTGTTCTGGCACCTTTGTGCTTTTGCACAAGTGCCAACTTTTTTGGCATTGATGATATCAGGTTGTCAATAGTTTGTTTTGGAATACCTGTCAACATGGTTTGCTTGATTCTGTTCACAAACTCTTCATATGTTTCTGCTGTGATGTTCTGTTTCATTGCGTCTTCTTTTAATTTTGTCCTAACAAGGTGGAAAAAGTTTTCTATTGGGTTTAGATGGGAGCGTGCCGGTATTTTGACCATGACATAACCTTTGCGCTCCAAGGCCACCCTCACTGCCTTGGAATTTTGTTTAGGACATCTATCCTGAAGAAACTTGTAAGGTAGCGCAGACTCGCTCTTCGCGAAGGCAGTGGGGAATTGTTCATCAATAACATACCTGGCAAAATTGTCGCCAGTGATTTTCCTGTCATGATGGTGACACATGACAACCCCATTACCAAAACTGATCACAACGAAAAAAATTGCCATCTTACCCCCACTGCCTTCTTTTCGTCCTTTTGTTGTGATAGAAAGACCCTCGCTGGGCCTACGCCAGGTCATACTTGGTACTGTTCTCGCCTCTTCAGCCGGGTTGGGCTTAAATGCAAATCCAATCCCATCCAAATAAAACCCAATCTCCTTAGTCCAGTACTCGGCCGGGAGATTTAACTGTTGCCTAGCAAACTTCGTGCGAATGGATTTGTCTTTCACGCTCAAAAGTCCTTTTTTCCTTGATTGATAATACTTGTAACCATGTTTCTGCAAACAAGTCCTGCTGTTTTTGTATGTATATGTTAATAAATTTTTAGATTGTTTTTATCCATAGCTACCATCCTCTATCCCAGGATCCTTTTCCCACTTACTCTAGATCTCAAAGAGGAAAATGGCCCTGGGAGCAGGGTTGGTTTTTACCCACTAACCTTTTAAGTTTTACTTTATACTTTTATGTTCACAGGACTAGCATTGATAACAGTAGTAAATTTTATATAAAATTTTACGTAGCTGACGCTTTGTATCCTGTTTAAACATTCTGATAATAATAATAATAATAGTCTCTTGAACTTTCCTCGAGGAGAACTGTACCCCCATTCCGCCGCAATTGTGCCACAGTCCTGACAATAATTCGTTCCATACGGATACATCCATAGTTTTTCATAACCAAGTCTAACGTTTTAGCTGTAGTATAACGAAAGCAGAAAAAGATTAAAAACGATAAAATACCGAGCAGAGCAAATTAACGCATTCAAGGCTCAGAGTGACAAAAATATGAAAAATGTCTAGACTAACTTTCTTACAAAGGAACAACATGCTCTGCTCAATTTTAACATCCTTATGTTTTTATTTGCAAGTGCTGACGTCAAAACGTTACAATTGATAACTACCTTCCTCGTCACTGCTTGAAGTTGGGGCGTATTCAGATGTAGAAGAGTTTAAATCATGCTAAAATAGAACATTTATTGATTTAATAAAATAAAAACATGCAATTAAAAATTATTCGAATTATTCGCAAAACACCTTGAATATTTTCTTAAAATCGCCCTATATTAAGCGATGCATATGCAACTGCCGCCCTTATTATTATAAGGACGGACAAAATGTGAATTTTTTTGGTAAAATTATTCGTCCTAGGCTTTTTTGACGCTTCAGTACTAAGAGATGAGCAGCTGGTTGCTCACGGTAGTTCACGGGCGGACATTCAGTCTGCGCATGTGCTAATTTTGTTTACATTTTAAAAAAAAATCAAAATGGCGGCCAGTCGCGTGTTTCTTATGTTTTTTCACGCCTTATTGAATTTGATCAATAAGCAAATTAAATTCACGTGAAGAATTGCTGACTCAAGTTTTTGAGCACGCCGTGGAACATTCTTTTGAAGAAACGTGAGCGAGAGGGGCGGATGTCTTGAGAAAGAGAGATTCTCAGGTCGAAAAATGTACAATCAAATTTCGCGAAAATTTCAATTCCTGGATTAAATAGCTTCAAATCAAACCTCGGCCGGTTATGTCGGCATTCAACTGGGTTTTGCTGGGCAGTTAAAAGGCTAAAGGAACCATTGTAAGTTACCTTGATTGATGGCCACTTTTTTTGTTAAGTCTATGAATAGTCAAAGTTGAGCATTTATAAAGACGCCATTTTGTACCTGTGTTAAGGTATTTACTGCACTATACTGTTTTTTTACTGGTGGAATATGTTTTTATCTAAATAACAACTATAGCTAAATTTGAAAAGCTGGATAAAGGCTTTAGGATGTTCTTATATAGCTATCTGCACTGTTACTACATCTCGTCAAATTTGTAGCCGAGTAGCTATCCTATTACATTTTTACATCTGCACTGTGGGAATTTTTACTCTATAAAAACTTTAATAATTATAAACTAGTAGCTAGCTATCTGCTATCTAATATGTCTGATATCCAACAAATAATTTATTCCTGGACAATTTTCCTTCTTTTAATCACGGGCCTTATTCCCTGTACTTCAGGATGGATGCGCATCATTGAAAGTAACCTTTTGCTGTCGGGCTTCATCATGCAATAGGTACGTCGAAGAGTGTTAAACTCAGCATGAATACTTTCACCACTCTGCTCGCTATATAGGCCAAGTCCAACACCCCACTTCTCAATAAACCCAACAACATGTTTTTCCAGCAGGTGAAGTTTTGGAGTCACAGATGCTTTTGGAAATTTTGTCCGGAAGTACAACATGAAATCCTTGATAGATTTATCTAGTTAGTATGAAACACGAAAAATAGTCAATTAAATTTCAGAAAATTAGGAAATTTTTAGCATACTTCAAAAAACAGGATTTATCAACGCTAATTAATTAATTTAGTTCTTAATTACCTAAGGATGATAACTTTTCTTTGCTGAATTCTTGACAGGAATTCATTGCGTTGTGGCATTATATTTATAGAATTATTTGGCTGATAATTCCACAGCTCCTTTGTGAAGGTTTGTGTCTGCAAGGCCAGGTACATTGTATACCATCAGGGGTATTGCATTACACAATTCTATTATGTTACCAACCTAATAAAAATAATATATATTTTTTTTGGCAAAATATTTTTGAAAAGTTGCTTTTTGTGCAGAAATATTGTGAGTTACCTTGAGCATTTTGTGCACATGGTTACCAATAAACTGACCTTTATTTTACGATTTACGACGATTTACGACTGACCATGGTATGCTTGCCTCTCCACATTTAACCTTTTTAAGGTTTCATCAAGCTTTTTTACCAGCATGCCATCCCCCTTTTCAAGTTTAAAGGAGCCATTTTCGAGAAAATCAATCTCCTTTAACTATCAAGAAAAGTAACTGTTGTTGAATATATAACATAATATAAAAAAAATTTAAAGGAAATGAGTTTCCTATCAAATAACAATATTTTTATGTACTATGTAAAATCCAAATTGTGCTATCCCTACAAACTTTAAAGTGTTGCTCACCCTTTCTGCAATTCTGTTATTAAGATACTTTAACCTTGGTTTATATATCGATCTAATCTCAGTCTCGTTGTCTGGGTCTTTGATAATTGCAGTTTCAATTGCATCATGTACCAGGCCAATTTTCTCCTCACAATACTCGCAAACATATTTTAAATTTTCTATCTTTTGCCTAGTTTCAACCAGTCTGTCTATATCACCTGTATCGTTTATTTGTTTAGATGCAGCTATTCTAATATCAAACAAATGACATTCATCTTCCAACATTCTGAAGAATTTTAGGTATGTCCCCAGGGATATATGAAGCACTGGAATGGCAACCTAAGGTATACATGCGATTTTTTGTTTGTATGGTTTGGTATCCACAAACATAATCTGTTTCAAGTACTTATCAGTAAATACTTACTTGGTCGATAGGAATGTTGAACATAACATCATCTATCACATTGTTAAATTTTTTCGCATTTTTTATTTATTTTACTTAAAATATTCAGTGGCCTGTGGATAAATACATGGGTTCGCCCGTCCTTTTTACTATTTCTCATGGCAGATGTAGACGAGTATTATAATACAGATATTTTGCCAGGTTTTACAGTTTTTAAAAAAAACAATGTATGGGAAAATGTTTTTAATTTTTACGAGACCTTGTCAATATGAAATTTGGGACATTTTCTCTTACATTGCTTTGTCCTATCAATGTACATGATGCTCCTGTAATTCCATATGGTGTACAGAGAAGAGCGCAATCTCCAAAAAAAAATACACATATATATATTTCTTCCCCTAAAAAAAAAATTAATCTTGTGAAAACAAAACATACAATTACCAACACCTTTTATAATAATGTATAAATTTTAGGCGAGGCTAATTTCAGCCTCAAATGTTCTTATTCAGTGTTCTATGTTTAGGTTGGAACAAATTATATGATAAAGTAATCTCATTGAAAAAAAGCCATGATCTTAGCATTGGACAAAATCTCAACCTACCTATTTGATTTGTCAACCTCTATTTATTTTTAACTACATTTTTTGCCAATTTGCCACTGCCTTTTTTACTATAAAATACATAAAAATAAATGTATATGACATACTGCCATGTTGCTTTCTGAAGAATATCAACTTGTGCCTTGAATTTTGATAATGCAACTTTCAGGTTTGTTGAAGAATCTTTGGCCTCAAAAGCACTAAAAACAACAGTATTGTCTTTACTGTTTGGTTTTGTGACATTACATGGTTGATAAGACATTTTGAAAGAACCACCACCATGGTCCCCTCCTATCTTTAGATGGATTTCATCTTTAAAAGCTGGTCTCTCTAGCAGCATGGAATTTCTAAATTGTAAAAATTTATAACTGCGTATTATACAACCAGGTAATTGTTGTTGATGTTGTTGTTTGTCAGAATGCTTTTAATGTTTTTTCTAAGAAAAACCTACTCAGCCAGTTTGTCCATGTGGTCATTAAAGTGTGTTGGCAAATCATCGACATAACACCTTTCTGGTCCTTAGACTCAAAGCGGAATGGGGCAACTTCAACTTTTAAGTTTTCACCGTACCAGTTTTTTGCAACTTGCCTTTGCCTGGCTTGTGAAGCAGGTTGAATGTTGGAAGTCTTCAACCGCCTGAAATAGTAATTTATTTACTCAACTATTTTTGAATACATTTTAGGAACAGATGAAGCTTGGAGTTTGTATTACCTGGCCATTGTTTTCATCTTCTCCCAGGGCACACCCATATCTGCTTTTAAAGCAACCATTGCTTCAGAAGTTATTGTGGGAAGCGCTTTACCAAGGCAGAAGTCTGCCCTAACAACGTGAAGATTTGATCATGAAGGAATTTTGTTCTTCTTCTCAAGTGACGCCGACTAACATTTTCTTTAATTCCCTTTGGAATAGATGTCAAAACTAACGGCTGAAAATAATTATTCTCATAAATAAATATTAGTACACATAACATAGCTTTTTATAAATGTTTTATTAGAATAATAAGAATATTAGAGTGAGATTTACGTTAAAAACGTTTTTATTTAGATCAATTTTATTCCCACCTCTATGAAATATTCTTTTTGTGTAAATCAGTCTAATATTCTTACAAAGCATATTTATGTGTTGTTGTTGTTTATGGAGGTGATTAAATCCGATTCAAAAACTTAATTTTATTTAAAAAAATAAGTAGTAATCAGACTTAAATACATAAATACATACCCTGGATCCACCCGTCTTGAATTCAATGCTTTTAATTGGATTTCTGGAATTGGCAATTTTATGCTGAATAACTTGCACAGCCACATCTTCAATCTCCCCTTGGTATTGAATTGTCCAAATTAAAAGTCTTTTAAAAAGGGGTGTCAGGGTTGTTTTCGGGAAACAAGATGTTTGATGCTCTAACAATGCCGCTTTTGATTTAAGTGGAAACAGGTTACCACAATTTTTATCACATGCGACTCGGAGGCATTTAAGCATTTCCACGTGATGTTTTGAAAAATGAATTGTTCCCACAAATGATTCACTGCCGCAAGTGGGGCACTTGGCTTCTTCTTCAGGTTTCCCTTCAAACTTTTTGATAAGGCATGAAAGGCAGTATGCATGCTGACAGGACAGTAAAACAGGTCGAGAAAGTAGGTTGTGACACATGGGGCACAAACACAAACTTAAGTGTGCATTGTGTTCCGGCTTAACTGCACCGAGGTCGTAAACAGGTTTGTTTTCTGGGGTCATGCTTAAAAGTTCTTCAAAGTCTTTTCTCCTCCACAGTTTTTTACCAGCTTTTGGTCTGCCTGATTTAGCTTTGGGTATGGGTTTACCCACCCCCCCCCCCCCCCCCCCCCCCACCCCCCCTTTCTAGAGCTCCCCTCCTTGCACACTCGACAGTTATCGGAATGGGGTATCCAGGATATATGCTCATGTTTTGTTGTTGTAGAGCGATCTCGAATGTTTTTTATACGTGCATAACATTTTGAGCAAATTTTTGTAGGGTGAACTTCGGCAGAATCTTTCTCCACATTAAGGAATAGGTATTGGTTAAGGTCGTTTATCCTATCGCTAACGTTATAATTGCATTTCCTTTTGCCAAGGTATTCACCACAATACGGATACGGAAAAACTAAAGTGTCCCTTTTTCAATCAAAACGTATTCCTTTTGACGACTAGAGTTCGCTTGATCAAGACCGATGTTTACTTTAAAATCATTCTTAAAGTTTGGTGCTTGTTTTGAATGCATAGGAGACATGAACAGAGCGAAATTTATACAAAACATGAAGTTAACAATTTTTTAGTCTAGAACACAGCTTAGTGTGTTTTCAAGTAAATAGCTTCTAACACTAGTATTGCAGGAAAGTAATGAGGTATGAAGCATTTCAGTTCACTAACATTAAATTAGTGAAATCTGAGTGCTTAATGAGGCGTGCACAACTCAAAATAATTAATTTGATTATAACTATCGTAGTTATAATCAAATTAATTACGTGTGCAAAGATAATAATAATCTTGTGTGAAGCTCATTACTAATCCAACTATTCTACTACATCGACAAAATATGGTTGATACATTTTAACGTTACAATTTAAGTACAGTTAACGCCCCTTTAACGTTAAATATGACGTAATGTTAATTTTTTTTCCAATTTTGACATAAATAAAATGTAAACATATTACGTTACTAGTCTATAAGCCCGTGGAGAAATCCACTTAGACAAAAGGTCAATAAAAAGAAAGTTGTTTTAGATGTTTTGCTGACGTCAGCAGTGCAGTGCAGATAAAAAAATTCGCGAAATTTGTTTATTCTTTGTCTGTAATATGTAGCGGTTGAAATGCTGGTTAAAATAATGTACAGGATCATATGTTCTCGACGAACGCCTAAGGAGATATCAGGGATTAAAAATTTTGCTGACGTCAGCAAAGACCCGTCAAAACCTTTTTTAGAAATTTGTATACCTGTTGCCTTCATCGTATAGATCTTGAAACGCTGACCAAGAAAATGTATAGGATCATGCATCTTTGACAAATGGTTGCAGAGATATTAGGGTTTGAAGGTTTTTTGATGACGTCATCAACCCGCCCATTCCGAAACGGATTTGGGGACCCAGGTTTGGGAAAATTACTCAAATTGGTCCTAGGTGGTCCCTAGTTACCCACGCGGTGAAAAATCATTGACGTCACCACCTCGTATCCAAGTTATTTGGCCTCAAAGTTTTAAGTGCACTGTAATGGCTTCATTAATTTAATATAGGATATTGACGTTAAAGTAGTGTTATTGATGTCGCGCCGTAACGTCATAAAATTTAACATTTGAGACATAATTTTTTCGGCGACTTCAAAGAAAATTTCGGCGACATCAAAGGAAAATGAGGATATCCACTATTCCCGTCACATACACTTCGTATTATTATAAGAGACTAGTCGATAAGGCCCGTGGAAAAATTCACTTAGGAAAAAGGCCAATGAAAAATAGGTTGCCTTAGATGTTTTGCTGACGTCAGTAGTGCATAAAAAAAAAATGTTCTTAAAATCTTACATCAAATGTCAAATCGCATTAAAAAAAATGTTATTTTGTGTAAGATTTGTGTGGAGGACACAAATCTTACACAAAATAACATTTTTTTTGTATATGCACTGTTGACGTCAGAAAAACATCTAAAAGAACCTATTTTTCCATTGTCCTTCTGCCTAAGTGGATTTCTCCACGGGCCTTATCGTCAGCAGTGCATATATTCAAAAAAAATGTTCTTAAAATCTTACACAAAATGTCAAATATCAAATCGCATTAAATCCTCCACACAAATCTTACACAAAATAAAAAAGAACAGCTTGCAAGGTGTAAAATCTAGTTGATAAAAAGTTACAACAACGACACTCACAACATCGACACTCACAACACCAAACTCACAACACCAAACTCACAAAACCGACAGTAAGAACACTGACACTTACAACACCAAGAGTCACAACACGGATAATAACAATGTCAGAAATAACGCATCTCAAATATGTACATCTTATAAGTGATTATGTTGAAAACCCTCAGTATTTTATTCTGAAAATGTCAAAAAGGAGGCTTCCAAGAGTTAGCACAAATCAACAAAAATAAGTTTTTTACACATTTTAAATATTGTCTTTCCCTTAAAAGCTTATACAAAAATATGAAAAAGTTTAGTTCCGTACTGCCCTTTACCAACAATTTTAAACCTAAATGTCAAAAAATCAATGAGCAAAAAATAAACTTGAATCAACAAAGATCATTATGTGTAGAGCTTGAAACACTAATCAAAATAATGTGTAGAATCATGTACAACACCAACAATAATAATAAAGTCAGAAATAACACATCTCAAATATTTACTTCGTTGAAAACCTTTAATATTTCAATCAAAAGTGTCAAAAACATCAAATTTATAGCTGGAAAATCATTAATTCGGTTACATACTATCCTGTTCCCGAAAAATATACACAAAATGTAAAAATTATATAACCGGTTAAGAACACAAAATTTTTTCTTAGTATGATGATCTGTAGTGACCTTTACCAACCATTTTAAACGTAAATGTCAAAAAAGAATAAGGAGTAAATTTTTGAATGAACAAAGATATTATTTTTATACGGTCCGTCCTCACAAAAGTTTACACAAAATGTAAAACATATTGGTTTTTGAGGAGCATATCCAAATCAACGAAAATCAGTTCATTTAGCATGTCCTATATTGCCATTGCCCATAAATCTTCCACATAAAGGTTATGAAACACATCAAATTATAGAAAAATCAAGCATTTCATACAATATAAAAACAAAAAAGTTTTAGTCAGAACAATTAGTAATTTTTTCAGTATCACCAAACACAGTTATTACTACAATTTTAAAATTCTTAACAAAAACGTGAATTTGTTCTTTCAGTATATATATTGCATGTGGTCTTTTTCCCACAAAAGTTTACACAAAACTTTAAAAGACAGCAGTTTGCAACATAAACAAAAACACGAACAACCATACCATCCTCTCATAAATTAAAATAAAGTCATAAACCCACGTAAAGTGCCAATCAAATGTCTACAACCCCCTGTAAAAATAACCTGGCATTTTACATGTAGGCTGACAAAAGTTTAACAGGATACGTCAGAAACAAAACAATAAAAAATAACTTAACACACACGCTTTAAATTCTGAAAAAAATTATTGCACTTGTCATATTGCTTGGGTCCCCCTGTAAAGTTTACAGGAAATTTGAAAATAATTATACTCTTAAAAAAATACATCCTATATCCTGCAAAAGTTCAAGTCTTTGAAAGATTTTGTAGGTAGCTAGCTAGCTTGTTAAATTATAATTCGTGCTTATAAAAGAAGATAAGTTTGGAAACTAAGGTAGCTAGCTAGCTATAGATTATTAAAAAAGAGGAGTAACAACATAATTCATAGAGGTTAGAGCTAGCCATGAGATGGGAGCAGGACTTGGAGAGGCTAAATTAGCTAGCTAACAGCTACTGTACACCCAGTTAAATATACTTAAACTGGGAACATTTAGCTAAAACTAAAGCTAGCTATTTATGCTCAGTAAAACACATAAAGAGAAACAATAGTAATGTAAAAATAATAACATTACAGTGAGTTCAACAAACCAAAGTTTTCCGTTTGTTAGTCCAGCTAACAGCTTTATGTAGCATTTTGAATTTTAGGACAAATACATTAGTTACACGCCAGGGCAAACATTAATTATGCAACAAAATATCAACAAATATGGCTACTTTAAGAATTTGAGGCTTTTAGGTGGCTTTTGCTGAAAAAAGGGAGCCTGCTTGCTCCAGCGACATAAAAACCAAACGTCTAAAAATATCAAAGTTCTTACTATTTGTGATTTCAAATCGACTTCAAACTCTAGCCTTTATTTTCTACTTCTAACTTTACTTTACTTCTAGCTCCACTTCTCACTTCCAACTTAACATTTCTACTTCTTCACTTGAACTTTTTTCTTTTTAAATATGCTTTTTAAATATGCTCTTTTCACTTTTTTCAAGACGAAGGGACCGTTCTTTTTTTGTTGTTTTTTTGTTGGCGAGAGGACACCATTTTTGGAAAGTTAGCCGTTAAATTTATTTCAGCAAATCAAATTGAGTCGTTTTCATCACGTGATGTAAACAAAGTAAACCCGCTAGCAAAATGGACATAAATTTTTCGGCGACTTCAAAGAGAATTTCGGCGACATCAAAGAAAAATAAGCATATTAACTTTGCCTGTTACAGACACACGGAACTGGCGTATTATTATATAGATGTGCCGGTTGGTTTATACACTGCTCACCTCATGCTAGCACGGAAGTCATAAGGATGATGATAATAATTGGAAGTTGTAATAATAAATACCATATTTTACCAATCATGATTTTTAACTAAGCGTAGTAGTAATTTTTAATTATAAAGCACAGTAGTAATAATAAAATTTTCAAAAAATTAAAGATATAAAATTTGTTAGCTTTCCATGGCCGTTCAACAACTTCTCCTGTTTCTTTTTTTAGATCACAGCGCAAAGTCCTATGACTTACTTACCTTCAGGTGGCGTGATTTGGTAAGTGGCTTTTTTTCATTTTAATCGAAGTAATTCACGAACTGAAAGTCAGGGCATGGTATGCGGTATCAAGACATATCAGATTTATTGGTATTGCAAAGTATCAAACAGCATCTAGTAGAGGTAGTTTGTCCAACACCATTTCAATTTACGTCTGTTTAAAAACACATCAGAGATTCTTATTTAATTGATTCTTTTAACATATCATATTATTCTCATTATTACTAATGTTTCCACTTGTTTTTCTTTTTCTAGGTTAACACACAAAGTCCCATGAGTTACTTACAAGGTATTCTAAAGTAACACTTTTGTTGCTATATTCTTAATATTTGCTATAGCTTATTGCGACATTGTGACGCACGTTGTCTACGCGTTAAGTATACTAAGAAACTGAAAAATTTCTACACAACGTTCTTTAGGTCTATGTAATTTTCTTTACACGTCTAACCCCATGTTTTTTCGTTGTGTTTCACGATCTTACAATAACGTAATATGGCTAATTTATGACACATATGTGCTGGAAAGGCACATAAATAAGTGTGATTATGTGTGATTTTTTAATAAAGTTTGAAGTTCTCTTCCAATAAACTCCTGCACTTTCCTGCACTGACCAGAACTACTCTTGAAATACAAAACAGCAGACTCAAAGGTTTTTTTGGTGTTGAACCACTTAATAGATCGTTCCTGAATTTCATGTTTTTCGAAACTTTTCTCGGAATTCATATATCTATAATCGTATGCGTGTGAATTTTAAAATTGTTTTAGCTTCAGGTAATCTTTTTTCGGTGCACTATTATTACTGTCAAATGCTTCTTAATTTTTTGAATTATCAGATGAAACTCTGAGGTTAAATATAACATTGCAGCAGGGATTATTTAAAAAACTTCAAATTTTGGAAGAAAATAAATAAGTTTGTGAAGATTTTATTTATTATTTTTAGATTAATAAACATAAAAGGTTTTTTAATAAATTTATAAGAAGAATGACTCTTGCCACTCATATCATAAAAGGTCAATAAATAAATGTTTGCCAAATTTTCCTCTTTGGAAGAGGATTGTGAAATAGAGAGCATATTTTGTTTTTTTAAATCAAGCATATTTAATTCATAAAAATAAAAGTTTGTTAGGCATTACCCGACTTTGCTTTTAAATGTAAATATATTTATTATATAGAAAAAATTAATTTTTAAACTGAAGGTTGCAAAATCGCTTAAAAATAGAGAATTGCACAAAACTATAGAAAACATATACTTTTTTGGTTCAACATGGACGGTTTTTTTTTACTTTGAATCAGAATTTTTGAAAATGTATTCCTTTGTTACTGCCTTAAAAGTGCTTTTCAGTGAGAACCAGTCGATTTATCAATTCGCTTTTTTAATGAGGTAAATGTTGAAAGTACTTGTAATATCAGCCTCATCTTTCTTATAACCATGTTTCTTATAAAAAAACATGCGCTGATGTTTGCTGTATGTTAGACAACAAACTGATGTTTTCGTTTAGTAGAAGGAAACTGTATGGCGCGCTTTTCAGTGTGGAGTTTGCAGCAGTTAGATTTTATTGTTTTCTTTCCTATGTAATTTGTCCATAAAAACGATCGTTGTAACTAAAAAAATTCAGTGTGACTATGCCTGTAACATGGATGTGTTGAAATAATTTTTGTCGTTTTCTTTCTATGTTATTTTTTTATCTTTTTAGGTCATCTAGCTACATCTCGAAAGGCGGTAGTTTAATGTATAGACAAGAATGTAATCTAACTACTTGCGACACGTGATAAAAAAGCGAATTAAACTTTAAGTTGAGTTTAAGTTTAAATTTAAGTTTAAAATCATGTTTTTATTTATAACGAATCGATTTCGAATGTTTTGTGTTGGAATGTTGTGCGATAAGTTTTCCCGGAATTCGAAAGTCGTTGCAGCGTTATTACAACCGGGAACCCGCTAAACCCACCGCACTTATTTTTCTTCCGGAAACGAAACTTGAAAATTTCCTAAAGTTTAGATTTTGACGTGTTGTTTTTTTCCGCGCCCGTTTTAGCCTGATTTGTTCTTATGTTTTCTTTAATACTACACAACTCAATATGAATATTATTTCGCAGTGGTAGGTGAGAAAATATCGCTACCTTGAAAGGGAATTGCAAGAGAATTTAGATTCTAAATTCTTCTTATTTTATGACAAAATTCAGACTCAAGTTGTTAGTTCGAAAAACAAATTTTGTTCCATTTTTCGGCAAAATACTTGGGTCGTTTCCTTATACAGTTGTTCTTACAAAAAAAGAGTGTAGTCCTTTCATATTTTCTAGAAACTTCGGAAAAATATACCAGAAAAGATGATTTAAATTGTCCAATCAGAAATATGGCTTGTAATTCTATTGGTAAAGTCTTCTGCTTTCCCGAATGTGGTACGCTCAATTTATAGTATAGCAAAATTTTCTACAGCGGATTTCGTTCCGGGAAAATAAAAATAACGCTAACGAATGAATACGCCTTTTTCACAAATCATTCTATGTTATGCCTAATTTATTTATTTATTTATTTATCAATATTTATACAGGATAAAACATTTCAGATAAAATATCTGCTTTACAAATGTGTCCTGTTTAAAAAAAATATAGCTAAAAGTTAGTTAATATTTGATTAAAATCTAAATAAAAACGATATGAGAAAAAATAGAAGAAAATGTGAAACAAAAGGCAGAGAAAATGATTGAGTGTGGACACAAACGTTTAGTAAAGACGCTCCTCAAATACGACACATCTAGAAAACAAAGAAACAAAATTTCATAACATAGACCTAAATATAATATTGCTTCAATTTCTTTTTAAATGTTACATAACATTTTTCTTTTCTAATATCTAATGGCAACTTGTTGTATGTATCAGCACCCATGTAATAAAAACCACTTTTCGCAACTTCTAATTTAACTTTTGGCAAGCGTAATGATAACTGTTTGTTCCGTGCAACCCTTTCGTGATTCATCAACTCGAAGTAACTGTTGAAGCTGCTACAACTCTCTCCGTCAATACATTTACGAATTACGCAACACACATTTCTTATAATCATACTTTTGATTGTTGTAACGTTTGCATTTTTCGTGATATTTCTCGCTCTGTTGTCCAGAGACACAAGCCTTTTCTGTTGTGTATTTGTAAATTTAAGGTTGATGATACTGTTAAACGTGATAAGAGGTAGTATCATCATGTTGTAAATGATAGTAGCAGTGTTGTCATCAATTTGCGATCTCAATGCTGATAGGAGACGAAGCCTTGTTGAAGCTTTCTTGTAGGCTGTGTCAAAATTCACCTGCATGGATAGTTTTGAATCCAGAGTCGAACCCAAATATTTATACTGGCTTGTCGTGTTGACTTCCACAAAATTGTAAAATAGCTTGAGCTTGTGGGATATTGAATTTAACTTTTACCACTTTCGAATAACATCGCTTCCGTTTTTCTTCTTTTTAAGTTAATTATAAGATCATTCTCGATTAGGTACTGTTCGATATTTTTTAATTCTGAGTTCAAAATATCTTCGATATAATTCACATTGCTTCCAGCAATATAAACCACTGTGTCGTCAGCGAATTGGATAGTACGTGCTCTAATAAGCGAGGTCTCAAAATCATTGAAGAAAATTAAAAATAAAAGCGGTCCTAAAATAGATCCCTGAGGGACTCCGCATTTTACAATATCAGTGTTAGATCTGATGTTATCAATAACCACCTGTTGTGTACGGTTGAATAGGTAGTGGGGAAACCATTCTAACTCTTTGCCACACATACCATATGCGCGAAGCTTTTCAAGCAAGATGCTATGTGAAACAGTGTCAAAAGCTTTCGACAAATCAATGAAGATTGCACCAACTAAATTTCCTTTATCAAGCTCTAACAGCCTTAAGATCTATATCGCTGCAAACACTCCCGTCTATGGTTCTTAGATGAACATATTTTGCTTCCAACTGGCGAGAATGCTTCGCAACCTTTTGAAACCAAAATATCCAGCTAAAAGTTTTTTTCATCTGCGAAATCCCACAATAAAATTTATTTTGAGTGATTATCTTCTAACATTGGTATTGCTGGAGAGCAACGAAGCTCGAACCAATAACGACGTAGTTACAGAACTGTATTCAGTACCTTGCTTTCTGTCAATAAAAACGAGGTTTTTATTTGAAAAAATGAAGCAGGTACTAAACATTTTTGTTCATTGCCACACGAAAAATTGAAAGATTTTGGTTACAAATTATATTTTTTTGTTACAAATTACAAAGTATTAGTATTATAGTATTAACATGTTTTCGCAGGCTATTTGGATTGAAACTTTATCAAAAACTTTATTTTGACTCAAAACATCGTTTAGTTCACTGTTAGTGTATTCCTCTATGTCTTCTTTTCTCTCTCTAGGCTTAGCCCAGCCCTGATACATGTTAATCTATGTTTTCATATCTGACTTTGTATATCGATTATTAGTATTATCTCCTAGGTTTGCAACTGCCACATCATCAAGAAGTTCAAACTTCCTTTCACTTTCTTCCATTTTTGCGATAAAATATTTATGTCAAAAGCATAAACAACGCAAAATATTTTTTCTGATGTTTAAAAATGTAAGCCAATCAAAATAAAACATAAGGTTCTAAACAAGAAAATAAATTCGATAACTAGTTATGTTGTAAAAAATAGCCAATCGTATAACATTCAATAACCGACGGCTTTTCTTGTGATAAAATCAAAACAAATCATTAAGTAAGATAAAATTGGTCAATACACCTTTCCCGAATTAGTTTTCTTTATTTCAAACTAAATGAATGTGATTTTTGAAATCCTCCCCTAAAATTTAATAGAATGTGAAATCTTCAGATTCATACAGCAAACAAACAACCTGTTACAACATGTTTATAATTTTGTCCTAATTGAACTCTGCTTGAAACCGAGGCTTATTAGTACAAGTTGAAAATTAGGAAGATTTTGACCATAACATTTCAATTTTTGATGAAAAATGCTATCTTCCAACTTTTTATGAAATGGTCAAAGAGCATCACTTACTTTGGCAGGGGCGTGGCCCAAGTAAACAAAGTCGAGAATGCGCTAGCTGCACTTTTCATACGTCTGTGTCATGAAACATTCCGCTCCATGACCTAAATTAAAATTGAAGAATTGGAACGTGCTGACGCCTGCAAGAATTAGTAACATTGGATTTAATTAAATAATTTAAGAGCCTAATCGACAAGTTTTCGATGATTGAGAAGTCAACTTTCACAAGTTTGCGGTATGTGTTTCTTACACAATAAATACTTTCTAGATTGTTTCTGGTTGCAAACTTTAAAATCCCGCTCTCCTTTCCGCTAATTTATGCCAGGACTTGTAGAAAGTTTTTCTTTTATATCTATATATAAATTCAAAATTTTCTTGAGCAGTTGAGAAAATTATTGAATTGATTTTGCATATTGAAAAGAGATTGATAGTAACATAATGCTTATTCAGTGTCGTAAATGAGAACTTTAGTTTCTGTCAACACGATACGATGGAATAGCAGTAATAAATGTTTTGAAGGTTTGCTATATTGGGTAGAGACACATCCTATGCTCAAATATCTGCCATATTAACAAATTATTCCATATTATTAGGCCGTAGTGGCTATGTATAAAACTAACGAACCGTGAAAAAGTTAGTAATAATCCGCTTACACCATAAAAAAACAAGATAAAATAAAGCCTAATCAATAAATTAAAACAGACAAATTATAGCTTCGTTAAGAGTCAAACAAAGAGGAACAAAAATCACCATTCTGTGTTTAAGTAAGCATTTTATCATCAAAAGGTAATGGTTTTGATCCTAATCCGATATAATAGTAAATTTGATTTTACCAGTAAACTTAAAATTCAAGTACAGCGAAACAATGTCGCAAAACGAGACTGGAACCGAATAAAGTATCTTTATATACAGGAAAGTTGGTTTGTTCTTCAGTCAATTTCGGCAGTTGAAAGAAGCGTATCAAGGTAAGATTGCAAAATCTTGTATATAGACAAATCTTAATTCATAAATTCGTCATTGAAATCATCCTTCTCTTTTTTATAGATGCAGCAAACTTTCTTTGTGAGCTTAAGCTTTGCGCTGGTTGGAGCATATTTATCAGTTAAGATTGTATATATATTTTTTTCTTGCATTACTAACGTAGTAAAACTGACGACAAACAGTGAAATGGCAATAATGTTTCTTGAAAGTACATTATTTCTAGACATAATGTTATATATTATATATAGTTGCTAGGTAGTAAAAGAAAAACATTTACAACATTCTCTTAAAAAATAAAATAAAAATCGACCTTAATATCTGCGTAAAAAATGTATTTTTAGCTTCGCTGTATTTTCCGGACTTCCACAAATGTTAGTCATGTTAAAAAAATAGATTCAACAACTATGACTGTCTGTTAAATGAAAGACTATATTACAAGTTTATATGACAGCATGAAAACAGTGGAATTTCGGTTGATATGTTTCAACTCGTAGTACGGTCCTTTTCATTCGCACGTGATGTCACTAGTAAACACAAAATCGCTTCAAAAAAAGAATCCAAATCTGAGAAATGATGTTAAAAATCTGCAGATAAACCTGACATGTATACTTGAATAAAAATGTTGTATATTGCTATTATCAAAATAATCTCAACATTCTACTTTTTTTATTGTAACCCTGTTTAATGGTTGATTGTCGACAATGCTTCACGAAACACGCCGTTTCTGGTTATACACCCCTCAAGAAACAGGAGCGATTGATCTTTGCATGCGCAATGTGTTTGAGTTGTAATCAAACTGGTACATTGTGGGATTATCATTTCGGCTACCCAATAATCGGTGCCTGCCAAAGTATTCTTTGACTGCATCTTGGTTGAATTTCTTGCTCAAAACAAACGCTATTCCACTTCCCAATAAAAAAAATTGTGTAACTCCAATGAGTGAGTATGCGGATATTTGCAAACCTTCATATGTTTGACAAGACAAAAGCATACGGTCTTTAGCATTAAGTGTAAAATTTCCGGGACAATTTGAAATGCTCTCCTTACAGTCGGAAAGATATTTCAGAAAATTATTTCTCAACCAATCAAACCTGGGATCATTCACGCTTTGATAAGGTGTCCAAGACAGTTTCCTTATCTTGTAACCCTCATTTTGATCTCTGACGTTGAGACAATTGTCTCAACGTCAGAGATCAAAAAAAATTGTCCATATTTGCGCAAAGTTTCGATGTCCCTCGTGCATCTACAGGATAGTATTCGTTTGATAATCTAGAAACATTACTACTTAGTACTTGTGCTGTCAGCTTAACGTTCAGAGTAGGCTATCAAACTGACGTGCTCATGCGGTTTAGAGATTTTGACTAACACATTTTGAATTAGAATTTCAATTTTTATTTTGATTGTGTTGCAAAACACACAAAAACTGATAATGTTGAAAACTCACATGAATGATAGATACAGTTTCCTGTTGTTTTAATTAGATGTAGCGCAAATGCGAAAAAACAATAATATCTTTCAGGAGCGAAGAGATTTATTGTTCGGTGTATGACATCCTGTCCACCATTTCCATCTAGCATAGCATGCATGCGATAAAATTTTCTATTTGGTGACGCACCATCAGAAACAGCTGCTATAACCTTCGATTTACATAATAATTTTAGAATCGCTACTGCCTCCCAAAAGGTTGTCATTATTTGGTAAGAAACATTCCCTTTTGTAAAATTTCAAATCACACGCTAATCCTCTGACATAGTATACTAAAGCACAAGTAGGAAGAGCAATGACATTATCAAAACAAGAGTAATTCAACTCAGCCTTCCCTAATATCAAAATAATGGCATTGTAGGAAACCTTCAAACCCCTTGACTTATTGTTGTAAGCTGTGGACTCTACAATGTGTATTTTCGTACACTAAAAAGGAGAATTTAAAGCTATAAAACGTGACATGCGGTTTCACTAAGATTTTAAATAAACTAAACTAGGGCACCACGTTTCAGTATATTAAGGATTAACTGCGATACTGGAAGATTAAAAACGTCTGTTTAATTATCTGAACGTGATGTTGGGTTGACAATGCGTACAGCTGACTCGTTTTGAACGCCGTGAAATCTTGCTCACTCCTCCGTTAATTCTTAAATCATGGGTACCAGAAAAATTTGGGCAACAGGAAGGGTAAAACAGACCCACAGTTGGAGTGCCATAACTCCTGAGGGCCAAGTTATCATAAAAAAGTGCGCTCATGTTATAAAAAAAGAATAAATTTTCGTAGCGTATTTTCAGATTTGGTCAATTGCAATAAATATTCCAGTGATCATTAAAAAATATATATATTCCATGCAGATTATTTTTGCTATTAAATAGTGTATTAACCTCCACAAAAGTTAAGGTAAAAAATAAAATAACTAAATTTTTAATATGGTCTTTTTCACATCAAAGTTTTCTTTTCGTTTCCTCGTCATATTTGTCGTTAAATAAAACAATAGTGCTATTGTTTGTAGCTTTAGTTGTGATTGGTGAATAAGTCACAGCATTAAAAGCTTCGAGTAGGGAGGGCGGTACGGGTAAATGCTTCAGGGTATCACAATCCATCGAAAATTTTCGACGTGATATGTTGTTGTTTCGTGTCGCTCACTGAAACTAACTGTTATGTTAGCAAAATACTTCACTTTGTTCCCTTCCATGCGTTGATTGAACTCAGCTTTTTATTAAATTCAGGCTCGAACCTTTCATACAGCAATCTTCCGCATTTTTTTTTCGTTCGTGAAACATAGCTGCGGTCGTCATTACTCGTTGTAACCATCTTCGTCATGAATGCGTCAAGTGCGGCCAAATAAGAACTTCTGTCCTGAAAATAAAGTTTAACATATATGATGAATTGTAAAGATAATTACGGCAATCGTACTTACAAGATGTATTTTTTATTAGATTCTCTTAAGCTGTATTCCATTCATTTCAATTTTCACTAGCCTGGACATCTTCGATAAGTATTTCAAAATAATATGTGACGGAAAGTTTTTATCGGATATTCACGAAAATTTTCTTCAAAAAGTTTTCCCCAAGTGGTTCGCTATTAATCGCGCTTGATTGACACCTCAATACGTCTTAGGCTACTCTCTTTCTTTTAGGTTGGAACATTTTCCCTGCTTACCTAACTAAACTGTTGGAACCACCAGGTTAGTTAGCGAAAACAGATATTTATTCGACTGGCACTTTTTTCTCTAGTAAAGTGGTTCCTCTATAGCGGTACCACGTTTTTCTTGTGACGGGGACGCGTAAACATATCAAATATTAGTCTCATAGATAAATTAAAGTTATTTCACATATTTTAGGGGTAGTCTCAAATAATACTCAATCTAAAATTCTAAGGTTTTACGAGGAATAAACCAGCCGTTTCGGCAGGACGTTCTACGGCGTATTACTGATTTATACCAAATCCTCCATGGGGGAGTATTTGCTTTAGTTCTCTAATTGTGCAGAAAAAGTGATCACGTTATTAATAATTAATTATTTTTAACTGGCAGATTAAAAGAAAAATATGAAAGTAGAAAATCATGGATATGAGAAAATTGAGTTCAAGTTTGTAAACACCACCCCTTTTAGGAAATCTAGAAGATGAAACGTAAAAATCAATAAAAACAACTATTTTTGATTTATTCCGTTATTTTAGCCTGCTGAAACTCCTTGTAAGCAAATACCAATCTAGCTTCATAAAATTTCAGATCACAAAAAACAACAACAAACGACCGTTGTAGTTTGGTGAAACTGGCGAAACCAACTGAACATAAAAAAATAATTCAAAAAGATTTATTTGTACCTTTTGTACCTTTTATACCGTTCAACAGGATAGCTCTGTTATCAACACTCAAAAACTAATAATTTACGTGCCGCTACACTAGACTGGTACCCTTCCGTGCTTCACTAGTCTCGATAGTAAAAACGGCGACAAAAAAAGAAGCCCATTTTAAAGTTCTACCGGCTAAAGCCGTAGAACAATAAAATATATACAGTTTTTGCATAAATAGAAGATAAGAGTTATTAAAAACTGGCAGAAATCCGCCCCTCCCTCCTGAACCGAATTAATTACCGAATTTCATACAGCGCAGTCTGGACACCAGTAAAGTGCTTGTAGAGACAAATTTTTAGCCTGTTTTTGTTTGACTCGACAGTCAAAACCAGCGTTTTGGTCACTTTCTCACAAGGATTTATTTGAGTTATACGGAAAAAGGTAGAAATGTGTAACCTTCTGTTGTTTCTTTTCTAGTTCTTTGGTTTTTATACTAATTTTACCGTTGAAATAACGTGATAAAATGGTGCTGCTGGTCCTCCCTATGGTATATTAACTTTAGAAAAACGCTTCAAGTAAGAGCAACTTACAGTTATTAACTTTTACAAAGTTCAAAGTTGGGTGATGGTAAATATGACTGTAGAGGCATTGAGCATGGACTAAAATACTTGTTAGAAAATAGATGACACACTGCTAAATGTTAGTACACTTTTCCTTATAAGCAACCTTTATGGTGTGAATTAACGAAACCACCATGTACAATGTAAAGTATGTTTGGCTATGGCTACCTGGAC